>JAJEOU010001643.1:35719-74189 GCA_021534815.1 Acrocephalus arundinaceus
GATCCCATCTTCAGGTCCAGTTGCCAGGGACTAACGGAAGGGACTCCTAAATACAATGATGGGGCCATGGCCAGATGCTCACGTTTTTAAATCCCATCTCACGTCATTGCCAGGGGCAGGGAAACGGACAGGTGTCTCCCAGAATGAATCACAGGGAAATGTGGGTCACTAGGGCTCTTCTCAGTGTGCATCTTCTGATGGGGGATGAGGTTGGAGACACACATGAAGCTGTTCCCAGAGTCGGGGCACTCGCAGGGCTTCCCTTACTGGTGACTCCGTTGGTGTCTGGTCAAGGCAGAGCTCTGGGTGAGCTCTTCCCCACTGGGGACACTCGTAGGGCCTCTCCCAGTGTGGATGCGCCGGTGGGGTATGAGGTGGGAGTTGTGCTTGAAGCCTTCCCGCAGTCAGGGCAGCGGAAGGGCCTCCTCAGTGTGAATGCGCTCATGAAGGAGGAGATTGGAGCTGGTGGGAAACCTTTTCCCACACTGGGGACACCATAGGGCCTCTCCCAGTGTGGATCATTTTATGGATGATCAGCTGGGATCTCTGGTTGAAGCCCTTCCTGCATTCCCACATTTGTACGGCCTTTCCCCAGCGTGGATGTTCTGGTGGCGGATCAGGTGTGAGCTTTGGCTGAAGCTCTTCCACATTCCCACACACGTAGGGCCGTTCCCCAGTGTGGGTCCTCTTGTGGCGGATCAGGTTGGAGTTGCTGCTGAAGCTCTTCCCACACTCCAAGCACTCATAGGACTGCTCCCTGTCATGAAGCTGCTCATGGGCCACCAGGTCTGAGCTCTGGCTCGATCTCTGGCCACGTTCCTGGCCACGGCGGGTCCTACCTCCTCAGAGCAGTCTGGGATGGGTTTGGAGCCCCACCTCCTGTGGGATGTCTGGGGCTTTTCCTCCCTGTTGGATTCCTGCGCCAGGGAGCCACTCAAATGTCCTCTTCCATGAGGTTCTGCTCTGGGGATTTTTCCATCCTGGTCTCCATCCTCAGCTCCTTTTCTGGGGAGAAAGAACAAGGAGAGGATGGAATTTCCTCTGTGCAAGAGGGAAGGGGAAGGAGATCTCCCGAGGGATACCTGGCGGGACGGCGTCAGCAGCGGGGTTGTCCTGCAGCTGAGGGCCATGCTGGGCTGGGAGATGGAGCAGGAGAGATGGGGAAAAGGGACAGTGACCTGCTCCTCACCTGCCTGGCTGTCCCAGGGCATCTTCCTCTTCCTTGCAGTCTCCTTCTCCATCTGGCCAAGGTTTGGGAATGGGAATCCTGGTTTGGGGAAAAACAACAGATGAGCACATTGAGTTTGAAGGTTTGCCTGACCAAGTCCATCTCTAAAAGTCACCTGGAATCTGGGTCCATAAAAACCTCCTAAACACCAATATTCTGCCCTGAAAATGCCTCCAAGGAATTCCCCATCCCTGGTCTCTCCCCTTTGGTTTTCAGGGGTTCACCCCTTTCCCAGCTGCTGGGGGTCATGCTCGTATTGAGGGTCCCCCATCTACTCCATCCCAGCCCTCCCCAGGCTGCTGGGAGTCCCAGGAATCGGAAAAATTCCCCCTTACCCATCTCCCCATTTAGGGATGCAGGGGGATTTTGGGGTGTCTGGGGTCCCTTCTCCCCTCACCCTTGGCTGTGGGGTGCAGGGGGTCAAGGGAGTCCCCCCTGCTCCTCCAGGCTGCCTCTACCGTCAGCCACCACCAGGACCCTTAATGTCCCCCCAAGGGGCATTTTCCACTGATCTTTGAAGTTCTTCATTCTTCAAACATCCCTCCTAAGAAACCAGCCGAGGGACCCCCCAAGATTCAGGGCTGAGCTTGGTTTGGAAGACAGGTGTCTTCTAAGGAAGGAAGGAGTCTCCCTTGAAATGGAAAATATAAACCCTCTCCCTCTGAATTATAATTTTGAAATGAATGGCTCTCAAGCAAAGATATGGGAATAGGAATAACAGTGCTTTAATAGGAAAAGCAAAATAAAAATGCAGTAGTAAAAAAAATAAGCTGACAGAGTCAGAATACCTGATACCCAGTTAGGCAGGGTGTTGGTAGCAGTGCAATCAAATCGTGGCTGCAGTCCTCCTGGAGTCACAGATGTGGTTTTGTTGAAGCAATGATTCTGTAGAAGGGTGTAGTTTTCCTCTGAAGGCCCAGTGGTGGTGTAGATGGGTCTGGTGTTCCTCTGGGAATCCAGTGGAAACAGGCTGCTTCTGGTGTGTTAAATCTCAGGTTATATCCAGGTAGGAATGCTTGGCTCCTCCCTCTGGGTGGAGCATCTCACAATGGGATGATGGAATTTGATCAGTGATGCAGTGAGACTCAATGGCCCATTAAGAGAAGATATCTCCCTGGAGGGAGTGTGGGTGGTGGAAGAGATAAAGAACACTGCCCCAGCTGGTTTGAACAGCTGGCCCATTAACAGAAGATATCCCCCAGAGTTATGAGAAATGGGTCATGGAACAGTTCTTACTTGGGATCTCCTGTTGGTTTTGTTTTCAAACTGGCACACTGGGGAGAAGTGGGACCATGCTGGGAACTGCTGTGAGCAAACTGGAGTGACTGGTCTACACTGTGGGCAACTGGGCATGACTGGGACCGTGCTGGGAGAGACTGGCATGATAATGGGGGTGACTGAGACTAGACATGGGGAAGCTGGGAGCAAGTGGATAAAAGTGGGAGCAACCTCGACCATGCTGGGGGCAAACTGCATCATAATGGGGAAGGACTGGCAGTGACTGGGCTCATACTGGGAGTGCCGAGGAAACTGGAACCACATGGGAGGGAAACTGGGCTGATACTGGGAGCAGCCACTGCTGGCACAGGGACCCTCAAACCCTTTTCCTGGCCACCCCACCTCACCCAGGCCCACTATCTTCTTTGAGCCTGGAAGCCCTGGACTTCCTGCCTTTCCCAGCACCCAGCCCCTCCTTCCCATATCACTGAGGACACTTGGGACCCCTATTCCCAGCCATCCTGGGTTTTCACACCTTTTGATGGGAATGGAGACACCGGGGAACCTTGGAGCCCCCTTTCCTGACTAAATGGAGCCTTTTAAGCCCACCCATCCCACATCTACCCACCCCTACCATCCCCTTTTCTTAATCCTGGAACCCCCAAACCCCCTTCCCTGCTCTCCCAGCTCTCCCTTTTGCCCCTTTCCTTCACCCGTAACCCCCCAGACCCCAAATCTCAGTGTCCCCCCAGTTCTCCTCTCCCTGCGGTCCCTGCCCGTGGCGCTGTCGGAGCCCGGCCCGGGGTTCCCCCAGTTCCTGTCCATGGGGTCCCTGGATGGGATCCCCTTCCAGCGCCACCACAGCCAGCGGGGCCGGGCGGAGCCGCAGCCGCCGGGGATGGCAGCCGGAGCCGAGCCGGGATATTGGGATGGCCGGAGCCGGCACAAGGAGCGGCACCGGCACGGGGCCAGCAGGGAGCTGCAGATGCTGCAGGAGCGGCACAGCCAGAGCGGGGCTCAGGGCGAGGAGCCGGGGCTGGGGGATCTGTGGGGCTGCCATGGCACCTGTGGGACTGCAGTGGGGATCCGTGGGGCTGGGCCGGGATCTGGAGTGCTGGGATGTGCATCCATGCTGATCCAAGGGGCTGGGATGAGGCTCTGTGGGTCTCCATCAGACTCTGGGGCTCTGTGGGGCTGGAATGGGGCTCTGTGGGGCTGGGACACAATTCTGTGGGTCTCCGTGTGTGCAATCCCTCTCCAGGTCTCCACACTTTAAGGAGGTTTCCGGCTGTGACCTCCTGTCCCACGGGAGCGTCCTTAGATCCAATCGGCTCGGCTCTGACAGGCGGGAATTCCTCTCCTTCCTGCTGGGATCCAGGGGATTCCTAGTGGCCGAAGGCGCTGCCCAGGTCACCAAGAGGCGCTGGGAACAGGATGAGATGGAGGCTGAGGAATGAACAAATCCCCTGGGGCACACCTGCCTGGAATGTCTCCGGAAATATGTCAGATATGGTTGGGAAGTGCTGGAGAGTAAAGGTGGGGAGGGTAGAAATCCCATGGGAATGTGGGATTTGGAAATGTGGGATTTGGGAGGACAAAATTTGGGAACATAGGAATTCCCATGAGGCCTCCATAGATGGATGCCACTGCTGTCCCATTCCCATGGGAATTCTATGGATGGATTTCACTGCCATGCCATTCCCATGGAATTCACTGGGCAGATCTCATCCCCATTCCACTGCCATGGAACCTCCAATCCTCTTCCCCCCCAAACCCCTCCTGGGGGTTGCCCTGTTCTTTGCTGTCCTCACCCCCCACAGGACTCCTGAGGGCCCTTCAATGACCCACCCAGTCCCCTCAAATTCCTTTTGGGTCACCGCTCATCCCCCCACAGGGATTGTTGGGAGTCCCCTGTGTCCCTTTCCCATGACTTTGGGGTCCCCCCTGACCTTTCCATCTGCGGCAGGCAGGGGGGCACCAGCACTCGGCCCCTCCCCTGTTTCTGTCCCCCTGTGATTGTGGGGGTGGGGCCGAGTGCTGGTGCCCCCCTGCCTGCAGCAGATGCAGCAGTGAGGGGAGTTCAGGGGTCCCCTGGGATTTGGGTGACCCGCTGGGCCCCCCAGGATCTCCCTGAACACGCTGACACTGCCCGTGCACAGTGAGAAGGGTCAGACCTGGCACGGGGTCCCCGGCTCTGTCACCGGCATGGCCCAGGTACCCCCAAAACCTCATGAGAACCCCCAAACCCCTCAAGACAGCCCAACATCCCCGGGATCCCAAAAACATCTCTGGACCCTCCAAAAATGCTCCAAAACTGAAAAACCCCATACAGAATCCTCAAACCCTCTCAGGACATCAAAATTCCCACAGGACTTCCCAACAGCCCCCAGGCCCCCTTGAGCAGGTTCATACCTGGAATAAGGTCCCCATTTCCATCACCAGCAGGTACCCATAAACAGCCCTGGGTTTTTGGGTACCTGCTGGTGATAGAAATGGGGAGCTAATGGGGGGTACCTAATCCCCCACTTTAGGATCCCTGAAAACCCCCTTGGGAACTTCCAAAAATGCACAATGACCCCAAAAATCCTCGGGATCTGCAAAACCCTTCCCAGGAACCCCTCACACATGTTTAGACCCAGCACGGTGTCCACATCACCATCATCAGCATCACCAGGTATCCCTGAACCCTTCTGGGACCTACAAACCCCTCTAGGCACCCCTAAACCCTCCCAGGACTCCCAAAACCAACCCAAGGGCTCTGTGACAGGGAATAAACGGGAGTGGTGTTGCCCTTTTAAGGGCAGTTATAGCAGGACCCAACAAGAGCGGGGGCTCTTAAAGCACTGTTTTGGTTTTGAAAGACAGTTGTCTGCCAGGGAGAGCTGGAGCTTCCCTTGGAAAGGAGAATGTCACCCACCTCCCCTCCAAATTATTATAATTTTGCAATTAGGGGCTTTCAGGCAAAGATATGGGAATAGGAATAACAATTCTTTAATAGGAAAAAACAACAACACCACCAAAATACAAATGCAGTAGTACAAGGACAAGCAAGTAAGCAAAACAGAAGTCCTGGAAAAAAACACCCTGACAGAGTCAGGGATATGACCTGACACCCTGTTGGTCAGGGTCTTGGAAGCAGTCCAAATAAATCCTAGGTGAGGTTCTGTGGGGTACAAATAATGGAGTACGAAAGGTCCAGTGGTGGAGAGATGGGTCTGGTCTTCCTCTGGTGGAAAAAAACAGATGCCTGCTGTTCCTGAGTCTCAGTTTTTATCCAGGTAGGAATGGTTGGCCCCCACACACTGGGTGGAGCATCTCCCAATGGGATGATGTAATGTGTGATGTCCTTGATGAGCCTTAATGGCCCATTAGCAGAAGATATCTCCCTGGAGGATGGACAGGAGGTGAAGGAGATAAGAAACACTGCCACGCCTGGTTTTAACAGCTGGCCCATTATCAGAAGGCATCTGCCCCCCTTCCCCCTGGAGTTATAAGAGATAAGGAAATATCTGCTTTTACAACACATGAAATTGAATACAAATCTCTTACTGTGTCAGGATTTTTTTCCAGGACTTCTGTTTTGGTTGCTTGCTTGTCTTTGTACTACTGCATTTGTATTTTGGGTGGGGTTTTTTGGTTTTGTGGTGGTGTTTTTTTTTTATTCCTGTTTAAGAACTGTTATTCCTATTCCCATATCTCTGCCTGAAAGCCCCTAATTGCAAAATTATAATAATTTGGAGGGGAGGGGAGTGACATTCTCCTTTCCAAGGGAAGCTCCAGCTCTCCCTGGCAGACAACTTTCTTTCAAAACCAAGACAGCTGCTTTAAGAGCCCCCGCTCTTGTTGGGTCCTGCTATAACTGCCCTTAAAAGAGCAACACCACTCCCGTTTATTCCCTGTCACAGAGCCCTTGGGTATTTGGGGTCCAAGGTTGGTTTTGGGGGTCCTGGGAGGGTTTAGGGGTGCCTAGAGAGATTTGTAGGTCCCAGAAGCGTTCAGGGGTACCTTGTGATGCTGATGATGGTGATGTGGACGCTGTGCTGGGTGTAAACATGCATGAGGGGTTCCTGGAGAGGGTTTTGCAGATCCCGGGGGTTTTTGGGGTCATGGTGCAATTTTGGAGGTTCCCAAGGGTTTTTCATGGATTCTAAAGGTGGGGATTAGGTGATCCCAGGGGGATCCCAGGGCTTTTTTGGGTACCTGCTGGTGACAGAGATGAGGACCCCATGCCAGGTATAAACCTTCTCAAGGGGATCTGACTGGGGTGTTGGAGGTCCTCTGAGAATTTTTATGTCCTGAGAGGGTTTGGGAGGGAGTCTGTATGGCTTTTTGCATTCTTGGGGAGTTTTTTGAGGGACCCAGGATGTTTTTGTAATCCTGGGGAGGTTGGGGTGTCCCAGAAAGATCTGAGGATTCCTGGGAGGTTTTGGGGATACCATGCTGGTGACAGAGCTGGGGACCCCGTGCCAGGTCTGACCCTTCTCACTGAGCACGGGCAGTGTCAGCGTTTTCAGGGAGATCCTGGAGGCCTGAGGGGTCACCCCAAATCCCAGGGGACCACAAATGCTCAGGGACCCCCTGAACTCCCCTCACTGCTGGATCTGCTGCAGGCAGGGGGGCACCAGCACTGGGCCCCACCCTCACCATCACAGGGGGACAGAAACAGGGGAGGGGCCGAGTGCTGGTGCCCCCCTGCCTGCCACAGATGGAAAGGTCAGGGGGGACCCCAAAGTCATGAGAAAAGGGACTCAGGGGACTCCCAGCAATCCCTGTGGGGGGGATGAGGGGGGACCCAAAAGGAATTTGGGGGAACTGCGTGGGTCATTGAAGGGCCGTCAGGAATCTTGTGGGGGTGAGGACAGCAAAGAACAGGCAACCCCCAGGAGGGGTTTGGGGGGGAAGAGGATTGGAGTTTCCATGGCAGTGGGATGGGGATGAGATCTGCCCATGGAATTCCAACCTGCTCACAGCAGTTCCCAGCATGGTCCCACTCTCCCCAGTGTGCCAGTTTGAAAATAAAACCAACAGGAGATCCCAAGTAGGAACTGTTCCATTACCCATTTCTCATACCTCTGGGGGATATCTTCTGTTAATGGGCCAGCTGTTCAAACCAGCTGGGGCAGTGTTCTTTATCTCTTCCACCACCCACACTCCCTCCAGGGAGATATCTTATCTTAATGGGCCATTGAGTCTCACTGCATCACTGATCAAATTCCATCATCCCATTGTGAGATGCTCCACCCAGGAGGAGGAGCCAAGCATTCCTACCTGGATATAATCTGAGATTTAACACACCAGAAGCAGCCTGTTTCCACTGGATTCCCAGAGGAACACCAGACCCATCTACACCAACACTGGACCTTCAGAGGAAAACTGCACCCTTCTACAGGATCATTGCTTCAACAAAACCACATCTGTGACTCCAGGAGGACTGCAGCCACGATTTGATTGCACTGCTACCAACACCCTGCCTAACTGGGTATCAGGTATTCTGACTCTGTCAGCTTATTTTTTTTACTACTGCATTTTTATTTTGCTTTTCCTACTAAAGCGCTGTTATTCCTATTTCCATATCTTTGCTTGAGAGCCCATTCATTTCAAAATTATAATTCAGAGGGAGGGGGTTTATATTTCCATTTCAAGGGAGGCTCCTTCCTTCCTTAGCAGACACCTGTCTTTCCAAACCAAGCTCGGCCCAGATATCTTGGGGGGTCCCTGGGCTTGGTTTCTTAGGAGGGATTTGTGAAGAATGAAGAACTTCAAAGATCAGTGGAAAATGCCCCTTGGGGGGACACTGAGGGTCCTGGTGGTGGCTGACGGTAGAGGCAGCCTGGAGGAGCAGGGGGGACTCCCTTGACCCCCTGCACTCCACAGCCGAGAAAAAGGGAGAAGAGACCCCAGAGACCCCAAAATCCCCTTGCATCCCTTAATAGTGAGATGGATAAGAGGGGAACTTTTCTGATTGCTGGGACTCCCAGCAGCCTGGGGAGGGCTGGGACTGAGTAGATGGGGGACCCTCAATACAAGCGTGACCCCCAGCAGCTGGGAAAGGGGGAGCCCCTGAAAACCAAAGGGAAGAGACCAGGGATGGGGAATTCCTTGGTGGCATTTTCACGGCAGAATATTGGTGTTTGGGAGGTTTATATGGACCCCAGATTCCAGGTGACTTTTAGAGATGGACTTGGTCAGGCAAACCTTCAAACTCAATGTGCTCATCTGTTGTTTTTCCCCAAACCAGGATTTCCCATTCCCAAACCTTGGCCAGATGGAGGTGGAAGCTGTGAGGAAGAGGAAGATGCCCTGGGACAGCCAGGCAGGTGAGGAGGAAGTCACTGCCCCTTTCCCCCTCTCTCCTGCTCCATCTCCCAGCCCAGCATGGCCCTCAGCTGCAGGAAAACCCCGCTGCTGACGCCGTCCTGCCAGGGATTCACTGGGGGGATCTCCTTCCCCTTCCCTCTGGCACAGAGGAAATTCCATCTCGTCTTTGTTCTTTCTCCCCCAGACAAGGAAGTGAGGATGGAGAACAGGGAGGAAAAATCCCCAGTGCAGAACCTCATGGAAGAGGCTGTTTTGAGTGGCTCCCTGGCACAGGAATCCAATGGGAGGAAAAGCCCCAGAGATCCCACAGGAGGAGGGGCTCCAAACCCATTCCAGGCTGCTCTGAGGAGGAAATACCTGCCCTGTGCCAGGAACGTGGCCGGAGATCGAGCCAGAGCTCAGACCTGGTGGCCCATGAGCAGCTTCATGACAGGGAGCAGTCCTATGAGTGCTTGGAGTGGGAAGAGCTTTAGCAACAACTCCAGCCTGATCCGCCACCAGAGGATCCACGCTGAGGAAAGGCCGTACAAAGGTGGGGAATGCAGGAAGGGCTTCAACCGGAGATCCCAACTGATTATCCACCAAATGATCCACACTGGGGAGAGGCCCTATGGATGTCCCCAGTGTGGGAAGGGCTTTCACACCAGCTCCCATCTCCTCCTTCATGAGCGCATTCAAACAGAGAGGAGAGGCCCTTCCGCTGCCCTGACTGCGGGAAGGGCTTCAGGCAGAACTCCCACCTCATCACCCACTGGCGCATCCACACTGGGGAGAGGCCCTACAAGTGTCCCCAGTGTGGGAAGAGCTTCAGCCAGAGCTCTCACTTGACCAAACACCAACGGAGTCACCAGTAAGGAAGCCCTGCGAGTGCCCTGACTCTGAGAAGAGCTTCATGTGTGTCTCCAACCTCATCCCCCATCAGAAGATGCACATTGGGAAGAGCCCTGCTGAGCCACAGTTCCCTGTAATTCATTTTGGGAGGACATTTGTCTCTCTCCCTGTGTCTGGCAGTGATGTGAGGTGGGATTTAAAAACGTAAGCGTCTAGCCATGGCCCCATCATTGTATTCAATCCCATCTCAGGTCATTACCAGGGCTAGGAAAGGGACTCTATCTCTCCCCAGAGGAGAAGGGTGTCCGTTCAGGAAGGATGGGACGAGCCAGTTGATGTTATCGTAGTTTTCCCTTTATATTGTTAGTTTGTCTTGTTACTTATGAATATTGTTTCTGTTCCTTTTATTTCCTTATCTTGTCACTGTTCCCATTAAATTGTTCTTATCCCAGTCTGGACTCTTTGATTTTGTACTTTCAATGGGAGGCTGGAGGGCAGCGAGCAGTGACACGGTTTTTGTGGGAGCACAGAATTGGGAATCCCATTCCCAAACCCTGGCCCGGGAAACCGAGCATCCCAGCTGGTGCCAGCCCTGGCTGCCCTGGAACAGCCTTGGGAGTGGGTCCCTGACTGGGGCTGTGGGAACCTCTTCCCTCTGGTGCCCAGGGACAGGACTGGAGGGAAGGGCTGGAGCTGAGTCGGGCAGGTTTGGGTTGGATGTGAGGAAAAGGTTTTTCCCCCAGAGGCTGCTGGGGCACTGACCAGGCTCCCAGGGAAGGGTCCCAGCTCCAGGGCTCTGGGAGCTCCAGCAGCGTTTGGACAGCGCTGCCAGGCCCAGGCTGGCATTGTTGGGGTGTCCTGTGCAGGGCCAGGAGTTGGACTCGAGGATCCTGGAGACCTCCCAGGGCTTTCTGGGGATGCTAAAGAGCCCTGTGCTCAGAGGCAGTCACAGCCATTCCATGGGGGATCCCAGGGGACCTTGGGCTGCAAAGGCACCCATCTGTCACAGGCACTCACGGGGGCTCCACGTTGACATCCCAGGAGTCCCCAGGCTGCCAAAGAGCCGGGATGTCCCAGAGACTCCAGGGTTCCTGTCATGGGCAGAGTGGGAGCTTCAGGCAAAAGCTTCATTTCTTCATTGGAGAAACCTGCTGAGTCATGAGGTGGAGAAATTACACCCAACAGCCACCGTGGATCCTCAAACCCTTCCAGGAAGCCTAGACTTTAAAAATTCCATCTAAAAGAAGAGACTGGGTGCGGCTGGATCCAGTTCTGGCATCTAAGGACACCATCGAGTGTCAGTGCAATTGTACCTGGAACAGCCCCAGCACCGCTTTGTCCTCACGGTTGCCATGGCAGCCCAGGGCAGCAACAGCTCTGCCTGCAATGGCCACGGAACCTGGCTGCAGAAATGGCTCCTGGGGCTGCTTTTCAAGGAAACTTGAACTGATCAGGGTGGCCTGGCACCCAAAGCCAGCAGTGGGCTCAGTGCAGTGTCCATGGCCACAGCCCCTTGCAATGGCCCAGGGCAGCTTGGCATGATGATCCAGCCTCACTCCTGGCCCGGGCCAGGCCTGCAGTGCCCTTCCCCACAGCCTGGCTGCACACAAGCACTTCCAGGGCTCTCTGCAGTTCCCTTCCCCTCACTCTTGCCTCAGTCACACACCTTCCAACAACCCAGCTGGAGCTTTGAGCTGCAAGGAGATCAAAGCTTGTCTGTCCTTCAGCAGTTGGTCTAGTTCTGCCTTCAGCCAACTCGGGATTTATGTTTGTGGTAGAACTTCCTGTGTGTCTCAAACATTCCTTGCATGTTCTGCCTGGGAAAGGGGAACCTCCTTGGTGGCACCTTGGGCTTGGCGCACATTTGGGGTGTGTGTCTGTTTTCAATGGGGAAACTCAGGAGTTTTAGATTGCTTCAAAATTAAAAGAAGAATCCCCGTCTTTGGTTGGTGCAGCCAGTTTTCCAAGCAAGAAAGACCCTGGTGAGTGAGGAGAGACAGGATGGGGTTGAGGAATATGGAGCAAGGTGTCCACCCTGGGTCTGACCTCAAGCACAGCTTCTCTTTAGCAGGCCAGACCTCCTGAGGAGAGACCCTGAATCAATATCAATATTTCCTGTGTAATAAGAAAAGTAATAAAATGTGCCCTTTGATAAAGGAATACTTCCAAATGGTCTTTGAAATATTTCTCCACAACTGCAGCAGGAAATCTTCCTAATGAACTGCACCAGACCAGAGGGAAATCAAGATACAAGGATGGTTTCTCAGGACTTGCTTGATCCTAATGAGCCCCGTAGTGCATTTGGTGATGAGCCTTGGAACCACAGGGCCTGAGAGGAGATTGCATAAACCTTTCCAGAAGTCAAGTCAGAAAAGAAACCCAAAGTGTCTCGAGGCATTCATGGGTCCCACTAAGGTCCATGCCCAACACAGCTCCTCATAGACTCTTTGGAGGAGAGAATTGGAGGCCAGGATTGCCCAATAACCTCTCAGAGATTCAGTGGCAAAAAGAAGTACTTAAATTACCCCTGAGTACCTTGACGCATGAATAAGCCCTGCTGAGTGTTGTTACTGGCTAAAATCTCAAGGGATTCATTAAAGAGATTTTAGAGGCCATGATTGCACAACTCTGTCAGTCAGTGTCAAAACCCTTTTTTTCCAAACTTTGAGTACCTGAATTATTAATGAGCCACTGAGTGTTGTTACTGTAAAAGCCTCTCAAGGGACTCATTAAGGCAGAGAATTGGAGGCCAGATTGCACAAACCTCTCAGAGACTCCAAGGCAAAAGCCAAACCAAAGTCCTTGGAAAAACCTGCAGTCCCTGGCAGCATGAAGGAGCCCCCAGGGCCATTGCTGACCAAGGCTCCTTCCCCAGGGACTCCTTCCAGCACATCCTGGAGGCCACTGGCATGGGAGGGGGATGCTGAGGGCAGCACAAGGGGCTGACAGTGCCCAGCCTTGCTGGGGCTGTGCCAGGAGGCCCCAGGCCTCAGGACAAGGGGTCTCCTCAGTGTCCTTGGTGGCACAGAGGCTGCTGTGGCCCAGGGCACCAAGCTTGGCTTCTCTTTGTCCCCACCTGTCATCACTGCCTGCAGTTCTCTGCTCTGCCTGGGGCCTGGGGACACTTTCTGTTGTGTCCCTCAGTGGGACCCATTAAAACTTCCAGAAACTTTGGAGTGCTTCTGCCTTGGAGTTCTGGAGAGGTTTCTTCAGCTCCCTCTCAGGGACTGATGTTCAGGGCCTCAGCACAAAGCCCTGAGAGGGTCATTAAAGTCCTTGTGCTGTGTCTGTGCTGATGAGCTGGGCTGAGCTCCTCATCAGAGGGAGATCCTGGTAACCAAGAAGAGCTTAAAAACACATTTTCTGGATGAGCAGCTTTTCTGCCAGCCCAGCAGGGCTGGGGCACTGCCTGCAGCCACCCCGGGCACAGCACACAGGCACACAGGGCTTCAGCTCAGCCTGGGCTGGCAGCACAGAGCAGAGCTCACTCAGGGCTCACTGCAGGAGAAATCCTCCCAGGCTTGCAAACAGTCACTCTCTGGCTGGGGGAAGAGAAGCTGCAGCTCCTGCAGGGATCTCCTGAAGCTGCCACATCCACAGCTTGGAGCACCTTCCAGGAGCACTGTGGGAGCTGCTGCAGGGCAGGGATGTGGCCCTAGGGCAGGGCTGGGTTTCCCTGCTGCCCCAGCCAGGCCCAGCACAAGGCAGCTCCCTGGGGCCAGGCTCTGCTGCAGGGCTGAGCAGCCGGGGCTGCAGCCAGGGGTGCCCAGGGCTGTGGTGCAGAGCAGGGTCCTGCAGCCCAGGGCGCTGTGCTGGCCCAGGGACTCTGCTGCCTGCCAGGGACAGCTCTCAGCCGGCCCGGGGAGCTGCTGCCAGCGCTGGGGAGAAGCTGTGGGGGGAAGGAGCCACCCTGAGCAGGGCAGCTGCTGCTGCTGCTGCTGCTGCTGCTGCTGCTGCTGCTGCTGCTGCTGCTGAGAGGGGCTGTGTGGGCAGGGCTGCTCCCAGCTCCACACGAGCCTGGGCACAGCTGCGGAGGACACTTGCCAAAAGAAGGTAAGCCTGGCATTGCTGCAAAGATCAGGAGCTTTCCTGAGAGTGTTTTCAATTTTCTGCTTGGAGAAGGATGGAAATGTTGGGTGATGACAAAAAGATTTTTTTTTTAAACATTTTCATATATTTGTAGTCTGTTAACTACTATTATATATTTATAAAACTATAATCCTTAATTACCTCTATTCAACTACTATTACATACTATATAACTATACTCTCTAATTAACTTTGATATGTCTCTCACCCTTTCTCATAGATTTTAGAACAATTGCCAGACCTTCTAAATACATTCCTGAAATACTGTATAGTCCTATTATCAGGAAGAGGACCTACAAGAAGAACATTTTGGTTTTTAACCAGAGTGTGACAGTCATAAAAAAAAGGGGAGCAAAGAAGCCCTTGGACCTGCTCCAATGGGTTGACCCAGGTGTGTATAACTGGGGCAACTGAATCTCCTATTGCATATTCCTATTAAATATCCAAATAAATAAACCTTAAAAATTTGTTTAAATCAGGGGCTGGCTAAGCCCCATCCACTCTGGGACACCTGGAAGCTTCCAATAAAGGTCTGGTTGTTACTTTACTGTTCTAACACTTTTAAAAAGTTTTTTTTCTATTTTAGTCACAGGCAACAGGAGGATGAGAGAAGCAGAACAAGAACTGTAATCACAGAATCACAGTACATTCTGAGTAAGAAAGGAACACAAAGAATCATAAAAGTAATTTTTCAAAATTTACAGAGACTCTCTGCCAGCTGTCTCTGCTCCGTCTGTGATCTGGTGCTCTCAGGGAGGCTCTGGCCTTTGCAGCAGCTGAGTCAGGCACTGCCCTTGGCATTCCTGCCAGGCAGCTGTGGCCATGGCAGTGGGGTGTCCAAGCTTCCCTGGGACCTGTGGGGCTGTGGGCAAAGCAGTCCATGGGAAAGGGGAATGAGCTGAGCCCCCTCCCTGAGATCCCATCATGGGCACACCCGGGGATCTCCTTGCTGTGTCCTTGCCAGCTCTGAGCTGCCCTCCTGGCTGCAAATCTGTGCCAGAGCCCCTGGGAGTTCCCTGAATGTGCCCCGGGGAAGTGCAGAGATGCCAGAGCTGAGGAAATGCTGCTGGGTTTGCCAAGGGAGTCGGGAGTGTCCTTGGCAGAAGGGGGTGCTGAGACCTTGCCCAGAGCTCTTTGGAGAGGGTGAGACATTGAGGGATCCCTGTGCTCTGGGCAGGGTCTGGTTTATGCCAGGGTGACACGGGAGTGTGATTGTGCTTTGACTGCAGCCAAAGCTGCAAACCCAGAGCAGTTGGGAACAACCCCCTCCTGCCCCTCACTGTGCCCTGAGCCACAGGGAATCCTTTGCCTCTCACATCTCTCAGTGTCAAACTGTGAGTGCAGCAGAAATGCTGGGGATTTCCGACCTCAGAAAGCCAGGGATGATGTGTGGGCAGGGAAATAATGGCTAAAATTCCTTCCTGCTCTCCACACTTTTTAAAAGTGGATGTGCAGATGGCTACAAACCTGTCTGCATTAGGAGCGATTCCAGAGAAAATCCTGAATATCCAGCCTTGTCCCTCTGCCACATGGCCACAAACCCAGGGCAGCAGGGCAGGGATGGCTCCTGGAGAGCCCCCACGCACAGACCTGACTGCTCCTGGCACACTCAGACAGCACACCTGGAGCTCAGGCAGGGACCTGGGGGAAGGTTTTCCCAGAGCAGGAACAAGGCTGGGTGAGTCACAGCGGGACAGTCTGCAGGGAATGGCCCAGGTTTGGCTGAAAGCAGCCTCTGCTGACTTGTCCCTGTCCTTTCTCCGTGAACAGGTGCCCATGGCCAGCCAGAGCAAATGTCCAACAGCAGCTCCATCAGCCACTTCCTCCTGCTGCCATTGGCAGACACGCGGCAGCTGCAGCTCCTGCACTTCTGCCTCTTCCTGGGCATCTCCCTGGCTGCCCTCCTGGGCAACGGCCTCATCATCAGCGCCGTAGCCTGCGGCCACCTTCTGCACAGCCCCATGTTCTTCTTCCTGCTCAACCTGGCCCTCACCGACCTGGGCTGCATCTGCACCACTGTCCCCAAAGCCATGCACAATTCCCTCTGGGACACCATAACCATCTCCTACACAGGATGTGCTGCTCAGCTCTTTTTCTTTCTGTTGTTCATCTCAGCAGAATATTTCCTCCTGACCGTGATGTGCTACGACCGCTACGTGTCCATCTGCAAACCCCTGCACTACGGGACCCTCCTGGGCAGCAGAGCTTGTGCCCACATGGCAGCAGCTGCCTGGGCCAGTGCCTTTCTCGTTGCTCTTCTGCACACAGCCAATACATTTTCCCTGCCCCTGTGCCATGGCAATGCCCTGGGACAGTTCTTCTGTGAGGTGCCCCAGATCGTCAAGCTTTCTTGCTCACATTCTAACCTCAGGGAACTTGGGATCCTTGCAGTTATCGTCTCTCTAGTACTTGGAAGTTTTGTGTTCATTGTTTTCTCCTATGTGAGGATCTTCAGGGCTGTGCTGAGGATCCCCTCTGAGCAGGGATGGCACAAAGCCTTTTCCACCTGCCTCCCTCACCTGGCCGTGGTCTCCCTGTTTGTCTTCACTGGTGTATTTTCTTACCTGAAGCCCCCCTCCATCTCGTCCCCATCCCTGGATCTGGCTCTGTCAGTTGTGTACTCGGTGGTGCCTCCAGCCCTGAACCCCCTCATCTACAGCCTGAGGAACCAGGAGCTCAAGGCTGCAGTCTGGATACTGATGACTGCATGCTTTAAAAAACGATAATCTGCTGGCCAATTTCTGCAAATCACTTGTAATAAAAGTCTTCTTTGATACTTCATCTTTATTAATTTGGAATTCTTTCTCTTTGGTTTTGGGGTTTTTTTAAATCTTGTTATCAGAAAAAATGTCATCATTTGTGCCATTTCTCATTTTTTTTCTCTCCACCTTCCCTGTGGCCACAGACTGTGTCAATGAGGGGCTGCACTCTTGGTGGCTTTAAAGGAATTTAAGGATCTCCTAGACAAGTTTTCTGCAGAGATTCCCATTTTGTTCCCTCCTCTGCAGCTGCAGCAGCAATGTCTGTGTGCAGAGCTGGGGGCAGATCAGTGCTGGCACAGCAGCTGTGCCCAGCAGCAGCAGCAGCCCTTGGTGTTGCCAGTGCTGCTGCCGTGGCCCTGCCCCACTGCCCTGCTGGCCCTGGGGTTGCTGTAGGGCCTGAGTGCTCTCAGGGCCGGGCACAGTGCTGGGGGTGGCAGTGCCGGGGCTGCAGCAGGGACAGGCCATGGGCACTGCTGGGGCAGCGCTGACGCCTCAGGCCAGCCCTGGGCGCTGCAGGCTCCTTGCCCAGGCTTTCTCTAGAACACACCCAAGCAAATACTCAGCACAGAAAAGCTCCGGGAGCAGCCCCAGGCTGGCCGTGGGCAGGCTGGGGGCAAACAGCATGGCTGGGGCTCTGCAAGGTGCCTGGGGGAGACAAGGGGAAGGAGCAGCAGAGCAGGGGCTGATCCATCCCCACTGCGCTGGACACCCCAGGGCAGCGTCCCACAGCGTCCTCATGCACCTGCAAACAACATCCCCCCTCTGCAGCCCTGGCCTCTCCCCCAGCTCACACAGGTGCCGCATCCTTGCAGGCACAGACACGGCAGCACTGCCTCAGGAGCCCCTGTTTGCACTGCCCAGAGCAGGCGTCAGCACCTCCACGGTGTTGGTGTGGGGAGATGAACCTGAGGGAGCACAAATGCCATCAGCCCCTGGGGCCAGTAAAGGCTGGGGGACAGCAGGGAAACCACTCAGGTTTTTGGTGGCCTCTGAAGTCATACAGAAAGTTTGTTCCCATCAGCTGGGAGGTTCCTGTGCCACTGCAGACTTTGTTGCTCAGAGCCAGGGCTGCCTGAGCAGCCCATCTGCTCTGAGCATTTCCTTTGCTTCACCTGGGCTTCCTTTACGCTTCCTGGTACAAATTTCTTCCTCTTGCCCACCCATGTTTCTGCTCTGCAAACAGCCCATCCCTGGTTGCCCTTTCCTCTCTGGCTCCACTCCCCATTTCAGTTCCTTACTTGGCACCATGGGAACGTCCCTTGGGGCATAGGATCATCCTCCAAGTGCTTCAGGAATTGTCTGCAGGCTCCTGCAGTGCCTCGTGCTGCTCCCTTGCCAGAGGCACCAAAGGCCAGGGGTGCCCATCTGGGCTGGTGTGTCTGGCTGTGGGGCTCCCTGTTGTGGGCAATGAGGAGGAGCTGCAGAGGCTCTGCAGGACTGACAGGATGGGCTCTGGGGCTGTCAGGAGAAGCTGAGGGACCTGGGCTGCTGCACCTTCTGAAGAGGAGGCCCAGGGCTCATCCTGCAACTGCTGCAAGGTTGGTTTCAAAGAATCACAGAATCAGCAAGGTTGGAAAAGACCTTGGACATCATCAAGTCCAACCTATGACCTGACACTGCCTTATGTCAGCTGCTCCTCACAGGACCTGTGTTCCAGACGCCTCACAAGCCCTATTGCCCTTCTCTGGAAACCCTCCAGCTCCTTCATGTCCTTCCTGCATTGGGGGTCCCAGAACTGGACACAGCACTCGAGGTGCTGCCCAAGCAGTGCCGAGCAGAGCAGAAGAATCACTGCCCTACTCCTGCTGGCCACACCATTCCTGATCCAGGCCAGGAGCCATTGGCCTTCTTGGCCACCTGGGCACACTGCTGCCTCATGTCCAGCCTGCTGTCCATCAGTCCCTGCAGGTCCCTTTCTGCCTGGCTGCTGTCCAGCCACTCTGTCCCCAGCCGGTAGTGCTGCAGGGGTTGTTGTGGCCAAAGTGCAGGACCTGGCACTTGGACTTGTTAAACCTCACATTGTTGGGTTTGGGCCCTGCATCCAGCCTGTCCAGGGCCCTGTGCAGAGCCCTCCTGCCCTCCAGCCAACGTGGTTTCACTAGTGTTCCATGAGGCTATAGAGTGTCACAATGGTCTCCATGAATCCATGAGGCCTCCCAGTGGCACAAGGTCCCTTTGCTTCCATGGGAACCCTTGCTGTCACAAAGTCCCTTGGATCCTTGGGCCCTGCAGTGTCACAGTGTCACTGTGGTCCCCCAAGGCCCCAAGCCAGTGTCACAATTGATCCTTGGTTCCAAGAGGTCTGGCAGTGCAGCAATGGTCTCCTTGCTTCCACACTGTCACAATGGCCTCTTGCTTCCAAGTGACACCACGGTGTCAAAGATGTTTCCTTCCTTCCAGGAGTCCCTGAGGAGCACCCTGGCCCCTTGGTTCCATTGGGCCCTGCAGTGTCACAATGGCCCCATAATGACACCAGGTCCTGGTCTGTCCCAATGCTTTGCAGGGTTCGACAAGGCCCCACAGTGTCACAATTGTTCCCTCAGTTTTAAGAGTCCTTGCAATGGAACAATGGCCCCTGGATTCCATTGGGCCCCAGGGTCTCACAAGGCTCTCCTTGGTTCCACAGTGGCACAATGGCTCCTTGGTTCCTCAAGGCCCCACAGGGTCACCGTGGCTTCTGTGGTTCCACCAGGCCCCAGAGTGTCACCATGGACTCCTTGCTTCCATTCAGCCCCACAGTGTCACAATGGCCCCTTGGCTCTATGGTGCCATGTCATACACAGTGTCACTCTGGTCCTCTCAGTGCCACCAGGCTCTGCAGTATCACAATGGTCCCTTGCTTCCCCAGGGCCCTGCAGTGTCACCATATTCACAGAATCCACCAGGCTGGAAAAGACCTTGGAGAGCATCAAGTCACGCTTGTGACCCAACACCACCTTGTCACCCAGCCCATGGCACTGAGTGCCACATCCAGTCTTTCCTTAAACACTTCCAGGGATGGCGACTCACCCACCTCCCTGGGCAGCCCATTCCAATGCCTAATCATGCTTTCTGGGAATAATATTTCCTAATGGCCAGCTTCAATGTCCCCTGGTGCATCTTAAGGCTGTGTCCTCTAGTCCTGTCACTGTTTGCTGGGAGACAAGCCTGACCCCCACTGGGCTGCACCCTGCTGTCAGGGAGTTGTAGAGAGTGATGAGGTCTCCCCTGAGCCTCCTCTTCTCCAGGATAAACAACCCCAGCTCCCTCAGCCTTTCCTCACAGGACTTGTACTCCAGACCCCCCACCAGCCTTGTTGCCCTTCTCTGGACACACTCCAGCCCCTCCATGTCCTTCCTAAGTTGGGGCGCCCAGAACTGGACACAGCACTCAAGGTGCTGCCCAACCAGTACTGAGCACAAGGGAAGACTCACTGCCCTGCTCCTGCTGGCCACACTGTTCCTGATCCATAGGAGTGGCAGGGGCTGGGTGAGGGAAATGGTGGGGAGGGGTTGGGGACAAAATCTGATTGATTGTCAGCCATGAAGGGTCTTGATTTTCATGTCTATTCAGACTACTTTAGCAGGTGCTTAGGGTGAATATCAATTGGACATTGCTGATAGGAATCTATAAACAGTAAAAGAAAAGAAGACAAAATATTTTTCTCTGTATTGTTTTCAATATAGAATATTCACTTAGAATAAACTTCTGAAACCTGTCTAATTGACCACAGAAGAGTTGAAAACTGAAATTATTCTCAGGGGCTTTTCTTGCTTGAGTTTTTGAACAAAATGTTTTGAATTTTTCTCACTGAATTCCTGAACTGAAGAGCACAAGAAAAAAGAGGCCTCTGGAGTTATAAAATTCATCAGCAACACCCAAGAGGCTGAGGATCCGTCCTGATCAGAGCAGCAATGAACAGAAATGGGCACAGCTTTCTGCCTTCCCCAGCTTTGGCATGGGCCCTGGGCCTGCAGCAGGAGCAGCTCTGGAGGGCCCCAAGGTTGTGGCTGTTGTGCTGGACTGGGAAGATGGGATGGCAGCAGGGGCTGCAGAGCTCTCAGCCAGAGGGGAGCAGGGCACACAGGGAGCCTCCTTTTCCCTTGGCACAGCACCTTCCCCATGGCTGGGGCTGAGTCCTGTCTGAGCTGCAGCTGCTGCTGTGCCCTTGCCAGGGGCTGAGGCTGTGGGGCCCCTGCCCAGAGCAGCCTGGCCTGAGCAGAGCTGTGGGGCCAGAGGCGGCTGGGCTGTGCTGGGGAGAGGCCCTTGGTGCTGCCCAGAGCTCAGGGCAGCTGGCAGAGCTTGGAGGGAGCTGGGCTGGGCTGAGAGAGCCTGGCAGAGAAAGCATCAGTGTCCATCTCAGCCTGGGTGAGCGTGCAGGGGCAGGACTCAGACCAGGCCTTGTGGGGCAGGGCCAGCGCCTGGGGAAGGCATTGAAAACAGGCAAGGGGCCCAGAGAGGAGGCTGCTCTGTGCCCTTGGTGGCATGGCCAGAGCAGGGAGGGGGCCCAGGACATTTGTCAGCGCCAGCCTCTGTCCCCAGCCCTTGCCAGCCCTGGCTGCTCAGCCCAGGTTTGCGGGGCACTTTGGCTGTGGCCCAGCTCCATCCTCCTGTGGGGCTCAGGGCCTGCTGCCGGCCATGGCCAGCCCTGTGTGGCCTCTCTGCTGGCCCAGAGCCTGGCAGAGCCCGGGGCAGGGCTGTCTGTGCAGGCCCACAGGTGCCCCGGGCTGTGCAGGAGCTGGCAGAGGCTGCCCAGCAGGGAGGCCATGGGGCACAGAGCCCCAAGGCTGCTGTGGGCACCACGGCACAGGGGCCCTTCCCAGCCACAATGCTCCTGTCCTGCCCCTGGGCCTGCACAGGGGCTGTGGCACCATGGCTGGGCCAGCGCCGCACAAAGGGGCCACGCAGCCGCTGCCGGGGCTGACAGCAAGGCCAGACACACACAAGGAATTGCTGGCCATTGCCTGCAATGCTGGGCAGGCCTGACTGTGCCAAAGGCAAAACTCAGTTGCCCTTTGTGACTGCAGGAAAACTCCAGAGCCTCAAGAGCCTCCATGGCTCTGCTGGAGACCAAGGCTGCAGGAGGGACAGGCAGGGCTGCTGCGGGATGGGCAGGGGATGGAATTCTAGCACACACCTCAGTTCTCTGATGATCCTGGCACCATGCTGGTCCCTGTTTGAGACTGGAGCAGAGCAGATGTTTATGGGACAGGAGCCCTGCGGGGCTGTCAGGGACCTGCAGCTTGCAAGGTGCTCTGCTCTCCCTCACCTCCATTCTGAGAGATGCCAATCCCAGCTGGGCACTTCAGGGCACAAGTGGCACTGGCTGTTCATGGGCACACAACTGATGTCTGCCTGGAAAGGGGCACAGGTTTTTATTCCTGGTATTTTCATATTATACAAGCAAATCTTCATTATCTGGGTCACTTAAGTCATTTTAAGAAGGGGAAAATTTTTCCTACCAGGAACAGGAATTTCCTGCATCTACTGGATTCCTTTACTGATGACAGGAGGATACTGATATTCCTTTCCACCTTTGCCACCAACATTCAGTCTACTATTTCATGACCCTCTTCCTTCAGGTGTTTCCAGATGTCCTGTTTAAATGGCCATGTCTAAGGACATCTCTTCATTTAGAGCAGCTGGATCTATGTCCTTCCTGTTGCTCCCAGATTTCCTCCTTCAGCTGTTTTCCAGTCATTCCAATGCATCTCCCTTGACTGGCTTCATGCTTTGAACTTCAGGGAGCTGCCCAATCTTTCAGAAGTTTAAATAACACCTTAGTCAGGATTTAGAGGTGACTTTATATCACCTCTTCTTATGTCTTGGTTGAAAATTCTTCCTGTATGGCAATCCCTTGTGGATGCTGAACATGTCAGATGTTGCTGGGATATCATAAGGAGCTGAGGGAAATGTTTTGATGTTTTTAAAATCTGATCATGTTCACATGTGTTATGTTGGCCATGAAGAGAAGCCTTTCTTTGCCTCTGAATCTCACCTGTTCCTGGTCTCTCAAAGGACACAAACCTGATGAGTTGTGGTTTCCACTCCAGCGGCTGCACTTGGACTTCCCTCCATACCCACAGCAGAGCTCCCTTGTCCCACAAAGTCCCTGGCAGTGGAGGGATGAGGGAAACAAGTGTTTGGAGTTTGGAAAGAGCTTCATCCAGAGCAACAACCTGATCTGACACCAGATGATCTACACTGGGGAATGGTCCTATTAGTGTGAGGAATGTGGGAAATGCTTCAGCTGCCGCTCCCACCTTGTGACCCACCAACGCATTCACGCAGGGGAGAGGCCCTATGAGTGTCCTGAGTGTCGGAAGAAGTTTCAGACCAGCTCCACTCTCCTCGTGCACCAGCAGATTCACTTAGAGGAGAGGCCCTTCTGCTGCATCGACTGTGGGAAGGCTTTCAAGAAGAATTCCACTCTCATCGCCCACTGGCGCATCCACACTGGGGAAAGGCCCTATGAGTGTCCCCAGTGTAGGAGGAGCTTCTCAGACAGCTCTACTTGACCCAACATCAACAGAGGCACTGGTAAGGGAAGCCCTGCAAGACTGTGGGAAGAGCTTCGTGCGCTGCTCCAACTTCAACCCGCATAGAAGGACCCACATTGGGAAGAGACCTGGTGACGCACATTCCCCATGATCAACCCTTGGAAGTGGCTCGTGGTTCTTTTAGTTTGCCTCTAATTATCTTTTGAATTATCTTCATCTTTTTAAAAGACACAGATTTTGGGTACAAACCAACAAACTCATCAAAGGCATCTAAAGCTTCAGTGTTTACTTTGTTTTAGGGGAATCTGGGATTCAGGGAGATACTTGGGAGGGTTTTGGAGTTTTGGGGGTATTTGGTGTATGGATTATTTGCTATTTGGTGTTTTGTCTCCATTTCTTGGCACTCAAAGAGATAAATGTGTGTGGTGGTGGGTTTTTGATAATTTTGAGAAGGGATTCTCTCAATGGTTTGTTCCTGTTATCCCCCCAATGTTTGGTTTGGGTTGTTTTACCCCAGGTTTTCTCCTCCCCTGCCCTCTTGGCCATCACTCCCCAGACCCACCTGTTACCTCATTCCCATGATTTCAATCCTTCCTTGTCCCTTCCCTTAGTTCTAGAGAAATCCCTCTCAATCCTAAACCACCCCCTGGAATTCCTCGTTTCCTCCATGTCCCCTTGGTCAACGTGACCCTTTCCACACCCCTTGCCTTCCCTATTGCATGTCACACCAGGGCTCCCTCCTCTCCCCACTCCCCACTGTGTCACTGACTGGTTGCAAATCTGTCCCTACCCCCTGTTATCACCCAGTTTCAAAGTTTGCGCAGGACCCTGTTTGCTCTCTCTTGCAGCAGCAGCCCTTGCAGAATAAAGATCTCCAAGAGAGAGCCTTCTCTGACTCTTCCTTTGAGTCCAGACGCCGACGATATCCAGGGCCCGCAGAGAGCAGAAGGCAGCTCTGCTCTGCCCCGTTCCTGAGACTGCTCGCAGCCCAAGCACGGCCACTCCTGACCACGTGGCTGCAGTCAGAGCTGGCCGGGCTTCACCAGACCCTAGCGTCCAGTGTGTTCTATCTGTCACCTCAAAACCACTCAGTGCCACTGAAAACTGCTCAATCCCACCCAAAAATGACTCAATTGCACAGCCCTCAGGGTGGAATGGGGTTGGAAGGGGTTTGGGCAAAGTGTGCTGCAAATCAGGAGGGGTGAGATGGGAATTGGGTGGGGCAGGATGGGCGGGATGGGGATTGGGAGGGGTGGGATGGGGGAAATAGGGCTTGGGAAAGGGGGTCTTGATGTCCAAGAGGGGAGGCATAGGTTTGAGAGGGGATTGGGAGGGTGTGGTGAAGTCCAGAATGAGACAGCTGAAAGTTGGGAATGATGAAGGGAGAGGGAACTCGTTTCTCAGTGAGTTTTTGGGTATTTCACGTTCTTTAAAGGATATTGTTGCATCCAACATTTCTGAGGTGGTTTTTGGATGGTCACTGCCCCAGCCCCAGCCACTGCAGCCTCTGGTCCAGCCCCAAGTGGCTGCCAAGCCCCTGGAACCCTGAAAACCCCACCTGTGAGAGGGATAAGGGCAGGTAAAGGCTGTGACACGGGTGTGACACTGAAAAGTCCCACGGCCCTGGAGCTCAAAGCAGCTGAGATGGTGCTGGATCCAAAGCCCTGACTGTGGATCTCTCTCTCCCTCTTCTCCTGACTTCATCTTCTCAAAATCTGGATAACTTGAAGTTGTAGGGTTTGGAGTTTTCTGAGTCACTGCTTTGTGAAGTGTCTTACCATAATTCCAGTTTTAAAATAAGTTTTACGCTATGTTAAATACTACTCCTTTGGAAATTGTTAAGTCATAGGTTATAAGTTAGGAAAAATACTGTCAAGTTCCGTTCTTTTACTAAATTGTAATGTTTAAAGAGTATGTTAAGGTTGAGGTAGAAGTTAAAACATGTTAAGTTTGAGCTCTGTTAAATTTTTAGGCTGTGTTCCTTTTATCCTTGCCCTCACTGTCCTTTTGTCTCTCACACACAGAGGGACAGTTCTCGGTTTGCTTCTGGTTTGATTTCCTGGATTTGGTTTAGTTGTGTTGTTGCTTTGCTTCCTTGGTGTGCCTGAAGTGTCCAGTCAGGGGCAGAGTGACTCATGCCAAGGAGCTCTGTCCTGCCTCACCACCTGTGCAACTAATTGGTGATTTCTGTCAAATATGCAAATCTGCTAAACTTATAAAACTGTATTCACTCCACTGGGGGTTTGGGTTTTGTGGACATTTTCTACATCTGCCCCTTGGAGGCATCCAAGAAAGATCAGCCTTTCTATCACCTCCTCTATAATATTATCTCCCAAGAGTGTTCCTTTAGTTCAAGGTTCTTGAAGGCGTCAACACAGCAGGGCCTCATGGCACCCAGGAGACCACTGGGACACAGTGACATCTTGAGGAGCCAAGTGCCAACTGCAAACACAGCGGGGCCTCATGGAAGCCAGGTGCCACTTGGATAGTGCCAGGCACGTGGAACTCCGTGTCCACTGTGACCCAGCACAGCTCCATGGAACTCAGCAGACCATTGTGACAACATGGAATCCCATGGATGCAAGGCTCTAATTTGTAAATGTGGGGCTTCCTAGGACACAAAACCTTTTCCACGTGTCTCCCTCACCTGGCTGTGGTGTCCTTGTTTGTCAGCAGTGGTTTATTTGCCCACCTGCAGACCCCCTCCATCTCTTCCCCATCCCTGGATCTGGCCCTGTCAGTTCTGTGCTCAGTGGTGCCTCCAGCACTGAACCCCCAATCTACGGCCTGAGGAATTAGGAACTTGTGGAGTCCATAAGAAAACTGCTGACTGGATTTCAGAAGCAATAAACTGCCTCTTTAATTATGCAGATCCTTCTGAATGTAACTTATTTCAATCTCAGTAGTTTTGTTCTTTTTTTCCATTTTTGCATTTTTTACTACATTTCTACTGTTATGTTTTCCACAAAGGAATATCATTACTCACAGTATTTCTACATGAATATCTGCCATTGGTCTGTATCTCAATGACTTTCAAAAGCTTTGTTCCCTGTGCATCTGAATTAAATAATGATTTTTTGCAGATGTGGAAGAAAGAGGCTCCCAGCAGAGGCAGCACAGCCAGGGACAATGGCCCTGGCTCTTTCCACATCTGCTCTTCCCAGCTCCACACTCCCCTTCCCAGCCCTTCTATGGGAGCAAGGCCAGGGTGCTGTGGCAGCTTGGTCACTGTCCTGCTGCGTGTCCCTGCTGTGACCAACCTCCTCAGCAAGGGCCTCAAAATGCAAAGGCCACATGTGGAAGCACAGAAATAATAAATGAGATCAACCCTCTACTTCCCATCAGTGGAAAACGTCCAGCCAGCTCCTCGCAGGAAACGATTGAGTACATGTACTTTGTGCTTGCTTTGAGAAATGTCTTAATAAAAGACATCCACAGCCCTCACCACCACCCCCATCACCCTTCCTTTCCCTCAGTTTATTGCTGACCATGATGCCATAAGGCATGGGAGATCCCTTGGGTCAGTCTGACCCAGCTGTCCCCTCCCTGTGCCCTCAGGAACACTTTCCCACCCCCAGCCCATTGTTCGGGGGTGGCAGACATGCCCTGGGCAGGGGTCAGGGCAGGGCTGACAATGTCAGGGCAGAGCCAGGGGGGCAGCAGGATGGGAGAGTGCAGCCTGCAGGGACACAGCAGCAGCTGTGGGACAGCGCAGGACAAGCTGTGCTGGACATGGCCAAGGGCCCTGGCAGGGCTGGCAGTGCCCAGGAGAAGCCAAGGCTTGGTGCCCTGGGCCACAGCAGCCTCTGGGCCACCAAGGACACTGAGGGGACACCTTGTCCTGAGGCCCTGGGGCCTCCTGGCACAGCCCCAGCAAGGCTGGGCACTGTCAGCCCCTTGTCCTGCCCTCAGCATCCCCCTCCCATGCCAGTGGCCTCCAGGATGTGCTGGAAGGAGTCCCTGGGGAAGGAGCCTTGGTCAGCAATGGCCCTGGGGGGCTCCTTCATGCTGCCAGGGACTGCAGGTTTTTCCAAGGACTTTGGGTTTGGCTTTTGCCTTGGAGTCTCTGAGAGGTTTGTGCAATCCTGGCCTCCAATTCTCTGCTTTAATGAGTCCCTTGAGGGGCTTTGTCAGTAACAACACTCAGTGGGGCTCATTAATGCTTCAAGGTACTTCAGTTCTTTTAGGGTACTTGGTGTTTCCCTTTTCAAACTGACTTTTGGAAAAGTTTGTGCAATCATGGCCCCCAATTATCTCCTTTAACAAGTCCCTGGGGATTCTTTTTCAGTAAAAGCACTCAGTGGGGCTCATTAATACTTCAGGATACTCAAAGTTTATTGCAGAACCTTTTTAGACACTAAGTCTGAAAGTTTTGTGCAATCATGGCCCTAGTTATCTGCTTTAACGAGTCCCTTGGGATTCTTAGCCAGTAAAAACACTCAGTGAGGTTTATTAATACTTCAAGGTAGTCAGGGTTAGTTTAAATACTTCTTTTCGCCACTGAGTCTCTGAGAAGTTTTTGTGCAATCCTGGACTCCAATTCTCTGCTTTAATGAGTCCCTTGAGAGCTTTGCACTGACACACAGTGGGGCTCAGTAATGCTTTGAGATACTCAAGATTTTTCAGATACTTTGTATTTTCCTTTGGATTTTCCATCCCATGCTGAGTCTCTGAGAGGTTTTTGTGCAATCCTGGCCTCCAGTTCTCTCCTCTACAGACCTCATGAGGAGCCTGTGTTGGGGATGGACCTCAGTGCAACCCATTAATACTTCAAGACACTTTGGGTTTTTCTTCAGACTTAGACCAAGGTTTGTGCAATCTCCTCTCAGGCCCTGATGTTCCAGGGATCAGCACCAAATGCACCATAGGGCTCTGTCCTGGGTTGGCAGGCAACTTCTACTCTATATCCTACATCGTGGGGCTCTGTTTTGTCTAGCGGTTGTTTCTCTTCCCCCTCGGCGAGGACTGTGGCTGATAGGCGGGTCCTCGCTGGGGCGGAGGGGGGGGAAACGGCTGCGGGCTCCCTTACTTTCACTTTTTGGCTAGCAGCTTGCTTTTCTCTGCTTGGCGTGCTTGTTACTATCGCTATTCGTTTCTAGGTTTTTTCTCTTCCTTTTTTTCTTTCCCCTTCCCGAAGATTAGGACCGGCTCTGGACTGACCTGACCTCGCCTGACCTGAGGAAGTTCGGGAATTTCCAGGGTTTGACACAGAAGATCTGCGCCTCTTCCCACACAGTATCTGTTTCCTTCTTTGTTTTTCCTTTTGTGTGGGGAGTGTTGTTAATAAAATAGGTTTTTCCACTTTCCCTCCAAGGAGTTTTTCTTCCCTCCCGAACCCAGGTCTGGGAGTGGGGGAGGGGTGGTGGAGGTTTGTCTTGGGGGTTCTCCCCCTAGTCTGTTCCAAACCGGGACAGGCTCAATAGGATCAAGCAAGTGCTGACAAACCATGGCTGTGCCTTGATTTCCCTCTGGTCTGGTGCAGTTCAGTAGGAAGTCTTTTTACTTAGAGTGATGGAGAATAATTTCAAAGAGCTTCTAAGAAATCCACATTCTGATTTTCAAGGGTGATTTTTCTCTTTATAGCAGAGTGTTTGCAACATTTGATTGGTATTGACCCAGGGACACTCCTAAGGAGGTCTGGCCTGCTCAGGGAAGCTGTGCCTTGAGGTCTGACCCAGTGTGACAACCTTGCTCCACATTGCCCAACCCCATCCTGTCTCTCCTCACTCACCTGGGACCTGCTTTGCTCAGAAAACTGGCTGCATTCAGCCAAAAGAGGGGTTTTTCTTCTTTTATTTGAGCAATCTAAAATTTCAGAGTTTCAGACATCTCAAATATGAATCATTAAAAACAGATATGATCATGGACAGAGACTCTCTAACTAGTTAAAGTTACAAAGTGTTATGTTTATTAACACCAGCAGTTGCACGGGAGTCGTCTCCAAAAGGTGTGACCGCCCCGTACAAGGTTCTTTGCCCTCTATTTATTTCCCAAGATCTTACATACAATACATGTGCATAACCCCAGCATCTCCCATCCCTGCTCTTTATTAAATGAGGCTATTAGTCCTTCATGTGTGTGCAATTCTTCTCTTGCATTGGGTCAGTGGTCTCAAAGGATGAAGTCAGGAGAGTCTTCATCAGGTCTCTGTGACCCTCTGGCACGATCCAAGGTCCCTGCTTTGTGATTGATTGATATAAAGTCCAGGTGCTGGTCATTGTTCTTACTGGTTTCAATCTGTTCTTTAACGGGTCACTTACTCCATTTCCTTCTATAAACAAGCTCATAATGGCAAACAATACAACAATTAGCTCTAGTTAAGGCATCTAATAATCATTAACCTATCATTTGCTTATCTACTTTACACCCTGATCCATATAAATTACTACCATTGCTTAGCTAAAATCTTTACTCTTTAAAATCATGATTCGGTGCCTCCAAATGTTGGGGTGCCCCCTGAATGTCGGGGTGTTCCCAGCAGAGCCCCCCCCACCAAGGGTCATCTGTGTCCGTTCACCAGGAGGAATCGACGGTGGCCGTCATCTTCTCCCGGCCTGTCAGGGTGAGTGAGGACACATGGGAACCCCCAAAATCACCTGGCTACTTCCAAACTCACCTGAATAACCCCCCAAAATCACCTGGGTATCCCCAAAAAATTACCTCGATACACCTGGATATCTCCCCAGATCACTTTGGTACCCCCAAGAAATCACCTGGATCTTCCCTGGAATCATCTGGGTACACCTGAGTATCCCCCAAGTCTCCTGGGTACCCCCAAAAATCACCTGGATCCCCGAAAAATCACCTGGGACTGCCAAAAATTACCTGGATACCTCAAAAATCACCTGGGTACAACTGGGTACCTTAAACCCACCTGGGTATCCTCAAAAATAACCTGGGTACTCCTAAAAAATCACCTGGATACACCTGGGTACTGTCGTGGGTCAGGTAGCCAAAGAATGTGTATTCAATTTCATCTGATGTAAAAGCAGATATTTCTTTATCTCTTGTAACTCCAGTGGGGAGGGGAACAGATGCCTTCTGATAATGGGCCAGCTGTTAAAACCAGGTGTGGCAGTGTTTCTTATCTCCTTCACCTCCTGTCCATCCTCCAGGGAGATATCTTCTGCTAATGGGCCATTAAGGCTCATCAAGGACATGACACATTACATCATCCCATTGGGAGATGCTCCACCCAGTGTGTGGGTGCCAACCATTCCTACCTGGATAAAAACTGAGACTCAGGAACAGCAGGCATCTGTTTTTTCCACCAAGGAAGACCAGACCATCTCTCCACCACTGGACTTTCCTACTCCATTATTTGTACCCCACAGAACCTCACCTAGGATTTATTTGGACTGCTTCCAACACCCTGACCAACAGGGTGTCAGGTCATATCCCTGACTCTGTCAGGGTGTTTTTTCCAGGACTTCTGTTTTGCTTACTTGCTTGTCCTTGTACTACTGCATTTGTTTTGGTGTTTTGCTGTTGTTGTTGTTGTTGTTTATTCCTATTAAGAACTGTTACTCCTATTCCCATATCTTTGAACGCCCATAATTGCAAAATTATAATAATTTGGAGGTGAGGGGGGTGACATTCTCCATTCCAAGGGAATCTCCAGCTCTCCCTGGCAGACAACTTTCTTTCAAAACCAAGACAGCTGCAGACCCCCGCTCTTGTTGGGTCCTGCTATAACTGCCCTTAAAAGAGCAACACCATTCCCATTGATTCCAGTACGGAGCCCTGGGGGCGTTTGGGGGTCCTAGGGTTTGGGGTCCCAGAAGGGTTTAGGGGTCGCAAGAGGGGTTTGTAGGTCCCAGAAGGGTTCAGGGGTACCTGGTGATGCTGATGATGGTGATGTGAACCCCCTGTTAGGTGTAAGCATGGATGAGGGGTTCCTAGGGAGGGTTTTTCAGATCCTGGGTTTTTTTGGGGGTCATGGTGCATTTTTGGAGGTTCCCAAGGGTTTTTCAGAGGTCCTAAAGGGGGGATTAGGTGATCCCAGGGGGATCCGGGGCTGCTTTTGGGTACCTGCTGGTGACAGAGATGGGGCCCCCGTGCCAGCTATAAACCTTCTCAAGGGGGTCTGACAGGGGTGTTGGGAGGTCCTGTATCAATTTTGATGTCCTGAGAGGGTTTGGGGGGAGTCTGTATGTCTTTTTGCATTCTTGGGGAGTTTTTTGAGGGTCCCAGGATGTTTTTGTGATCCTGGGGAGGTTGGGGTGTCCCAGAAAGATTTGAGGATCCCTGGGAGGTTTTGGGGATACCTGGGCCATGCTGGTGACAGAGCTGGGGACCCCGTGCCAGGTCTGACCCTTCTCACTGTGCACGGGCAGTCAGCGTGTTCAGGGAGATCCTGGAGGCCTGAGGGGTCACCCCAAATCCCAGGGGACCCCAAATGCTCAGGGACCCCCTGAACTCCCCTCACTGCTGGATCTGCTGCAGGCAGGGGGCACCAGCACTCGGCCCCACCCCACAATCACGGGGGCAGAAATGGGGGAGGGGCACAGACAGGTCAGGGGAACCCCCAAAGTCCTGGGGGAGGGGACATGGGGAATCCCCATGGGGGAATGAGGGGGAACCCAGGAGGAATTTCAGGGGGCTGGGTGGGTCATGGGGAACCCCCAGGTGTCTTGTGGGGGGTGGGGAGGGCAACAGGGACCCCCAGGATGGTTTGGGGGGGAACTGGATTGGAGTTTCCATGGCAGTTATGGGGATGAGATCTGCCCATGGAATTCCATGGGAATGGGATGGCAGTGAGATCTAGCTACAATTCCCATGGGAACTGGGGATTTGGAAATGTGGTATTTGGGAGGGAAAAATTTGGGAACATGGGAATTCCCATGGGACCTCCATAGGTGGACCCTCCTGCTGTCCCATTCCCATGGGAATTCCCATGTTCCCAAATTTTACTCTCCCAAATCCCACATTTCCAAATCCCACATTCCCATGGGAATTCTACCCTCCCCACCTTTACTCTCCAGCACTTCCCACCCATATCTGACATATTTCCAGAGACATTCCAGGCAGGTGTGCCCCAGGGTTTGTTCATTCCTCAGCCTCCATCTCATCCTGTTCCCAGCGCCTCTTGGTGACCTGGGCAGCTCCATCGGCCACCACAAATCCCCCGGATCCCAGCTGGAAGGAGAGGAATTCTCACTCGTTGAAGTTAAACTGATCAAGTCCACGGATGCTCCCGTGGGACAGGAGGTCACAGCCAGAAACCTCCTGCAGGTGTGGCGACCTGGGGAGAGATTGGACCCATGGAGACCCTCGGAATTGTGTCCCAGCTCCACGGAGCCACATTCCAGCCCTACAGACCCCCAGAGTCTGATGGAGACCCAAGCCATCTCTGTCCCGTTCCAAGGAGCGAACACCTGGGGATGCCCAGCCCGGGGCAGTCGGGGGGCAGTCGGGGCCGTTCCTGGCCCCAGGCCGAGCGCTGACAGCCGCGTCTTGCCGGCAGGGAAGGCGTAGGAGGCCCTGCAGGAACGGTACCGAGTGAGTTCGCTGCTGGCGCACGTTGGCTTTGGCAGCGTCTGTGCGGGGACACGGCTCTCGGACGGTGCCCTGGTGAGCAACGGGGCCAGCGGCGGGTGCAGGAGGAGGAAAAGGAAGATTGGGCTCGGCTGAGCGAGCAGTGAGCTCAGCCTGCTGCTCCCCTTGGCTCGCAGGTGGCCATCAAAAGGTGCCGCGGGATCGCATCCAGCACTGGGGCGAGCTGGTGAGTGAGCAGGGCCGGCGGGATAAGCCGGGGCGTGCCGGGCAGGGATGAGCCGGGGCCATCCATCAAGGTGAAAGCCTCCAGGAAGCCTCGAGAGGGAGCAGGCATGGGGCCAGCGGAGGATGCAGAGCATCCCGGGCTGGGTGCGGGATTCCCCACCCCTGGCACAGCCTCAGCCCCACTGACAGCTTTGTGGTCCTCCTGCAGCCCAATGGCACCAGCACACCTCTGGAGATGGTGCTGCTGGACAAGGTGTCCACTGCTTTCCCTGGTGGTGTCCAGCTGCTGGAGTGGCTTGAGCTCCTCAACAACATCTTGATGCTGCTCGAGTGCCCAGAGCAGTCTCAGGACCTCCTGCATTTCATTCAGGCACGGGGGTTCCTGTCCAAGGAGGAGGCAAGGGGGCTGTTCTGCCAGGTGCTGGAGGCTGTGCAGCACTGCACCAGCTGCGGGGTCCTGCACAGGGACATCAAACCAGGGAACAACCTGCTCAACCTGGCCCCGAGGCTGGGAAAACTGATTGATTTTGGCTGTGGCACCTACCTGCAAGACACAGCCTCACTTTGCAGGTGACCCAACGCAGGGGTGTGCGCCCAGTCCTGGTATCTCATGGCCCAACATCTCATGGCCCAGCCTGGGTATAGCAGCGGGGATTCTCCCTTTTGCTGCCAGTCACAGGAGGGAGTCTTCAGCCGAGTTGCTTTTGAGCAGGGGTGGGTAGGGGCCAGCTTCCAGCCCTGCTGGCAGCCTTTGCCCACCACTCTGCCCAGGACTGGCGCTGGGGCTGGGGCAGCCAGCCTGACAAAAACACCCATGGTTTGGGGTAGCAGAGAAGGGGGACCCAGAACCAGTGCAGCAGCCAGTTTGGTGTGCAGGCCAGAGAGGGCTTGGACTGCTCTGCTCACCTTGTTTGCCCTGGCTTCATAATGTTTGTGGGCAATGCAGGCACAGAGGATGAGGGCATGGTTTTTCCCCAGTACTGGGTGGGTTTTTCCTTTGCATGTCATGGTTGGGCCTTGCCAGGGCCCTCTTCTGCCCTCTTCCAGCACCAGTGGCTTCTTTTCCAACCCTGAGTTTGTAGACAAATCCCAGGTGCTGGTGCAGCGGGTCACCCCACGTGCCACTGGTGCAGCCCCCACATGTCCAAGAATGCTGGGGCCAGGCTGTGGAAGCAGCAGCATCCCCCTGAAGAATCCCATCTGTATTCCACAGGAACCCTGTCCTACAGCCCACCAGAGTGGATACCACCAATGCTACCACGGCGAGGCAATTGATGTGGTTCCTGAGCCTCGGCTGTAGCAGCTGGTCATGGGGAAGCACCTGTTCAGGAGGGGCCAGGAGATCATCTGGGGGTGGATCTTGTTCCTGCGACGTCTCTCTCAAGGTGGATCCTCATCTCTGGGCATGGGGGAAATGCCAGTGCTGGGAGACAGCAGCAGGCTCTGAGCATCCGCTCTGGCAGCTGCTGAGGAGGTGGCACATGTCCTGCCTCCCTCTCCTCCAAACAGAATCCATGGGGAAGTTTGGGCACAGCTCTGGGCACACCCAGAATGGCCTGGGCATGGGAACAGGGTAACAACTTCTCCAACCGACTGGTGATTTCTGGTTTCTCTCTTCAGAGTGCCAAGATGTTATTAAGAGGTGTTTGCCATGCAACCCTTGGACAGGCTGTCCTTAGAAGACTTTTCCATGATCCTTGGCTGCAGGGTGTTGATCTGCCCTAGAGGATAGGAGAGATCCATGTGCACAGTTGGATCCAGACACCTGGCAGGTAACAGCTCCACACATCTCTTGGCAATCAGTGCCAAAGCAAACCAGACTGGTTTTGTCCTGCCTGTAGATCCTAGTAGTCATCAGAAGGGAACATGCAGCTCTTGGGCTGGAGCTGAGCTGGGGACCTGGTGTGGCAAGCACTGGTGGCACCTGGTTTTTGTTTGTTTTCTGGTCATGATGGCTGGGGCCCTGGGCAGAGCACTGACAGCCTGGTCTGGCCCCCAGGAGAGAGAAGGAAGCCCCTGGAGAAGCTGCACCAGGTGGGGCTGCTGGAGACACCAAGGACAACCTCAAGGGACAATCTTCCTCCACCTGGCCAGCTGAACGATGATGGACTTCGATTCTGGCACCTTTCCACAAAGCACGCTCCCGCCAATTTGCAGGTGAGTCCACAGCTGGGGGATGCTCCCAGATCTGGGCATGGCACGGCCTGGGGCACCAAAGGTTCCCCCCTTTGCTGGGGCAGATGCAACAAATTCTTCATTGGACTGTCCTGCTGCTTTTAGGCTCTGGGCAGCTGCTGAGGGGCTGGATCTGCCGTGGCTGGCTGCAGGCTGGGCACATGTCCTGCCCTCCTGCTCTGCTCCCAAGGGCAGCAGTGATGGGCAGCTTTGGGCCCAGCTCTGAGCACGGCCAGCATGGCCTGGGCACCGGGTGGCTGGGACAAGGGACAGGAGCCTTCAGCTGACGGGGTTTCTGGTTTCTCTCCTTGCAGCCGGGCTCTGGTGCTGAGGCTGCTCTGGGCTCTGCCAGGGCTCTGCTGGGCTCAGCCCTGGGCAGGCTGGGCTCGCTCTGCCCTCACATTGCTCTGACAGCTTTGTATCAGAGCCCATTCCGAGCACAGCGCCTGAGCTTTCTGCTTTTGCAGGTGAGTGAGACTCTCCTGCAGGCCAAGAGATTGCAATTAGGGACACACATCCAATTGGCAAGAACCCAAGCACTCCACAGCCCAGCTGAATGCCTGGATCTCCACAGGATATTTTGTCTGTCCAACTCCTCATTCTTTTTTGGCTGGAATTGTGCAATTGCACTTTTTCCTCTCTAGAATGCCACAAGTGGGCAAAACCTGGTGAGTGGGCTCTGTTCCTGAGGCAGTGCAGTGGAGTTGATGGATGGAAATTGCCCTTCTGCACCTCCAAACTAGAGCAAAAAGCTGTAAGTTGGATTCTCCATTTAAGAATCTCCTGACAGTTTCAGAGGGAATGTGCAGCTCAATCACAGGGAGAGAAGGAAGGGCATCTTCTAAAGGATTTGGGATGACAGAGTTTAGATTCCCAGTCCTGCTTGGAGCTGGCAGGGAAAAAGCAATTTCCTCTTGTTTCACACCAATTTCACCACAATTTAAAATAAAAATATTGGAAAGAAACCCCAAAATCTTTTTGAAAAGGCTGCTGAGGTCAGTAAGATGCATCAATGCCATTAGCACATTTATAAATTAAATAACTGAGTTCTCTGTTTCAACATCAGTTACCTCTAAATTCAAAGTTACAGAAGATTTTTCACTTCACACTTGGGTTTTGTTTCTATCTTCCATTTATAGAGGTTCTTTTCTTTTTTTTTTTTTTTTTTCCTTAAATCAGAAAACATGCCATCAAAAAGAAGTGTCCTTTGCTGCTGGTTCCCATGTGGAGCAGCTCCCTTCCGCTGGCTGAGCTGCTCAGGCAGAGCCCGGCAGCTCCTGGCCCTGCAGGGCTGAGGCTTTTCCCCATTTCAGGGCACAGACTGATGGAGCAGCACTGCTGAACACGGGGACACACAGAGGGACCAAGCAGCTGCCTTTGTCCACCTGCAGCTCCAAGGCCCAAACTCTGAGCAGACAGGGCTGGAAGAGACTGGCAGGCTCCCTGTTTGCTGTGCTGCCCCACTTGTGCCCAGCCCACCTCTGCGGGAGGCAGAGGGAGAACAAGGGGCAGCTCCCTGCCAGCCCCCAGCCCAGGGACCCCTCCAGCCCCGGGGCTTGGGGCACTGTCAGCACCCGCTGCTCCAGCCACCGCTTCTGGCACTGGGACCCCCAAACCCTTCCGGCCATCCCGCCCCTCCAGCCCCAGCATCCCCACTGGGGTTCCGGCAATCCCAGGGTCCTCCCCTCTCAGGGTCCCCGCTCTGGGTTCTGGGGGTCTCCTCTCTGGGGTCCCGCTCAGGGAAGCCGCGGCTCTCCTGGGGCTCCCCAAACCGGTGTCCCCCCACCCCTGCCGTCCCATGCGGTCCCCACGTGGCCCCGGCAAAGCTCGGAGGGCCCAGCCCAGGAAGCCCAACCCCACCTGGGGGGACCCGCATGACCCTGCACCCCATCAGGGCTCTGCTGCCACTGGGACCCCCAAAAACACCTCCCAGGGACCCCCTGATGTCCCCTCAAGGGGCATGCAGCTCAGCTTTGGAGCCCTGCAAGGTCCAAACATCCACCCCATAAAAACCCAAAGGCAGGGACCCCCGGGATATTTGGGGTGAGCTCCCCCTCCCGGGCACCTGCGGGATGGGGGCAATGGTCTCAGATCTGCAAGATCTCTGAAGGAGCTGCAGATAGAGCCAGCTGTGAAAGCACGTGGGGCCTCCTCCAGCTCCTCCTCCTTCTGCTCCTCCTCTGACTCTGTCCCTCCTCCTCCTCCCTGCTGGGACAAGATGAGTGAGGGCTGGGTGACTCCCAAACCAAGCTGGGGCAGTGGAGGTTTTGGGAGGAATAATGGGAAAGGGGTGGGAGAGGGGGCACAGGGGGATCTGGGACCCACTGAGGGTCCCCCAGTTCACCCCAGGACCCCCAAGCCCCAAGAGCCCCCTAAGTGGGGGCTCAGCCCAGGACCGTCGTTGTTCGGGGCTCCTACCCGAGACGGGATGCATCTGTGGGTCTCCATCAGACTCTGGGGCTCCGTAGGGCTGGAATGGGGCTCCGTGGGGCTGGGACAAATTCGTGGGTCTCCGTGGGTCCAGTCCCTCCCCAGGTCTCCACACCTGCAGGAGGTTTCCAGCTGTGACCTCCTGTCCACATGGGAGTCCATGGATCTGATCGGCTCAGCTCATGGGTGGGAATTCCTCTCCTTCCAGCTGGGATAGGGGATTCTGGTGGCCGAGCGCTGCCCAGGTCACCAAGAGGTGCTGGGAAACAGGATGAGATCGAGGCTGAGGAATGAACAAATTCCCTGGGGCACACCTGCCTGGAATGTCTCTGGAAATATGTCAGATATGGGTGGGAGGCACTGGAGCGTAAAGGTGGGGAGGGTAGAATTCCCATGGGAATGTGGGATTTGGAAATGTGGGATTTGGGAGGGCAAAATTTGGGAACATGGGAATTCCCATGGGACCTCCATGGATGGATCCCATTGCTGTCCAATTCCCATGGGAATTCTGTAGATGGATCTCAGAGCCATCCCATTCCCATGGAATTCCATGGGCAGACCTCACCCCTGTCCCATTGCCATGGAATTCCATGGATGCATCTCACAGTTATCCCATTCCAGAACCCCCTGATGTCCATGTGTCTGGAAAAGTGGAACACGGGATCCTGACCTTGTCCTGCTCACGTACGGATTCTACCCCAGCACCATCGGGATCAGCTGGATGAAGGGGGATGAAATCCGGGATCGTTCCCAGCAGCAACAGCACCTTCCACACCTGGGCCAGGATTGAGGCGCTGCCAGAGGAACGGGAGCAGCACCGGTGCCGGGTGGAGCATCCCGGAATGCCAGAGCCCAGGATCTTCTCCTGGGGTGAGGCTGGGAATGTGGAATGTGGGAATTGGGAATTTGGGAATGTGGAGCAGCAGGATGGGGGTTCCCCTCCTCTCCTCACCATCCTGTGCTTCCCAGAGCTGGAATCCAGTGGGAATCTCACCCTGGTGGTTGCTGTGTCCATCATCGCTGCCATCATCATCATTCTCCTCATCAGATTCGGTATCTGGAGGCTCCAATCTGGTTCCCCAAACCCATCCTGGGGGTCTCCCTGTTCTCCTCTCCCTCCCAAGACTGCTGGGGGTCCCCCACGACCCACCCACCCCCCTAAACTCCTCCTGGGTCTGCACACGGGGACCATGTCCCCTCCCCCAGGATGACGAGGGT
>JAJEOU010001475.1:0-36034 GCA_021534815.1 Acrocephalus arundinaceus
CCTCTCTCATTTATCAACCTGTAAATTTTTTCATGGGCACAAAAGGCTCAAACCAGATTGCTTAGAGAGGCACCTACCTGCTCTTACATCATACAAAAGCCACTTCTGAGGGAAAAAAAATCCATTCTAAACAATAGTTACAAACCAGGGAAAACCACCTTGTTTAACAACACAAGACTGATCTAATTCAGCACAAACTTTGGGTTCTAAGACTTTGCTAGGACGTCACCTACACCACAGTTTTACTTAATGCAATTAGTATTAATACGACCAAACTACACCTTCCTAAAACAAATCCTGACCAACAGGGCAATAACTTCTTCCCACACTCCTCTAGGTTCACACTTCACTGCACATGTGACACAGCATCACAGAACTTCTCCATAAATTCAGTGGAGAAAACCAGAGTTCATTGCATGGAAAGAAGGTTCATCAAACAGATTAACAATACATACCTAAGCATACTTAAATCCAGGGCATTTACAAACTTTACATTTCTCCTGGGGGTTAAGGAACAGAACTAGAACATTGCAAAATATGACAGTCATAACACAAAATAATGCTGTACAGGTCTTAACCATTTACTGCTTGACACTCTTTAAATGAGCCTATTCGAAGGCTCAGGAATTACCTGGAAAATGACAAATGCCATCAGTTGCAACACATCCTAGCCTGGAATGTCCTTGTGACACAAGTCAAGCTTGCCTAGACCCAACACCATCTTTTGAAAGCAATTCATTAATGCTGAAAAAACACTTATTGCAGGAACCCTAAAGAACCCTAAAATAATCATTTCCAGAAGAAATGTCATTACTACCAGAACATATCACACGAATCTGCCACGTCATTTATAAACTGCACTGCACCATGAAAGCAACTGATTTCTACAACACTCATTTTGATAGATACAATGCAATGGCAGTAAAAATAACATGGGTCAAACAATGAGGAAAGGAGGATATTCTAACACAGAGATGGCTTACTGGAATTGTCCAACATTTCTCCATCATCCAGAAACAAACAAGATCTTCTCTGAAGGTCCAACTGCATCTAGAAAGAAACAAGAGCTTCTTTGAAGGCCTGACTGCAAGTGAAGAGTTTTACACACTGCCCGGCTCACAGGCTACGAGTAACTCACCCACCACCACCGGCCTGCTTGCACAAGGGCTTCCCTGGCACAGCTGATCCTGCCAGGAGCACTTGGTGCCTCCAGAGCCTCCTCAGGCCTCCCCCTGCACTCAGCCCCGAGGCTGCTCTGCCCAGGGCCAGTGCCCAGCACTGCACACTCACCCCAAACCCTCCAGGAACCCACTGGCACCACAGCGACCGCCCGGCACCCCAAACACTCCACGCACAGCAACCCATGGTGAGCACAGCAACAGCCTGGCACCCCAAACATGCCCACCACCGCTGCCTCCTGGGAAACAGATGCACAACCCAGGAATGGGATTGCCATTTTTCTTGCACCAAAGACACAGGCTGCCATTGCTACAAAAGATACAGATTCAACCAGAACACCAATGATTTCATTCTGAAGCCAACCACCTCTGATTCAGCTAAGAGAATCATCTTCATTTCTTCTGAAGATCCAATCTACTTCATAAACAAATTATTCCCAGCTTCAATGCAAATAACATGCATCTAAATATATTACCATTTGCCTAAATAATATCCACATTTGCCTGAAAACCACTGACTGCAGATCTACTAGAAATAGTATGTTATACAACTTAGTTACAAATACAGACTCCAACTGAGCTCAAAGTTTCCAGCATTTCCAAAGTACAGTTCCATTTTTAACTGAGATTTCCATCTTAGATTAATAGAGAGGACGCAAAAGCAAGTACAGAATGCATTCAGGTCCCCTTTATTTTTTAAGCCAAAACTAAACATCAGAACAAACCCAGACCAGCAGGGTCACTGTTACAGACATGCTCGCTAGATGGGCACATTTCCTCCATTTTTTGACTATTTCCTCTCTCCCCTTGACACACTTCCTATTGTTTTCAAAATCTTTGTCCACTGATTTGCCTATTCAATTGCAATATCAGCAGTACAGGTACCAAATATCTCCCCTGACAGAACCATATTCCACCTTTCCTGGGCTTCACTTGGGTCTTGTTTGCAAGAGTCCCACAAAATATTCACACTGGATTTTGAAGCATTGGTCAGAGAGAACCTTGTCACCCAAGAAAGCTCAAACAGATGCACAACCCCGGAATATTACTGACTTTATCAGCAGTACCACAGACAGCTGCCACTGCTACCAAAGACAAAGATTGAACCAAAATCCCATCAATTTCAATCCACTGCCAACTTGTTCTCAATCTCTGCTTTAGTCTTCTTCCAACTTTTTTTCTTTTTCAGTATTAAGGGAAAAGAGGATGCCTTCTCATTTATTAGGAGCATTTGCAGAGCTCATTTCAATAGAACTACTCATGATTATCATTGACTCAATTTTACAACACTATAAAATGGCATCTCCAATCAAATAAATTTGCTATCACCATTGATCTGTCCACTGCACTTCACAACAATCAGATGAAGACCATCTACTAGGTCTGCTTGTTTTATCATTCCAATAGTGAGAAGAAAGAAGTCAGTTAAGAAGCAAACTGCTCAAAAATTCCTGTTCTCTGTCAATAGAAAAGGCACATTGGAAATATCCCTCGAGCCGGCTGGAAGTGGCTTCCAGCTGTTCCCGGCTAGCCCTGGCTCGGGATACTTCCAAACTCGGTTGGTAGCAGCAGGCGGACCGGCTGCCACCCCCCCGGTGGGTCAGAGCTGCACGAGAGATGTCGGTGAGGCTTGACGAAGGTAGGAAGCGAGGAGGCTACTTTGTGGCTAGATGGTTTTTATTGTCCCCTGCCCTTCGCAGGGGAGCCACGCTTCTCTGAGCCTCTCTCGAGAGTCTCCGCCCAAGGCGTGGCCACAGCTTATACGGGGTTGGGAAAAGGGGGTGGACACAAGAGGGAAAGCCAATAAGGGAAATATGGATGTCACACAGACAGCGAATGGGAAACGAGGGGTGGGGGTTCCCCAGCCTGCTCCAATCTGGGACTGAGTCTCTCCGAACACTCTGGAAGGAGAGGATAGGCTTCCCAGAGAGTGACAGGCTGTGAAGAACAAAGGCAGAGGGAAACCAAGTGGGGAGAAATATAGGGGAGAACTTGGGAGAAACCATTACAGAACTTATTAATATTAACAATAAATAAAAAGGTATAAAACGCGCCGCTACATCTCCCCCTTTGTTTTTATAAAAGATGGTATCTTGAACTGTAAATAGCTGGTCAGTGGCCACAGCTCAGGATCTTTCACTTCTGGTGGAGCTGTGACGACGACAACTTGGCTTGCATGCAGGGGGGAGACAGCTTGAACTCAATTTTTTAGCAAAATAACGAATACAACTAAACGCGCCGAGAATACACAAAATCATAAATAAAACGATCAGGACAGGATGAATAATGGACCAGTCCCACCCAGGTAGCCCCCAATTCTCAAAAAGTCCATCCAGCCAGTCGGATGTCTGAGGACAGCTTGTTCTTGAAGCCTCCGACAAGTTTGCAGATTGTGGCATGGGTGTTGGCACTGCCCACGCCACCATCGGAGACTGAAGACTGGCGAGCAGCAGCAAGGATAGAAGGATGGCTGCTGTCAATGGGGCCATCGCTCTGAGTGGGTCTGGATCTGAACTAAATAGAATATGAAACCAAAACATAATTAGAAACAGGGCAAGGGGGTAAGGGGAGGACAAACTCGTCCCAGGAGTTCCACCGGTGCCTTTTCCTTCTCCATGCAGCCACCGAGACCTGCGAGTATTTGGGTCTTTTCTCCCCAGAGACTACAGGACGGTATGGCTTTACCCATTTCGAGGGAATCCACCTCAGTCCCCTGGGGGTGGACACACAAGCGTACCCACGACCCCAAGTGACTAAGTCGTGTGGGCCCTCGACTCCGCCAGTCTCTGGGTCTCGCATCAGGACTTGCGGACGCACCTTCGGGGCCAGCTGCTCACACCCACCAAAGTGACGCACGATTGGTGGGTTCAAAACCTCAAAGGAGCAGTTTAAAAAATTGATGGTGTACAAGGCCCTGGAAAGACGAATCAGTGGAGGTTCGACCTTCAGGACCGGTTGTTGTTGGTCCAGGACCCGTTTGATGTCTCGATGGGTCCTCTCCACCACGGCTTGACCAGTCGGGGAGTGGGGGATGCCAGTTTTATGTTCCACACCCCATTGCTGCAGGAAGTCACGGAATTCCTTGGAACGGTACACTGGCCCATTGTCTGTTTTGAGGACCTTTGGGATGCCTAAGAAGGAGAAAGCCAGCAGGAGATGCTTGATAGCATCCCTGGATTTCTCCCCTGTGTGGGCAGAGGCGAAGACTGCGCGTGAAAAGGTGTCCACCGAGACGTGGACGTACTTCAGCCTACCAAACTGAGGCACGTGCGTCACGTCTGTCTGCCACACCTCGCAGCTGCTCAACCCTCTGGGGTTAGCCCCAGCACTGACGGTTGGGAGCGCATGCCGCTGGCATGTGGGACAGGTTGCCACGATCGCCCTTGCCTGTTCCCGGGTGAGACGGAACCGGTGAACAAGGCCTGGGGCATTCTGATGGAACAACTGATGGCTGATTTTTGCCTGCTCGAAAAGATTCGGCAATGGGGCCATCTCCACAGGGGCAGCGAGAGCATCAGCCCTCCTGTTCCCCTCAGCGATGAACCCTGGCAAATCCGTGTGTGACCTTGTGTGCATCACATAAAAGGGTTGCTCTCGGTGGGAGATCAGCTTAACAAGCTTCGAGAGCAGTTCAAAGAGGGCAGGGTTGGACACTTCTTGCAGGACTGCATGCTCTGCTCTGGATACTACACCTGCTACATAGGCCGAATCAGTGATTAGATTGAATGGTTCAGAGAACCTTTCAAAAGCCCGGACGACTGCGGCCAACTCAGCAACTTGAGGGGAACCCTCGACCCTGGTAACATCTTTCTCCCACTGCTGAGTCTGAGGGTCCTTCCAAGTCAGAACTGACTTGTGGGACCTTCCGGACGCATCCGTAAAAACTGTCAGTGCTTCTAAAGGCCTTTTGCTCTGAACACTCTCTAAAGCCAATGTGAATTGAGCATCCTCATTGAAAATTTTGTGGGCAGGCCGATGAATTGAAATTTGCCCAGTATATGAATCCAGAGCTATTTGCAGAGCCTCATTTTCCCGCAATAGTTGTTCCAACATTGCCTTTGTAATTGGGCCCGTTTTGGTCCGAATTGGAATGTGTATGCAGTCAAAGTCACAGCCAGCCAATTCCCTAAGGCGGGTTCTGGCTTTCCGGATCAAATTAGCCGCCAGTTCTTGTGGCGTGGTCATCCTTTTGGACCGCTGGTGGCTGAGGAAGACCCACTCTTTAATAAGAAGAGGATCCTTCCCACCTCGGTCCTTCCGATGTATTTTGGTGACCTCCTTGTCCCATTGAAAAATGACACCATGAAGATGTGGCAGGTTTCCTAGGATGATAAATTGGAATGGCAGGTCAGGTGCGCACCTGTTGGCCTGCCTGGTGGACAGTCTTACCTGGACTTTTTCGAGCGCTTTCTGTGCCTCTGGGGTGAGTTCCCTCGGAGAACTCAGCTCCTCCCCACCTTTCAACAAGTTGAAAAGCGGGTCTAGGTCTTGAGTTGTCAGACCTAGCCAGGGTCTTACCCATGTCAATGCCCCACACAGTTGATGGGCATCTGCAAGCGTCCTAATTTTGGTTTTAATAGCCAATTTTTGCAGCACAATGGTCCGCTTGCCAATCTCGAGGCCAAGGTACTTCCAAGGTGACATCCGTTGAATCTTGGACTCCTGTAACTCGAACCCTGCAGCAACTAACACAGAAATCGTCTGGTCAAGCACGTGTGACAGAAGATCGTCGTTGGGAGCGCAGATTAAAACGTCATCCATGTAATGATGGATGATCACTTCACCTGCGGCTGCACGCACAGGAGACAGCAAGGAAGAGACATACCATTGGCAGATGGCTGGGCTGTTCTTAAGGCCCTGCGGCAAAACTTTCCAATGGTACCTCTTCCTTGGGGCTTCTCGGTTGATGGTAGGCACCGAGAACGCAAAGCGGGGAGCATCGTCAGGGTGTAAGGGAATTTGAAAAAAACAATCCTTGATGTCAATCACTGCCAAATTCCAATTTCGGGGGAGCATTGCTGGGGAAGGCATCCCAGGCTGGAGAGACCCCATGTCTTCAATGACATTGTTAATTTGGCGAAGGTCATGGAGGAGCCGCCACCTGGTCTTATCCGATTTCTGAATGACAAACACTGGGGAATTCCACGGAGAGGTGGTCTCCACAATGTTGCCTTTTCTCAGCTGCTCCTCTACGAGCTCGTTGAGCGCTTTTAATTTTTGTTTAGATAGCGGCCACTGCTCTACCCAAACTGGAATGTCAGTTTTCCAATTGAGCTTTTGGGTAGGACGCTCTTCAGCGACCGCTGCCCAAAAATTTTGTGAGGGGTCGGGTATGTCAATTGTGACCCCCCACTGGGCCATCAGGTCTCTTCCTAGCAAGGGTTCCTGATAATCCATCACAAATGGGCGTAGAGTTGCCGATTGCCCATTTGGCCCCTTAATTTCCACAACGCTCTTTGACTGACGAGCCAATTGCAACCCTCCTACACCTTGTACGTGTCCAGCCACGTCTTGCAAAGCCCAGTGTGACGGCCAATCCCGTATCGGGACTATGGTCACGTCCGTGCCTGTGTCCAAAAGACCTCTGATGTTATGGGTCTCGTCACCCACCCTCAACACACAGTCCTGCAAAGGCTTGGATGAAGCTGTAATAGCTCTTACCCTCCCCACTGACGGTGTGACGTCTTTCTCCAGGCTGGGAACGGGTATCACTTGAGCTATTACTTGACCCTTGGGCAGAAAGACTGGAGGATGAGTGCAGTGCAGCCATACAATGAAGTGCTCGGGGTCTGATTCGAATGTCCCCGGAGCAACTTCAATCTCCCTGGGAGTGTACTTACAGTCTCTCATCACGACATACTTTGCCCCGATCCCTTTCCAGGTACCCTGCTCACCTGGGTCAACCCTGACAAAATGCCAATCTGTGTCCCTGAGGTGGAGTGGCTCATTCAGCTGAAGCCTGAAGGAGCAATACCTGGAGGTGGTAGTTAAAGTTGCGTCTGCCAGATCCTTAAAAATGTCTCTGTCCGGTGGCTGGGAGCTCCCGGAGGGAACTCCTGGAGTGTCCTGTTTAGGAATAGAAATTGTCAAATCCAGTGAATTAGTCTTTCTTGGCACATCTTTCGAAACTCCTCTTTTCCCCCTCCTCACCCTGGCCACCCTTTTGGGGTCCTCACGCAGGGTGGCCTTGCGCTCGTAACTTAGTTTTTTTGTTGTTGGAGCTGTGTGCCCCTTGCCTGGTTCCCCTTCCCACCTCCCCGGTTTTGTAAAAATAAATGAAATTCAGCTTTGGCTGGGCAGGAGGACTGCCAATGGCCAAACTGGCCACACAGGGTACAGCAGTTGTTTTTGCGGAATGATGGCTTTCTGACTGGCACGTTTGGTCGCGGTTCAGCAGCAGCAGCTCTCAGAGTACTGTGGGGCTGCTGCCTTGGTGCATGGTCTGGTCTAGAAGTCATCATCGGGACCTTGGCTTCACACACCTGTAGAAAATCTTCAATGGTGGGTGGAGGCTTGAGGGGCAAGCTGAGGATGGCTGCTTTGCACTTCTCATTTGCATTTTTCTGTGCCATCTCCTCCAGCACTGTCTCCCTAGCTGCCTCTTGCCACACCTGAAACTCAATGGCCCTGGTTAGGCGCTCAACAAAATCTACAAATGGCTCTGCCGGTCCCTGTCTGATGTCAGCATAATGAGGCAAAGGGCCTCCCGTCCGCAACCTTAAAAATGCCTTTTCCGCGCTGTCCCTGATCTTGTTCAATATCCCTTCTGGGATATTGTTGGCCTGCTCTAGAGCCTGTGCCCACTTGCCTTCCCCAGACAGAAGGTCGAGGGTGATGGGTTCCCCTGCCACATCTGTCGCAGTTGATGGATCTTCCAACAAGCTCGGTAGTGCAGTCCTGAGCAGGTCTTTCCATGCTGCCTCCCAGAGCTTGAACTCTGTTGAGTTCAGCAGACATGAAAACAGCTGCCGAAGGTCTGATGGGACCGTCACTGTTCCGGCTAAGTTGGCTCTCAACAACCCTCGGAAGTATGGGCTTTCTCTCCCATACTCCCGGTGAGCCTTGCATAGATCTCTGATGGTAGTTTGGGAAAGGGGCTGCCAGTTAGGCTGAGTGACATTTCCACCCCTCGACCTGCGATAAGTCACAGGAGCGAGGGAAGGAAGGTCACTTGGGCCTGGGCCTTGGGGTTCCAGCTCTAGAGGGGGTGTGTCCTCCTGCAATGGAGACACCCTTGGGGGAGCAGTTGGTTCAGGGGGTAGACCCGAACTGTGGGTGGAGCGCGCGAGGGGAGGAGTTCGGGGAGGAGTACAAACATGAGGTGGATCTCGGGAACTCCGAGATGTGGGAGGAGTTAAGGGAAGGGAAGGGTTGCAATGTGGACAGGACAAAAAGGGATTGTGGGAAGAAGAAGTAGGGGAGGAGGACACTGAACACGTGGATGGCTGAACCATGCAGTCGCCACAATGTCGTGCCTTAGGGGAAGGAGAGGGAGAAGGGGAACGAGATGCATGGCTACGACTGCCATTCCATGCACTCTCTTTGTTTCTTAGCAAACACTTAACTCGGGGTTTAGCAACTGGGGTAGAAGGGGATGGGGAAGAGGCTTGAGTTGCCTGGCCAGGGCAATCACAAGCATGCCTGCTAGTCTGTCTATGACTGGTCAGGCAGGGGCAGAGCACCTGCGAGGATCCAGGGCTAGCAGGGGGAGTTCTCCCTGCTGTTCCTCGGAGGATGCCCTTTCTGGGGAGAGAGGGAATGGGACTGGGGTCTGGGGTAACTGGGGCAGATCGTCCGCTCAGCTTTTTCTCCACTTTCCCAGTCTGATTCAAAGCAGAATGCAGCTGCAATGGCCAAATTATATATTTTTCTCCATCCTTGTCCCCCTTCCTGCTCAATTGGAAGCATTTTGAATAGACCGTGTTCCAAAATTCAACACTGGCTGCCTGAGCAGGGGACACATGTGGAAAGTGGAGGAAGAGGAATCGGACAAACCTTTCGAGCTTCCCTTTTGAAAACTTAAACTGGGAGCTCTTCAAACTCAGAACAATAACATTAAACACTTCCTTTTGTTGTGTAGAGAGCTTTGTACCCATGCTCAATCTACACACTCACACACCACTTGAAAACAAAATCTACAACTTAAAACAACAGCTGCAACTTCAAAACCCGAAACCAGGGACGAATGCTCCCTGCGCCTCGGAGTGCAGACACTCTCCAACAAAAGCCGACAGCGAGAGAATGTCCCGAGCCCACGCTTCGGGGGTCTCGCGTCTAAAAATAAAAAATTTTAAATTAAACTGAAAGAACTAAGACTGCTGCACACAGACTAAGAACCCTGGAGGGCATAATAAGGCAGACTCCGAGGGCGAAATGCGTTTCTAAACTTAAACTCCGTTACCTCTACCCGAGGCTGAGTTTTCTCTGCCTCCATCTGGTGCAAGCTCGGAGAAGACAAGTGGTGGTGGCCTTCGTCAGGAGAGAACCTTTTTGGGTACGAAAGGCTACTCTCTCCTCCTGCCGGTGGTGCCGGCAGGCGTGGTTGTCTTGCAGTCCCTCTCCGCTGCGGGGATGAATCCTTCGCAGGCAGGGACTGTGGAACCGCAGCTCCGGCGATGGTCTCGGACTTCTTTCTGCGGAGACAACTCACGCAGCCTCTTTCTCGTGGAGTCTTCTGCCCCAAGTTTTGGAGCGCCAACTGAAAATATCCCTCGAGCCGGCTGGAAGTGGCTTCCAGCTGTTCCCGGCTAGCCCTGGCTCGGGATACTTCCAAACTCGGTTGGTAGCAGCAGGCGGACCGGCTGCCACCCCCCCGGTGGGTCAGAGCTGCACGAGAGATGTCGGTGAGGCTTGACGAAGGTAGGAAGCGAGGAGGCTACTTTGTGGCTAGATGGTTTTTATTGTCCCCTGCCCTTCGCAGGGGAGCCACGCTTCTCTGAGCCTCTCTCGAGAGTCTCCGCCCAAGGCGTGGCCACAGCTTATACGGGGTTGGGAAAAGGGGGTGGACACAAGAGGGAAAGCCAATAAGGGAAATATGGATGTCACACAGACAGCGAATGGGAAACGAGGGGTGGGGGTTCCCCAGCCTGCTCCAATCTGGGACTGAGTCTCTCCGAACACTCTGGAAGGAGAGGATAGGCTTCCCAGAGAGTGACAGGCTGTGAAGAACAAAGGCAGAGGGAAACCAAGTGGGGAGAAATATAGGGGAGAACTTGGGAGAAACCATTACAGAACTTATTAATATTAACAATAAATAAAAAGGTATAAAACACGCCGCTACAGCACATTTCAGCTTACTTTGAAGGGTAGTTACTGGTTACCCTAATTCATACTCACAAAGAAACTCTGAATGCTCCAAAAGAAGACACATTTTAAATGAGACTCTGATGGCTGATTCCAGTATTTAAATGGTTATGAAAAGCTTTTGTTTGCATTAAGAAAGAGAAGTATAAATACACTAAGAGAAAGGGAAATATGCACAATTTCTTTCCCCATCTGGTTGGGAACAGGTATACAAACACAGCCCTGATACACAAATATCATGTTTAACATACACAAGGCAGTTGCCTGGATCAACCTGCACAAAAAAGCAAATAAATGCCACTTTCATGTTAGACCTCTCATCTGCTGTTTAAACCAACCAGTCAACCACACTATTGGAGAGGATTTAAAAGTACATCAAAGTAAAAGGCATTATTTCCTTTCTTAAATCAGCTACAAGCCCTCGAGATTCTTTCCAACTCTATGCAGTGCTGAAAGGACTGGAAAGCACTCAATATCCATGGATGTCTGTGCTGTGTAACTGGAGACACTGCTCTTTTTCCTCAATGAGCCTGCAGTACTGCTCGAACAGTCCTAAAGTCCAGCAAACCACTTCCCTAACCTTTCCCTGAATAAGAATCTGACCTTTCTTAACTGATATTCTTCATGTGAGTTCTGTTTGTCTTCATTTACAGCTAAAATAACCATCTTCATGTCTATGAGGATAACATCTATTTCAGATGCCATTTATTCCTAACTTGAATCCAAATAACTAGCCTATAAATAACTATCAGACAGATTAATAATGTAAATGCCTATTCAAAGTACCATCTTACTTTTTTTATTCTTTTATGTTTAGGGAATTTTAACCTCAAATACAGTTTTGAATTAGTAATATTCAATTCATAGAGAGATTATAACTCTTTAGGATCCTTCTCTAAGCACAGTGTAGGCACCAAGAACCCGAGTCCAGATTAATACATAGACAGAACACTTGGAACACCACATCCTTGATTGGGCAGAGGTACAAAATTCCCAGGACACAAACCCTTTAAAAGCAGCACCACACATTATAGCATTGCTGAGAAAATCCAGGCTACAATACAGACAACTCTCAGAAGGAAGTTGGTGCTGCCCTCATGCAAATCCAGGGAAAACCACCTGATTGTCTCTGGATACATCTCCCTTCACATCCCCTTATGGGCACCAGTCCTGTCCCAGATACAAGTAAATGCTATTGCAAGACTGTGACACTTGAAAAAATCCCTCCGGGGAGTAAAGTGCAGGTTTACATCCTTTTGGCTCTTCCTCATTAAACCTCTTCCCAAACCATGCAGTTTTTGAAATCACTTTCTTACACTCTACCTTATTTATATAAGCAGAAGCTCTCCATTCTCTTTTTTGTTCCTTGTTCCTGATGTGGAAAGCCCCTTTGTAAAGCTTAATTTAATTTTAAAGTTGATATACACATGCATGGTAACCATACGTCTTTTCAGCACCTTGACTTCCAACTTGTGAACCCTTGAGATCACTCTGTAAACGACAGCAGAGTTTGAGTGTACAAATGACACTGTTTTCTGGGACAGGTACTTGGAATGGGGGACAAATATGACACCTTGCGGTTGTTCCTGTAATGACTTTGAACATTTTAAGGGTAAACAGGTGGAAAAAAGAGAGAGTTAGGTGGTTTTAGTTCTGGTTTGGTCACAGGGTATTATAAACTCACCCACCACCACAGTCACGTTTGCAGAAGTTCCTCAGGACAGGCAATCCCTCCAAAAGCATTTATGCCTCCAGAGCCTCCTCAGGCTTCCCTCCACCACGAAGATGCTCTGCAGAGTGCCCTGAAGGAGCAGACACCCCAAACACACCCAGTAAGCCACTGCTACCATAGCAACAGACTGTGACCCCAAACATCCCTAGGAGAGCCAGGGACAGCGTCAGAGTTAACCCAGTACTCCCACAGCAATGTAAATGTGTTGGTGCCTCCTGGACTTGCCATGATGGACTTGAATAAATCTAGTCCAGCCTCTCCTTAGGAAGCCTTACCTATAAACAATAACAGAAAAAAACAAAAAAACAAAAACAAAACAAAACAAAAAAAACCCCAAAACAACAAAAAAAAAAACCACCAAAAAAAAACCCCCAAAAACCCAAACCAAACCAAAAAAAAAAACAACAAAAAACCCCCACCACAAACAAACAAAAAACCCCACCAAAAAAACCCCAGAAATTGAGATGCAAAATGTCACAACAATACTCATTTTTCACAACATTTCCAGCAGAGATTTAAGATCCCTACCAGACCCCCAAGAACACTATAAATACCCAGCCTTTCTGTCAGGATATGGACTTATCCATAATGTTCTTCAGTTGCTCTCACCATTAGCCAGACTTAACTTAATTGAGTTAATTAAGTTTGGTTTTCTCCTATAAAACCCTCCACTGAAAACTGGGGCAGCTTTAGGAAAAGTATAATAAATATATTATATTTAATAAAAAGTATATAATATATAAATATTTTTAAATAAATTTATAAAATCTATAAAATTTTAAAAACAAATTTAATAAAATTTTAAATAACATTTTAATAAAAATTTTAATAATGTTTAAATAAAATTCATAATAAATTTTTTTAAAATAAATATATAAAAGTATAATAACAGGTCATCCTCCTTTTTAAGGCTAAGTTAGAGACAGCCTCTTGAAAGAAATGATTTCATGTTGTCTTTGTTAGGCTTTTTCTTATAAATTTGAAATTTTATTTCGTTTTGGGTTTTATTTATTTCGTTTTAAATTTTAAACTAATTTTTTTATAGTTTAGTTTTATTTTGTTTAGTTTTAGAATCATTGATGTTGGAAAAGATGCTTAAGGTCATTAAGTCCATCATTAAACTTTGTGCTGAAGAGCTATATCCACACACTTTTCATACCTTTCCAGGGAACGTGACTCTTCTGGGCATCCTGTTCCGGTGGGGAAATTCTTCCTAATATTCAATCTAAACCTTCTTTGGCACATTTCGAGTCTGATTTCTCTTGTCCTATTACTTTTTTTGGGGTGTGGAGAAGAGATGAACCTCCCCTGACTGCAACCTCCTCTCATGTCGCCGCAGAGAGTGATAAGGTTCCCGGAGGTTCTTGGGGGATTTTTGGGGGGTTTTTTGGGGGATTTTTTTGGGTTTTGGTTTTTGGGGGTTTTGTTTTGTTTTGTTTTTGGGGGGGTTTTTTTTGTTTGTTTTTTTGGTGGGGTCTTTTTGGGGGTTTTTTTTGGTTTTGGTTTTGTGGGGTTTTTTGTGGGGTTTTTGTTTGTTTGTTTGTTTTTGGGGGGTTTTTTTGGGTGTTGGTTGGTTGGTTGGTTTTTGGGGTTTTGGGGTTTTTTTGGGTTTGTTTTTGGTTTTTTTTTTTTTTTTTTGGTTGGTATTTTTTGGTTGGGTTTTTTTTACCCCCCAGGCTAAACATTCATAATTTCAAGAATCTTTGTCACAGGGCTAGAGCTTGAAAGTGTTGCTTTATCACAAATGTGAAAATATGTAGCTGAGGAGATGATGAAATGAGTATCCTTGCCTGTATTATTCAAATGCACAAGAAATATGCAGGTGAGTAGGAGTTACAACTCTACAGCTGGTTTGTGGCAGAGAAGGAAGGATCTGGAGACTGCTTCTTGTTCCAATTTGGATGCAAGCAGCAGTTCTTTGGCTGTGTTTTTGTAGGTCCAAACTCGACTTTCTCATTTGGCAGAAATGCATGGCTTGGGTTTTGTTTGCAGGGGAAGAACAGGAAAATGTATTAAACTGGGTTTATTTTAATTGTGGAAGATGAATGCACACCATAGTGAAACACAATGTTAGTAAAGCTCAGTGAGCTCTTGGGCTACCCACTTGTCATTTCTTCAATTACTCACAAAGCAATCAATGTTCATAAGAACTGGAGTAATGATCTTAATTTTTGAGGTATAAAGGAGGCAGAAGAAAGTGAAGAAGTTCGAGTTATGTTAAGCCTGATATTTCTGTGGTTACTTTGGATTTTTTAAATGAAATACTGTAGACAGTACTGACTTGTGTTAGCTCATAATTCTAGCCTCAGCTAGTTCTAAATCTAATGCTGGATGCACATTAGAACCAAGTTGCATAAATTTCTAGAAACTAGAAATAAAATACTGTTCTTCAGGCTTAGGTGGATTAATCTTTTAATTATGTGTTTTAGTTATGATAATCTTCATGTTCGCTCTTTTTTCCAGATCACAGTGAAAGGAGGCAACAACATGGGAATAATTCTTCCTGTAAATTGGAAGATACAGTGGATTATGCCACAAATGAAATAAGTTTCACAGGAAAAAAAAACATTATGGCCTTGGAATCACAGTAATGTTAGCAGGAGCGTGACTGACATAAGGCAGCAAGTAGTCCCAATAACTCCAACAAAACAGGGTCATTTTTAGACTAAATTCTTCCTGTGTCAGGCTCCCACCACTGTGTGTTACTGTGTCTTTACTGATGGATCAAGAAATTATTAGTTATGACAAATCTGGCCCAATGTAAACAAGTATGCCTGTTAATCAGGCAACCTCCTAGACCTTCCATCACCTTGCACTTCTTTGTGATTCTGAGCCTCAAAAGAGAATCTGAAATTGTTTTCCAGTATTACACAGACTATGTAGAAGCCAAACTGAAGAACCCAAGCATTCCATCCTTTTTGGGCATATGAGCAGTGATGTGTGCCAAAAGGCTGGTATGGCTGTTTAGCACTGTGGACCCCAGTATGTTCTGAATTGGAAGGGATCTACAAGGATGACAGAAGCACAGAACTGTCAGGGCTGGAAGGGACCTCAGGAGATCACCCAGTCAAACACGCCTGCCAAGACAGGGTCACCCGGACCAGGTGACACAGGGACATATCTAGGTGGGTTTGGAATATGTCCAGAGAGGGAGACTCCACACCCTCCTTGGGCAGCTGTTCCAGTGCTCTGCCACCCTCACTGTAAAGAACCTCTTCTTCTTTGAGGTAAAATTTCTAGTGTTTTACTTTCTGGCATAAATACGGTTCATCATCATGTCACAACTCTTAGCCTGACACAGGATATCCTCAAGAATTCACCCTGTGCTTGTAAGCATTGTCCCAACACCACCTGAGCTCTGCCAGGCTTAGGGCTGTGACCCCTTCCCTGGAGAAAGATGACCATGCAAGCAGCTGAGTTGGGATTTATTTATCACCTGGTGGTTGATGGAGCCTGGGAGATGCTGTTTTTCTCCATGACATTTAATTATCTGTTTTGTGTGTCCTTTAGGATGCAATAGATCCTAAGTGTGTGGAAAATCCCACTGCAAAAAGCCAGTGTCTGTGAAGGAGACAGAGAAGTCCTGCAAGAATCAATTTTATTGGAATCAAGGGAGAGAGCCCACTGTGCCACACCCCTCTGGGGTCTCTCCCAGGTTTCTGGAGCACATATATTCCTTTAATCCTAAATTCCTGGCCGCATGATGCCTTCCGTCCTTTCCTCAGTGTCTGAGGACTAGGAAGTTACAGCCTACTGCACATTCCTCCCTGAACATGTATCCTCCCCACACATGCATCACAAGACCATTAAAATTAGCTTTAAGCACCCCCTGGACGAAGAAATTAATACTTCTAAGTCTATTAAGCCCATACATTTTTCCTAGAGTTCAAAAGCTCAGACTGCACTGGGTTCTGCAACAAACGTGACCCGCAGGCCCAGACCTGACGGGTGCGTTCAGACGGACTCGCTTGTGTGGGCACACACAGCCCCTTTTTCCTAATGAGGGAACCACTGCCCTGGAGGAGCAGAAGACCGTCCCTCTCCTTCACACACCTCCCGCCACTCAGCACCACAGACCCCTTCCAAGTGACATCACGCGGCTGGCGTGAAAGATGCTGCTCAGGGGAAATACCCGTGCAATGAGTGTGTTCCTTTAAATCTGAGGTTGCAGATTGTTGTTTCTGTGGTTTTTGGAAAGGTCAGATTAGAGCAGTTGGTCTTGTGTTTGTTCTCCTGGCATTGGAGTTCCTGAGGTTCTTGATGAACCAATTGTCCCAGAAAAATTCTGCTTTTTATTACAAATAAATGTAGCTGAAAGGGGAAAAGCTGACATTGATAGTTAACAACAATTTTTTTATATTAATCAGTTACACAGGGATTATATTTTCCATGCTGTATTTACAGTGGAAATCAAGTGTGTAAATGATAAATTTTCTTTCCCAACTAATTGTTTTGACTTCTCCAGTTAGCACCAAGTAACAGAGAAGCTGCTGATGTGAAATGTGGGGTTGTGTTTCGTGTCAGGTAGAAAAAGATGGCCTTTGTACTTATGGTTGTGAAATGTGTGGAAAAGGCCATAGAATAATTATAAAAACATCTGTTTAATGAACAAAATGGAAAAAGCATGGAAAGGGGCTTTTGAACTAATATTTTGCTTGCTTATAAGTGAATCATATGAGCCCATAAGGTTTTAATAGAAGGTTTGAACTATAGCCTTAGCATATATATATAGAAAGAATTGTAATCACCCAAATAGAAGGAAGTGAGCTATTCCAAACTAAAATTAATGATCCTGGAAAAACAAGAGACAGACCAGCACCTGGAAGCTGGACATCACCAACAACTGATTTATAATCCTGAGAAGGAAGACTGAATCTCTCATCTCTGGTGTTTTCTTCTGAAGAAGGAAATCTGGACGTCACCATCACCACTCTCAATTTATGATCCTGAGAACCTCATCATCACAAGATGTTATTTCTGACATCACTGATTTCGTACCTTTTGAAGTATAGAAAATTTAACATCACCAATAGAAATTGATCACAATGGGTACAGAAATTAGATTTCAAAAATAGAAATGAGGAGGAAACTAGAAAAAAGGTTGCTGAGAAGTGCTTATGGAAAATCTTAATAAATACCAGCAGAAAATCAACAGTCGGCGTGCAGTTGGAGGGGAAACCCCCACTGTACCCAGCGCTGCTTTGCTCACACTTTACCATTCTGTATTAATTAATAAATTGATTGCTGCTTGATAGATTGGCTGAGTCAAGCTCATTATTTATAACAATAAAGAAAGAAACAGAGAGGAGAGAAAACTATATAGAGAAAAGAAAAAAAAAGAAAAAGAGATAGGAAAGATAGGATATGTACTACAGTGAGAGATGGAGTCCTCGCAGCCGTCCAATAAGTTCACCTTCGCAATCCTCATGGCGTTTCAGCCAATAGATTGTCGCCGCAATCTCTCGTGGCGTAGCTGATAGATGCCGTCTTCTGTGGGGAGGTCCTCAAAGGGGGTCTCCTTCAAGGCCGAATTTATAGTTCTTTCTGAGGCAAGAGGCAATCAGCCAGAGTGGGGGAGAAGTCCCGTGACAGAGTTGAGGCCCATACACAATGGGGGAGAAGCGGGGCAAACTGGCCTCTTCGGTCCAGGTATGAGTGGTTCACCTGAGAGAAGGCAACGCTTTGTGATTCCATTGTTTTGAACAGGATACAAAATCCGGCTTCACACATTCCCAAGTAAACACCTGGGCGGATGTCGTCCCGGTCAGCGTCTAGGGTCCAAAACCCCCATTCTTCCAAAAAGACATTTTTCCACTACGAAAACATGAGCCATGAAAATATCTTCAGGTCGACTCTCACAGCCTGCCCTGCCCATAGGCTGTTCCAGGAGCCCCGGGGTGCCCAAGGCAGTAGAGCAGAGCCGCTGGCTCAGGAGGCAGCAGCTCCCCGGTGCAGCCTGGGCTTCAGGAAGGACCATTCTCCTTGCAAATATTCTGTAACTTTATCAGGGTCCTCTGACTGTTCAGGGATGAGCTTTCAAGCCATTGGAGTAGAGAATATCCTCCAAAATGGCCCATTCCCTCCCACTCCCATGTCACTCATGACTATCCACCCTTCCCTTGGGGCAGATCTCTGAATGACCTTCCTAGAAATCTGTCCTGACTCTAAACATGGTGTGGACCACACTGGGGAGAGCTGGCAGACTCAGCAACAAGAAAAGGCTTTCCTTAACACCCAAAGGGAATCCAAACTGCTCAAAAGCCTTTAGAACAGGCCTGAAGGAGGAAAAGGGGGTGAAAGGCACAGGAAAATCATCCTCGCCTGTTCCCCCACCGGCTGGGTATGATTGTTCCTGGAGTCCCAGAGGCAGCAGCCAAGGCAAGGGAAGGAGAGCAGCACTGAATACACATCCCAAATGACCCTCAGTGCCCTTGGTGTTCTCACATCATAAACTGATAACCCAGAGTACAGCAACAGAGCAATCCTGATCCCTCTCCCTGCTCTGAAAAAGATCCCCGAGAGGAGCAGACAGGTATATGCACAGGGTGAGCTCCACACCCACATGAGCAGACAAACAACATTGTGTCCAGGGGCTCTGGACCCAGTACAACAAATGCTCAGATCAAATTTGTTTCCAACCAGCTCTGGGCAGATCTGTTAATATCCAACCCATTGTTCCCGACAATGGCCCCAGAGAAGTCCTGCCCCATGGCCACCCAGCCCCTTTGTAACCACCTCCTGTTCTAATTTCCCATCTGCTCTTTCAGTCTTCACATGTTGGTTGTGAAGCCACTTCTGCTCCAGGAGCCTGAGAAGCAAATGGCCCCATAACTTGGGGACAAGATATTAATGACAAAAATGCTCATCCCAGCAAAGACAAGAATAAGGACAGAGGAAAGGAGACAGCCAGGCCCAGGGGACAGGGCTGCAATGGTGATGGCTGTGAGGTCACTGCCACTGCAGCAGCCTGGCTGGCCCTCAGCAGACATTCTGGCCAGAAGCGTTGGGAGCTCACCCAGCACATCAGAGAACCCAGACAACAGGGATTCAATCCTTGGGGAGAGGAGGGGGTTTCACTATGTGAGGTTGCTCAAAGCTCCTGCTCTTGGAGCATTCCTGGAATGGGGCATCCACTTCTCTGGAAAAACAATTGCAGTTTTTGCCACTCTCATTGGAAAATATTGCTTCCTTCTAACAAATACAAATCCATCCTCGTTCAATTTAAAGATATTGGCCCTTGTTCTGTTACTGCAAGATTTGGGAGCAAATACCTTTGACCACTGTTTCCATTTTCACAGACCTTGGAGAGAACCCAAAAATCTCTCAAGGTGGGGGTTGGGGGTCTCATCGCATAATCAGGATGTAGGGGTTTGTGGCTCTTGGCTCAGGGCTGTGGAGACTGAGGAGAGAACAGAAGTAGCCTGGGAAGAAATTGCAGTGGTTCCACAGATGGTGGAATTTTCTTCATTGTAGAAAACAGCCTGAGAAGGAAATAATGGCCCCAAGGGCAGCTGGGGAGGCCCAGATTGGACACCAGGAGGAAGGAATTTCTGTCCCAGGGCAGGGCTCTGCTGCAACACATCTCCCAGAAGGAGTCTGGAGCAGCCCAAGGCTTTGTGTGCCCAGGCAGAGGCAGGCAGGATGCAGAGCTGTCAGCAAAGGAAAGGGGCCAGCCAGGTGGGGCAGCTGGGGGATGACGACAGCCTGCAGGGACAGAGGCACAGGGCAAAGCCCTGACCTTGGGGCCCTCCAGAGCTGTTCCTGCTGCAGACACAGAGCCCATCCCAAATTTGGACAGCCAGAAATCTGTGCCCATTTCTGTTCATTGCTGTTCTAATAAGGATGGGTCCTCAGTGCCTTAGAGGTTGCCAATGAATTTTACTACTGCAGAGGCCTCTTCTTTCTTGAGCTCTTTAGTTAAGGAATTCAGTGAGAAAAGCTCATGAACATTTGTTGAAAACACCTGAACAAGAAAAACCTGAGGGGATAATTTCAGTTTTCAATTCTTCTGTGGTCAATTAGACCAATATTGGAAGTGTATTTAAACTGTATATACTATATTGAAAACAATGTAGAGAAAACAGTTTTGTCCTGTGAAGAATTTTTTTCTTGTTTATAGATTGATATCAGCAATGTCCAATTGATATTGACCCACAGCATCTTCTAATGCAGTCTGAAAAGATATGAAAATCAAGACCCTTTATGGCTGACAATCAATCAGACTTTGTCCCCACCCCCTCCCCACTGTTTCCCTTATCCAACCCCTGGCACTCCTGTGGATCAGGAACAGTGTGGCCAGCAGGAGCAGGGCAGTGATTCTTCCCCTGTGCTCGGTACTGGTTGGGCAGCACCTCAAGTGCTGTATCCGGTTCTGGGCCCCCAATTAGGGAAGGACATGGAAGGGCTGCAGCGTGTCCAGAGAAAGGCAGCAAGGCTGGTGAGAGGTCTGGAACACAAGTCCTGTGAGAAGAGACTGAGGTTGTTTATCCTGGAGAATAGGAGACTCAGGGGAGACCTCATCACTCTTTACAACTCCCTGACATGAGGGTGTAGCCAGGTGGGGGTTGGGCTTGTTTGCCAGCGAACATTGACAGGGAACTGGACACAGCCTTAGGCTGCACCAGTGGATCTTGAAGCTAGACATTAGGAAATATTCTTCACAGAAAGGATGATTGGCAATAGAATGAGCTTTCAGGGGAGCTGGGTGAGTCACCATCCCTGGAAGTGTTGAAGAAAAGACTGGATGTGGCAGTCAGTGCCATGGTCTGGGCAACAAGTTTGTGTTGGATCACAGTTGTACTTGATGCTCTCCAAGGTCTTTTCGAGCCTGGTGGATTCTCTGATGATGGTGACACTGCAGGGCCCTGGGGAAGCAAGGGGCCATTGTGACACTGCAGCGCCTGGTGGCACTGAGAGGACCAGAGTGACACTGTGTATGACATGGCACCAGAGACCCAAGGGGCCATTGTGACACTGTGGGGCTGAATGGAAGCAAGGAGTCCATGGTGACACTCTGGGGCCTGGTGGGACCACAGAGGCCACGGTGACCCTGTGGGGCATTGTTGAACCAAGGGGCCATTGTGCCACTGCAGAACCAAGGAGAGCCTTGTGAGAGCCTGGGGCCCAATGGAATCCAGGGGCCATTGTTCCATTGCAAGGACTCCTGGAACTGAGGGAACAATTGTGACCCTGGGGTGCCCCATGGAACCAAGGGTCCCTGGTGACACTGCAGGATCTTGTGTGACCAGGGCTCCATGGTGAACCTGCAGCACCAAGGAATTCATGGTGGCCCACGAAGGCCTGATGGAACCAAGAGGCCCCTGTGACACTGCAGGGCCTTGTGGAACCCTGCAGGGCATTGGGACAGAGCAGGACCTGGTGTCATGATTGGGCCATTGTGACACTGCAGGGCCCCATGGAACCAAGGGGCCAGGGTTGCTCCTCAGGGATTCCTGGAATGAAGGAACCATCTTTGACAGCTACGTAGTGCCCCTTGGGACCAAGAGGCCATTGTGACACTGTGGAAGCAAAGAGACCATTGCTGCACTCCCAGACCTCATGGAACCAAGGCACCATTGTGACACTGCAGGGCCTAGGATCCAAGGGACTTTGTGACACCAAGGGGTGCCATGGAACCAAAAGGACATTGTGACACCATGAGGCCTTATAATATCATGGGGACCATTGTGACGCTCTAGGGCCTCATGGAACCGTGGCGACACTGAGTTGGCTGGGAGTGTTGATCTGCTGGAGGGCAGGAGGGATCTGCAAAGGGCCCTGGACAGGCTGGATCCAGGGGTAAATCCAACAGTGTCAGGTTTAACAACTCAAAGTGCCAAGTCCTGCACTTTGGCCACAACAAGCCCTGGAGCACTACAGGTTTGGTACAGAGTGGCTGCACAGCAGCCAGGCAGAAAGGGACCTGCAGGGACTGAGGGACAGCAGGCTGGACATGAGGCAGCAGTGTGCCCAGGTGGCCAAGAAGGCCAATGGCTCCTGGCCTGGATCAGGAATGGTGTGGCCAGCAGGAGCAGGGCAGTGATTCTTCCCCTGTGCTCAGCACTGGTTGGGCAGCACCTCGAGTGCTGTGTCCAGTTCTGGGACCCCCAAATTAGGAAGGGCATGAAGAGGCTGGAGTTTGTCCAGAGAAAGGCAAAAAGGTTGGTGAGGGGTCTAGAGCACAAGTCCTGTGAGGAGTGGCTGAGGGAGCTGGGGTTGTTTATCCTGGAGAAGAGGAGGCTCAGGGGAGAAAAGGCACTCTCAGGGCCCAGGTTGGACTTGATGATGTCCAAGGTCTTTTCCAACCTTGCTGATTCTGGGATTCTCTGAAACCACCCTTGCAGCAGTTGCAGGATGAGTACTGGGCCTCCACCTCACAAGGTCCAGCAGCCCAGGTCCCTCAGCTTCTCCTCACAGCCCCCAAGCCCATCCTGTTAGTCCTGCAGAGCCTCTGCAGCTCCTCCTCCTTGCCCACAACAGGGAGCCCCACAGCCAGACACACCAGCCCAGAGGGCCCCCCTTGACCTGGGGTGCCTCTGGCAAGGGAGCAGCACGAGGCACTGCAGGAGCCTGCAGACAATTCCTGAAGTACTTGGAAGATGATCCTGCTCCCCAAGGGATGTTCCCATGGTGCCAAGTCAGGAACTGAAATGGAGAGTGGGGCCAGAGAGGAAAGGGAAAACAGGGATGGGCTGTTTGCAGGGAAGTGAACAGAGGTGGGCAAGAGGAAAAAATTTGTAGCAGGAAGAGTAAAGAAAGCCAAGGTGAATCAAAGGAAATGGTCAGGGAAGTTTGGGGGTGGCTGCCAGGCAGCCCTGGCTCTGAGCAGCAACGTCTGCAGTGGCACAGGAAACTCCCAGCTGATGGGAACAAATTTTCTGTGTTACTTCAGAGGCCACCCCAAACCTGAGTGGTTTTCCTGCTGTCCCCCAGCCTTTCCTGGCCCCAGGGGCTGATGGCATTTGTGCTCCCTCAGCTTCATCTCCCCACACCAACACCATGGTGGTGCTGACGCCTGCTCTGGGCAGTGCAAACAGGGACTCCTGAGGCAGTGCTGCCGTGTCTGTGCCTGCAAGGACGCAGCACCCATGGCCTGTCCCTGCTGCAGCCCCGGCACTGCCACCCCCAGCACTGTGCCCGGCCCCGAGAGCACTCAGGCCCTACAGCAACACCAGGGCCAGCAGGGCAGCGGGGCAGGGCCACGGCAGCAGCACTGGCAACACCAAGGGCTGCTGCTGCTGCTGGGCACAGCTGCTGTGCCAGCACTGATCTGCCCCCAGCTCTGCACACAGACATTGCTGCTGCAGCTGCAGAGAAGGGAACCAAAGGGGGATCTCTGCAGAAACCTTGGCTGGGAGATCCCTGAGTTCTTTTAAAGCCACCAAGAGAAAAGCTTCTAATTGACACAGTCTGTGGCCACAGGGAAGGTGGAGAGAAACAAAATGATTAATGGCAAACAGTTGTTTTTTGAACAAGATAAAAAATATAATTCACAGGGCAAAAACAACATAGCCAAACATACAAAAGCTTTAAAATATGACTTTTATTACAAGTGATTTGCAGAAACTGTCAATCAGTTCAATGTTTCTGAACACATCCAGTCATCAGTCTCCAAACTTCAGCCTTGAGCTCCTGGTTCCTCAGGCTGTAGATGAGGGAGTTCAGGGCTGGAGGCACCACTGAGTACAGAACTGACAGGACCAGATCCAGGGATGGGGAGGAGATGGAGGGGGGCTTCAGGTAGGTAAACATGATCGTGCTGAGGAACAGAGACACAACGGCCAGGTGAGGGAGGCAGGTGGAAAAGGCTTTGTGCCGTCCCTGCTCTGAGGGGATCCTCAGCACAGCCCTGAAGATCTGCACATAGGAGAAAACTATGAACACAAAAATCCGAGTCCAAAAGACATGGAAAACACAAGAAGCCCAAGTTCCCTGATGTAGGAGTGTGAGCAGGACAGTTTGAGCATATGTGGGATTTCACAGAAGAACTGGCCCAGGGCATTGCCATGGCACAGGGGCAGGGAAAATGTACTGATTGTATGGAGGAGAGAGTTGAGAAAGCAACTAGCCCAGGCAGCTGCTGCCATGTGGGCACAAGCTCTGCTGCCCAGGAGGGTCCCGTAGTGCAGGGGTTTGCAGATGGACACGTAGCGGTCGTAGCACATCACGGTCAGCAGGAAATACTCTGCTCCAATGAAGAAGAGAAAGAAAAAGAGCTGTGCAGCACATCCTGAGTCGGAGATGTCCCTGGTGTCGCAGAGGGAATTGTGCATGGCTTTGGGGACAGTGGTGCAGATGCAGCCCAGGTCGGTGAGGGCCAGGTTGAGCAGGAAGAAGAACATGGGGCTGTGCAGGAGGTGGCCGCAGGCTACGGCGCTGATGATGAGGCCGTTGCCCAGGAGGGCAGCCAGGGAGATGCCCAGGAAGAGGCAGAAGTGCAGGAGCTGCAGCTGCCACGTGTCTGCCAATGCCAGCAGGAGGAAGTGGCTGATGGAGTTGCTGTTGGACATTTGCTCTGGCTAGCCATGGGCACCTGTTCATGGAGAAAGGACAGGGACAAGTCAGCAGAGGCTGCTTTCAGCCAAGCCTGGGCCATTCCCTGCAGACTGTCCCGCTGTGACTCACCCACATTTGTTCCTGCTCGGGGAAAACCTTCCCCCAGGTCCCTGCCTGAGCTTCAGTTGTGCTGTCTGAGTGTGCCAGGAGCAGCCAGGCCTGTGTGTGGGGGCTCTCCAGAAGCCATCCCTGCCCTGCTGCCCTGGGTTTGTGGCCGTGTGGAAGAGGGACAAGGCTGGATATTCAGGATTTGTCAGTGGAATCATTCCTAAGGCAGACAGGCTTGTTTCCATTTGCACTTCCACTTCTAAAGGGACATGGAGAGCAGGAAGGAATTGTAGTCATTATTTTCCTGCCTGCACATCATTCCTGTTTCTTTAAGGTCAGAATACTCCCGCATTTCTGCTGCACTCACAGTTTGCCACTGAGAGATGTGAGAGGCAAAGGATTCCCTGTGGCTCAGGGAAGGTGAGGGGCTGGATGGGCTTGTTCCCAACTGCCCTGGGTTTGCAGCTTTGGCTGCAATCAGAGCACAATCACACTCCCCTGTCACCCTGGCATAAACCAGACCCTGCCCAGAGCACAGGGATCCCTCAATGTCTCACCCTCTCCAAAGGGCTCTGGGCAAGGCCTCAGCACCCCCTTCTGCCAAGGACACTCCCGGCTCCCTTGGCAAACCCAGCAGCATTTCCTCAGCTCTGCCATCTCTGCACTTCCCCGTGGCACATTCAGGGAACTCCCAGGGGCTCTGGCACAGATTTGCAGCCAGGAGGGCAGCTCAGAGCTGGCAAGGACACAGCAAGGAGATCCCCGGCTGTGCCCATGATGGGATCTCAGGGAGGGGGCTCAGCTCATTCCCCTTTGCCATGGACTGCTTTGCCCACAGCCCCACAGGTCCCAGGGAAGCTTGGACACCCCATTGCCATGGCCACAGCTGCCTGGCAGGAATGCCAAGGGCAGTGCCTGACTCAGCTGCTGCAAAGCCCAGAGCCTCCCTGAGAGCACCATGTAACAGGGACAAGCTCATTCAAAGTGTTGATAATATTACTTTGATGGTGTTGTGTGTCCCTTTCGACTCAGAATGTTCTGTGATTCTCTGATTGCAAGTCCTGTTCTGCTTCTCTCATCCTTCTGTTGCTTCTAATCAAAAGAGAAAAAAAATACTTGCAGCAGCATTAGAACAGTAAAGTAACAACCAGACCTTAATTGGAAGCTTCCAGGTGTCCCAGTGGGGATGGGGCATACCCAGACCCTGATATTAACAATTTATTAAGGTTGATTAATTAGGATATTTAACAGGAACAACAAATATGAGATTCATTTGTCTCAGTTACACTCCCCTGGGTCAACCCCGTGGAGCAGGTCCAAGGGCTTCTTTGTGCCACTTTTTTATGACTGCTCAAACTCTAGTTAAAAGTGTGTGAGCAGTCATAATGTTCTACAAAACATTATGTTCTACAAAGAGAACATAATATTCTTTTTGTAGGTCCTCTTCCTGATAATAAAGCTATACAGTATTTTGGAAATGTAATAATGAGGTCATACTATTGTTTTAAAATCTAAGAGAAAGGATAGAAAATGTACTAGAGTAATTAGATATTATAGTTATATAAGTATTTATTAGTAGTTAAATAGAGTTAGCTAAAGATTATAATTTTTAACTATATCAAAGTAGTTAACACAGCTATGAATACATGAAAAATGTATAAAAGGCAAAAATCATTATGTCATCATCCCAACTCTTCCATCCTTCTCCAAGCAGGAAAATGAAAACACTCTCAGGAAAGCTCCTGATCTTTACAGCAATGCCAGGCTTACATTCTTTTGGCAAGTGTCCTCCGCAGCTGTGCCCAGGCTGGGGTGGAGCTGGGAGCAGCCCTGCCCCACACAGCCCCTCTCAGCAGCAGCAGCAGCAGCAGCAGCAGCAGCAGCAGCAGCAGCAGCAGCAGTAGCAGCAGCTGCCCTGCTCCTTCCCCCCACAGCTTCTCCCCAGCGCTGGCAGCAGCTCCCCGGGCCGGCTGAGAGCTGTCCCTGGCAGGCAGCAGAGTCCCTGGGCCAGCACAGCGCCCTGGGCTGCAGGACCCTGCTCTGCACCACAGCCCTGGGCACCCCTGGCTGCAGCCCCGGCTGCTCAGCCCTGCAGCAGAGCCTGGCCCCAGGGAGCTGCCTTGTGCTGGGCCTGGGCTGGGGCAGCAGGGAAACCCAGCCCTGCCCTAGGGCCACATCCCTGCCCTGCAGCAGCTCCCACAGTGCTCCTGGAAGGTGCTCCAAGCTGTGGGATGTGGCAGCTTCAGGAGATCCCTGCAGGAGCTGCAGCTTCTCTTCCCCCAGCCAGAGAGTGACTGTTTGCAAGCCTGGGAGGATTTCTCCTGCAGTGAGCCCTGAGTGAGCTCTGCTCTGTGCTGCCAGCCCAGGCTGAGCTGAAGCCCTGTGTGCCTGTGTGCTGTGCCCGGGGTGGCTGCAGGCAGTGCCCCAGCCCTGCTGGGCTGGCAGAAAAGCTGCTCATCCAGAGAAATGTGTTTTTAAGATCTTCTTGGTTACCAGGAGCTGCCTCTGAGTGATGAGCTCAGCCCAGCTCAGCAGCACAGACACAGCACAAGGACTTTAATGACCCTCTCAGGGCTTTGTGCTGAGGCACTGAACATCAGTCCCTGAGAGGGAGATGAAGAAACCTCTCCAGAACTCCAAGGCAGAATCCAACTCCAAAGTTTCTGGAAGTTTTAATGGGTCCCACTGAGGGACACGACACAGAAAGTGTCCCCAGGCCCCAGGCAGAGCAGAGAACTGCAGGCAGTGATGACAGGTGGGGACAAAGAGAAGCCAAGGCTTGGTGCCCTGGGCCACAGCAGCCTCTGTGCCACCAAGGACACTGAGGAGACCCCTTGTCCTGCGGCCCTGGGGCCTCCTGGCACAGCCCCAGCAAGGCTGGGCACTGTCAGCCCCTTGTCCTGCCCTCAGCATCCCCCTCCCCTGCCAGTGGCCTCCAGGATGTGCTGGAAGGAGTCCCTGGGGAAGGAGCCTTGGTCAGCAATGGCCCTGGGGGGCTCCTTCATGCTGCCAGGGACTGCAGGTTTTTCCCAGGACTTTGGGTTTGGCTTTTGCCTTGGAGTCTCTGAGAGGTTTGTGCAATCCTGGCCTCCAATTCTCTGCTTTAATGAGTCCCTTGAGAGGCTTTAACAGTAACAACACTCAGTGGGGATCATTAATGGTTCAAGGTACTTCAGGTATTTTAGGTACTTTGTATTTCCTTTTAAAACTGACTCTAGGAAAAGTTTCTTCAATCATGGCACCCAATTATCTCCTTTAACGAGTCCCTTGGGATTCTTTGTCAGTAAAAACACTCAGTGGGGCTCATTAATACTTCAGCATACTCAAAATTTAGTACAGAACGTTTTTTGACACTAAGTCTGAAAGTTTTGTGCAATCATGGCCCCAATTATCTGCTTTAATGAGTCCCTTGGGATTCTTAGCCAGTAACAACACTCAGTGGGGTTTATTAATACTTCAAGGTACTCAGGGTTACTTTAAGTACTTCTTTTTGCCACTGAGTCTCTGAGAAGTTTTTATGCAATCCTGGCATCCAATTCTCTGCTTTAATGAGTCCCTTGAGAGCTTTGCAATGACGCACAGTGGGGCTCAGTAATGCTTTGAGACAGTCAAGATTTTAAAGATACTTTGGATTTTCCTTTGGATTTTCCATCCCACGCTGAGTATTTGAGAAGTTTTTGTGCAATCCTGGCCTCCAGTTATCTCCTCTACAGACCTCATGAGGAGTGTGTATTGGGGATGGACCTCACTGCAACCCATAAATACTTCAAGACACTTTGGGTTTTTCTTCTGACTTGGACCAAGGTTTGTGCAAACTCCTCTCAGGCCCTGAGGTTCCAGGGCTCAGCACCAAATGCACCACGGGGCTCATTAGGATCAAGCAAATCCTGACAAACCATGGCTGTGCCTTGATTTGCCTTTAGTCTGGTGCAGTTCACTAAAAGTCTTTTCTCCTAGAGTTATGGGGAAATATTTAAAAAAAACCCCATATTCATATTTTCAAGGGTGTACTTTTCTCTTCAGAGAAGAGATGATTGCTACATTTAGTGATTGATATTTACTTAGGGTCTCTCCTCAGGAGGTCTGGCCTGGTCAGAGAAGCTGTGCCTTGAGGTCTGACCCAGTGTGGACAACCTTGCTCCACATTCCCCAACCCCATCCTGTCTCTCGTCACTCACCTGGGACCTGCTTTGCTCAGAAAACTGGCTGCATTCAGCCAAAAGAGGGCTTTTTCTTCTTTTATTTGAGCAATCTAAAATTTCAGAGTTTCAGACAATCTCAAGTATGAATCATTAAAAACAGATATGATCATGGTCAGAGACTCGCTAGTTAAAGTTACAAAGTGTTATGTTTATTAACACCAGCAGGTTGCACGGGAGTCGTCTCTGAAAGGTGTGACTGCCTTGTACAAGGTTCTTTGCCCTCTATTTATTTCCCAAGATCTTACATACAATACATGTGCATAACCCCACACCTCCCATCCCTGCTCTGTATTAAAATGAGGCTATTAGTCCTTCATGTGTGTGCAATTCTTCTCTTGCATTGGGTCAGTGGTCTCAATGATAAAGTCAGGAGTCTTCCTCAGATCTCTGTGACCCTCTGGCACGATCCAAGGTCCCCTGCTTTGTGATTGATTGATATAAAGTCCAGGTGCTGGCGATTGTTCTACTGGTTTAAATCTGTTCTTCTAACAGTTCACTTACTCCACTTCCTTCTATAAACAAGCTCATAATGGCAAACAATACAACAATTAACTCTAGCCTAAGCATCTAATAATCATTAACTTGTCATTTGGTAATCTAACTTACACCCTGATCCATATAAATTACTTCCATCTCTTAGCTAAAATCTTAGCTTTTTAAAATCATGATTCAGTGCCCTCCGAATGTTGGGGTGCCCCCTGAATGTCGGGGTGTCTCCCACAGCTCCCCCGGCCACCGAGGGTCATCTGTGTCCACATCGACAGGAGTACACGACGGTGGCCATCATCTTCTCCCAGCCCTCAGGGTGAGTGGGGACACATCGGAACTCCCAAAATCACCTGGGTACCCCCAAAATCACCTTAGTAACCAAAAATAATCACCTGGATCCACCCAAAAATCACCTGAGTACCTTCAAAATCACCTGGATACATCTAGGTACCCCCCTTAAATCAGCTAGATACCCCGAAAAATCTTCCCAGTCCTTCCCAAAATCACCTGGGTACTCTCCAGAATCACCTGGGTACCCCTCCAAAACCACCTGGATACACCTGAGTACCTCCCCAAATCTCCTGGATTCTCCCCAAAAATCATCTGGATACAGAATTTTGAGTACTCCCAAAAATTCTTGGGCCCCTGCCCAAACTGGTGGTCGTGACTCCCCACTGCTTTGAGTGGGTAGACGCAGTGTCCCATTTATCCCATTGACTTGCAGGGGTAGACCTGGTGTTCATTTTACCCCCATTTAACCCACAGTAACCCTTCCCATCCTCCCAGTAATGCTCCAGAGCTCCCAGTAACCCCAGTGCCCCCACTCAGCCACTCCCAGTGATCCCAGTAACCCTTCCCAGTGCTCCCAGTTTCCCCAGTTCTTCCCTCTCAGTGCTTCCAACTCCCCCCAAGTGCTTCCAGTTCCTCCCACAGAGCTTCCCCTTAGCCCTTCCCAGTGCACCCAGTTTAACCAGTAACCCTTCCCAATCAAGCCCTATTAATGGATAGACCTGGTAGCCCTAAATCCCCTTTGGCTTTAAAAGGGGCAGACTGATGTCCTTTCCCTGACATTAGTTTCAATAGGTAGACCTGATGTCAGAAAAAAAAAAAAAAAAAATCCTCTGCAGTGGGTAGACCTGATGTCCCAATTTTTTTTGGGTTAAACCACCAATTTCAGGGTTGGAAATTCACAATTTTGGGGGAAAAATGCCCCAAATTTGTTCTTCTTCCCCCACAGGTGAATCTGGAGTGCTTGGAGCTGAGGGCAACCACGGACTGCTCAGATGTTACATAAACACACACATGATCAGGATCCAAAATGGAAGAAGTTTTTATTCTGCATGTTCTCTAGCTTATATACTCTTAACAAAGCGTGATCCTAAGTCATTGGCTATATTACAATAACTTGTTATATTCATTGGTGCAAAGCAATTAGCATCAATATACTTGGCAAAAGTTTGACAGAAAGTTAATAAGGCACATATACACATTTACTTATGCACGTAGTCTAAATTACAAAAATTTTCATGTATCTTTTTTAATCAGTTCCCATGCTGTGGTGGTTTTGACCAGCAAATGAGTTTTCATAAAGTTCAGGAAAGAACCAATTGAAAGTAGTTACGTCTCCATGAACATAAAAGGTTTAAATATCATTCTAACATCTGTGAGCTGCAGTGAGAGAGAGAAAGACCTTGGGCAGATTTAACCCTTTCCTGGCAACATGAAGCTTTCAGAACTCCAACCCTTTTGCAGAGGGAGAGAAGAAGATCAGAGTTATTTAAAATGTAGAGAGAAAGCATGATACAGCAAAAGAACTGATAAAAGTTATCTGGAAGAAAGGATTGAGGAAGTGGACATTTTTGACTGGACTTCTTTAGATGTAAACCACGGAGAAATGGACTATTTCTTGTAATCTATTGATGCTGTTTTGGGGAATGATGTTCTAGCTGAAGTAATAGACTGATGTAATTGAGATTTCATTGGGAATGTTGCAGAGGAAGTTCCCCAGCTCCTGAGATTAAAAGAGGTCTCAGCTGTCTGAGACGCAGATTTGGCCCTTTGGCTCTAGTAAAAGGAGGTCTCATGAGAGAGATGATTTTAAAGATAGAAAAAGAGGATCTCTGTGAAATACTAAAAAAGCATTCCTAAACAAATACCTCAAATACACTGAGAGGCCCATGAGTATGCAAGAGAAAGGCTGCTCATGGGTGAGATGGCACAATCTGCAACATTCCAGGTGGTTTCAGGTTTGTGACATTGGGAGCCACCAGACTGTTTCTTGTGGTGAATGTCTTCATGGACTCCAGAGAGACTCCTCTCCCAAGGTGATGAAAGATATTGTTTAAATTGTTGAAACTGACTCAAAAATCAGAGTATTGTCTCTTTGTGTTGGTTATGGGAAAGTGAACAGTTTGTGGGAGAAAGGGAAGTGTTTTGAAATTTCAATTTCTTTTTTCCCTTTATTCTTTAGAATGTGTAAATGTGACTTTTAAAGTTCAGGCCTGTTTTACTTTTTATTTCTCCTAGTCCAACTATCACAGACACCAGGTCTACCCAATTAAAGTCAATGGGGATTTAGGGACACCAGGGATGTCCATTAATAGGGCTTGATCAGGAGGGGTTATGGTTAAACTGGGAACACTGGGAAAGGCAAAGGGGAAGCACTTGGGGAGGAACTGGAAGCGCTGGTGGAGAACTGGAAGCACTGGGAGGAGGAAAGGGGGAAACTGGGCAAACTGGGAGCACTGGGAGGGGTTACTGGGAGGACTGGGAGGGCAAACTAGTCAAACTGGGAGCTATTCCTGGGAGCACTGGAGGTGGCTAAGGGGGGGCACTGGGTTACTGGGAGTCCTGGGGCTTTACTGGGAGCGCTGGGAAGTTTATTGTGGATAAATGGGGGTAGACAGGACACCAGGTCTACCCAGTCAAAGTCAATAGGGATTTAGAGACACCAAGTCTAGCCAGTCACAGCAATGGATTTCACAAACACCAGTTTGGTGGGCCTGAAGATTTTTTGGGGTACCCAGATGTATCCAGGTGACTTTTGAGGGGTTCCCAGGTAATTTCTGGGGGTACTCATTGATTTGGGGGAATATGCAGACGTATCCAGGTGATTTTTGGGGGTACCCAGGTGATACTTTTGGGATTCCAAGTATATACAGGTGGTTTTGGAAGAGCCAGGGTGATTTGAGGGGTATCCAGGTGATTTTTTGGCATTCCAGGGTCCCCACTCACCCTGGTGGGCTGGGAGAAGATGACAGCCACCTTTGTCCTCCCAGTCAATGTGGACGAAGATGACCCTCAGCAGCAGGGGGGCTGTGGGGCAACCCCCAACATTCAGGGGCACCCCAACATTCAGGGGGCACACCAAAACTCCAGGGGAGGGCCCCAGGGATGGGAGGGAGCCCTGAGTACCTCAGGAGAGGATGCAGTGCAGGTACCCCAGGTGCTTTGGTCCATGGGGTCAGTGAAGACGGCGTTCTGCACCAGCTCCAGCTCTGGGGAGGGGCAAAGGGGGCACCCCAAAATCTCAAGGGGGCAGCCAGGGGACACCCTGAGATCTGAATGGGGGTACCCAGGTGTGTGGGGGCTCAGGTGTACCAATTGAACCTAATGGGGATTTTTGGGGCCAACAGCTCCAAAATCCTCAACAGAGCCAATGAGGAATTAGGGACAACAAGTCTACCCATTGACATCAATGATGTTTAGGCACAACAGGTCTAGCCATTAAAACCAATGGGGATTTAGGGACATGGGGTCTACCCATTAAAATCGAGGGATTTTTCGGAAACCATGTCTTTTAAGGACAGTGGGGATTTGAGGAAACCAGGTCTACCCATTCAAGGCAATGGAGATTTAGGGACACCAGATTCACCTTATCAAATTCAAAGGGAATTTGGGACACCTGGTCTAGCCACTAATGTGGGGAATTTAGAAAATTGGGTCCAGGCATTAATGGGAATTTCGGGACATCAGGTTTACCTATTGAAAAATGGGCTTTTTGGTCCACCAGGTCTATCCTTTAAGGACAATGGGGGTTTAAAGACACCACATCTACCTATTGAAACCAATGGGATTTAGGGACACCAGGTCTTTTCATAAAAACAATTGGGATTTCGGGTAATCAGATCTACCCACCAAACCCCATGGGCTCAGTGGGACACCAGGTCTACCCTTAATATAAGGAATTTAGGAAATCAGTCCAGCCACTGATGTGATGGGAATTTTGGGACATCAGACTACCCCATTAAAGTCAATTGGCGGAATTTAGAACACCGGGTCTACCCTTGAAACGAATAAGGATTCAGAAAAACAGGTCTACCCATCAATGGAAATGGTGATCTGGGGACACCAGGTCTATTCATTAATGACTGTAAGGACATCAGGTCTACCACAGAAGTCAGTGGGGATTTAGGGACAGCAGGTCTACTCATTAAGGTCAAGGGGGATTTTTTGGGACAGCAGATCTACCCATTGAAGTCAATGGGAATTTTGGGACACCATCGAACCCAACAGAGCTCAACTTCAAGCAAGGGGCTGGAGAATTTTTGGAATAGGATCCTGGTGAAATTCTGTGTATTTTTCCAGGGGAATCTCTCACCTTCCTTCAGCCTTTTGCGGGGGCAGCGTCCCGGCCTCGCCCTTCTTGCAGTTCCTGGTGGCGCCAGGAGCTGTACTTGGTGGGGCCAGGCTTAGAAGTTGGAGAAGTTGTGGTTAGAAGGGCCCTTGAAAAGCCAGCTTGGCCTCGGGGTCCTGCCCAGCCACCAGTGCCTGACGGTGGTCCCAGGCTGGGAGTGGGGGGGCACCAGTACAAACCAGTAAGCACAGGGAGCTGCCCACAGCTCCTGGGGTCTGAGGTTGCAGCTCCCAGTAAAAACCAGTAAGGGTTAATGCACCCAAACCAATTCCCAGTATGGGTTTAGGGGCACCAGGCCTACCCTACTAAAGTCAATGAGGATTTTGGGACATCTGGTCTACCCATGAAAGGCGGGTCTAAGAGCTCCCAGGATGGTTGTGGGGCTCCCACTTTACCAGGTTAATACTGGAGGGTACCAGTATAAACCAGTAAGCACTGGCAGCCACCACCAATCCACTGAGCCCTATGGGGGCAGTTCCCAGTATAAACCAGTAAGGCCAGCACAACCTGAAGTCACTCCCAGTAGGTCCCAAGCCCCATCCCACTATAAACGAGTACATCCGAATATAACCCAGTACATCCCAGTATAACCCAGTATAAACCAATGCCCCCAGCATACCATCCCTGTACAAATAAGTATAAACCAGTGAAAACCAGTGTAATCTAGTATAACCCAGTAACTCCCAGCACCCCATCCCAGTACAAACCAGTATAACCCAGTAACTCCCAGCATCCCATCCCAGTAAAAATCAGTATAACTCATTAACTCCCAGAAACCCATCCCAGTACAACCTAGCATATCCTAGTATAACCCAGTATAAAGAATGGCCCCAACACCCCATCCCAGTATAAACCAGTATAACCTACAGTTGGCCACAAGGTATTCCCCGCCAGCAGAGGGCATTCACTCATATGCTGCTCCCTCTCCCAGTATATCCCAGTATAACCCAGTAACCCCCAGTACCCCATCCCAATACAAACCAGTAAAACCCAGTGTAACTCAGTAACCCTTCTTGTGTTAAATCATGTGAAAGACACTTCTGAAAGGGCATTTCAGATCGTGCCCACTGAAGATCCTAGGCAGTTCTAGTCAATTAAACAATCTCCTTCTGAGCCTTTCCTAGATTTTATAGATAGACTTCATGCAGTGGTGGAAAACCAGAGAGAGGACCAGGAGTTGCAACAGAAGATGATCCTGGAAGTGGCACAAAGCAATGCCAATGATGTCTGCCAGAGGATCATCTCCGGGCTTCTGGTTGCTCCACCTCCAACCCTGGACCTCCTCACTGAGACCTGCACAAAGTGAGCCATAAGGGACCCAGATGAACAGCGGAAAGGGTCTGGGCTCAGAGGCCGGATTGCAGCACCAGCCACCATTCCAGCTGGACCAGCAGTGGCTGGGAGGGTCAAATGTTTCCAGTGTGGGTGGGAGGGATATGTGATGTGCTTTTGTCCCTTTGAGAATAAAACATCACACACACTGGTGGGAGCAGTGGGTGAGGGGGAGAAAGGGAACATTCCAGTTCCAAAAAAACTAGGGGAGGTCCGTGAGCTTCTCCCACGTGATGAGAAAAATGGGACAGGACACTGACTTTTTGGGGTTGTGAGGCAAACCAATTCTGGGAAGGTATGGGACCCTAAGGAACCCTCAGGGTTGGGAACAACCAAGAGGATATGGAAGCCATTTAGGCTTGAGTTAACAACAGGTTTGCCTTTCAACACACCGGACTGGCAAGTGGTCACCGCTGACCCTGGACACGTGACCAACCTACAGCAGAGTGATAGTAAGTGCCTTGTTATCAGAGATTCTAAGCACACCCCCTCTGAGATCAAGATTAGTCCAGGACTTCTGCCATCAGATCTGGAGCAACGAGCTCTCCTGGCACGTTGT
>JAJEOU010001289.1:0-23034 GCA_021534815.1 Acrocephalus arundinaceus
TCCACCCAAATCCCCCATTTTTCACCCCAAATCCCACATTTCCACCCCAAATCCCACATTTCCACCCCAAATCCCACATTTCCATTCCTAATCCCACATTTCCACCCCAAACCCCACATTTTTTCACCAAATCCCACATTTTCGCCCCAAATCCCAATTTTTTTCCCTAACTCCCCCATTTCCACCCCAAATCCTAAATTTTCCACCCCAACTCCCCCATTTCCACCCCAAATCCCAAATTTTTTCACCCCAACTCCCCAATTTTCACCCCCAACTCCCCAATTTTCACCCCAAAATCCCCAATTTTCACCCCAAAATCCCCAATTTTCACCCCAAATCCCAAATTTTTCACCCCAAATCCCCAATTTCCACCCCAAATCCCACATTTCCATCCCAAATCCCTCATTTCTCACCCCAAATCCCAAATTTTTCACTCCAACTCCCCCATTTTCACCCCAAATCCCAAATTTTTTACCCAACTCCTACATTTCCATCCCAAATCCCCCATTTCCATCCCAAATCCCCCATTTCCATCCCAAATCCCCCATTTCCACCCCAAATCCCTCATTTTCCATCCCAAATCCCAAATTTTTGCCCCAATCTCACATTTCCACCCTCATTTTTCACCCCAAATCCCTCTTTTTTTTTCCCCAAAATCCCTCATCTTTCACCCCAAACCCCACATTTTCCCCAAATCCCTCATTTTTCACCCCAAATCCCTCATTTCCACCCCAACTCCCCCATTTCCACCCCAAATCCCAAATTTTTCACCCCAACTCCCCAATTTTCACCCCAACTCCCCAATTTTCACCCCAAATCCCAAATTTTTCACCCCAAATCCCCCATTTTCCACCCCAAATCCCAAATTTTTCACTCCAAATCCCAAATTTTTCACCCCAACTCCCCAATTTTCCCCAGGCTGCCAGATCATCCACCCTCCCCGGGACGGGGGGATCCGGTACCGGGGGCTGACGCCGGAGGAAGTTCGGAGCGTTCGGTTCCTGCCCTTCGACTACGAGATCGAGTACGTGTGCCGGCCCGAGCGCGAGATCGTGGGGCCCAAGGTGCGCAAGTGCCAGCGCGACGGCACCTGGACGGCCATGGGCCACCCCAGCCGCTGCCGTGAGTGTCACCCGCTGTCACTCGGGGTCCTCGGCACCATCTCGGTGGTGGTGTCGCCATTTTGTCATCCCCATTGATGTCCCCGTTGATGTCCCCATTGATGTCTTCATCAGTGTCACCATCCCATCAATGTCCCCAACCCATAAAAGTTCCCATCCCCTCAATGTCCCCATCCCATCAGTGTCCCCATCCCATCAGTGTCCCCATCAGTGTCACCATCCCATCAATGGCTCCATCTCATCAACATCTCCATCTTGTCACCATCCCATCCATGGCTCCATCCCATCAATGTCCCCAACCCATAAAAGTTCCCATCCCCTCAATGTCCCCATCCCATCATTGTCCCCATCCCATCAGTGTCCCCATCCCATCAGTGTCCCCATCAGTCTCCCCATCCCATCAGTGTCCCCATCTGTGTCACCATCCAATCCATGGCTCCATCCCATCACTGTCCCCATTGATGCCCCCATCATTGTCACCATTCCATCAATGTCTCCATTCCATCATTGTCACCATCAATGTCACCATCCCATCAATGGCTGCATCCCAAATCCATCCCAGTGTCCCCATCCCATCAACATCTCCATCTTGTCCCCATCACTGTCCCCATTGATGTCCCCATCAGTGTCACCGTCCCATCGATCGTGGGGCCCAAGGTGCGCAAGTGCCAGCGCGACGGCACCTGGACGGCCATGGGCCACCCCAGCCGCTGCCGTGAGTGTCACCCGCTGTCACTCGGGGTCCTCGGCACCATCTCGGTGGTGGTGTCGCCATTTTGTCATCCCCATTGATGTCCCCATTGATGTCCCCATTGATGTCCCCATCATTGTCACCATCCCATCAATGTCCCCAACCCATAAAAGTTCCCATCCCCTCAATGTCCCCATCCCATCATTGTCCCCATCCCATCAACATCTCCATCTTCTCACCATCCCTTCAATGTCACCATCCCATCCATGGCTCCATGTCATCAACGTCTCCATTGATGTCCCCATCAGTGTCACCATCCCATCAGTGTCCCCATCCCATCAATGGCTCCATCCCATCAACGTCCCATCAATGGCTCCATCTTGTCAACGTCTCCATCATCACATCAATGTCCCCATTGATGTCCCCATCAATGTCACCATCCCCTCCATGTCCCCATCCCGTCAGTGTCCCCATCTCATCAACATCTCCATCTTGTCCCCATCACTGTCCCCATTGATGTCCCCATCAGTGTCCCCATCCCATCGATCGTGGGGCCCAAGGTGCGCAAGTGCCAGCGCGACGGCACCTGGACGGCCATGGGCCACCCCAGCCGCTGCCGTGAGTGTCACCCGCTGTCACTCGGGGTCCTCGGTGGGGTTGTCCTTCCCATAAATGTTCCCGTTCCATCAACGTCGATGTTTGGTCAATGTTGGCGTTCCATGGAAGGTCAACGTTCCATCAAGGTCAACGTCCCCATTGATGGAACGTCCCCCTGTCACTGTCACCATCCCATCAATGTCCCCAACCCTTCAGTGTCCCCATCCCATCAACATCTCCATCTTGTGCCCATCCCATCAATGTCACCACCCCGTCAGTGTCACCATCTCATCAACATCTCTATCTTGTCACCGTCCCATCCATGTCACCATCCCATCAATGGCTCCATCTTGTCACCATCCCATCACTGTCCCCATTGATGTCCCCATCATTGTCACCATTCCATCAATGTCTCCATCCCATCAATGTCCTCAGCCCATCAACATCTCCGTCTTGTCACCATCCCATCAATGTCCCCATTGATGTCCCCATCGGTGTCACCATCCCATCAGTGTCACCATCCCCTCTATGTCCCCAACCCATCCATGTCCCCATCCCATCAATGGCTCCATCTTGTCACCATCCCCTCAATGTCCCCATCCCATCAATGTCACCATCCCATTAACATCTCCATCTGGTCCCCATCATTGTCCCCACTGATGTTCCCATCATTGTCACCGTCCCCTCGTTGTCCCCATCCCATGAATGTCCCCACCACTGTCCCCACCCCATTATCACCGTGTCCATTTTGGGGCCACCACCCCATGTCCATCTTGGGGTTCCCCGATACCCAGTTTGGGGTCACCACCCAACATCCGTTTTGGGGTCACCAATGCCCATTTTGGAGTCACCAATGTCCAATTTGGGGTCACCACCCCAAATCCATCTTGGGGTCACCAATGCCCAGTTTGGGGTCACCACATCACGTCCATTTTGGGGTCACCAATGTCCATTTAGGGGTCACCAATGCCCAGTTTGGGGCCACCACCCCGTGTCCATCTTGGGGCCACCATTTTAGGGCCACCATTTTAGGGCCACCATTTTAGGACCACATCCATTTTAGGGTCACCACCCCACATCCATTTTGGGGTCACCACCCCACGTCCATTTTGGGGTCACCACCCCTGACCCCGTGGTGTCCCCGCAGTCCGGACGTGTCACAAGTCCCACCTGAGCCTGGAGAACGGGCAGGTGACCATTTTGGGGTCACCACCCCATGTCCATTTTGGGGTCACCAATGCCCATATTGGGGTCACCACCCCAAATCCATCTTGGGGTCACCAATGCCCAGTTTGGGGTCACCAATGCCCAGTTTGGGGTCACCACATCACGTCCATTTTGGGGTCACCAATGCCCATTTAGGGGTCACCAATGCCCAGTTTGGGGCCACCACCCCGTGTCCATCTTGGGGCCACCATTTTAGGGCCACCATTTCAGTACCACATCCATTTTAGGGCCACCACCCCACATCCATTTTGGGGTCACCAATGCCCATTTTAGGGTCACCACCCCACGTCTATCTTGGGGCCACCATCTTGGTGCAACCATTTTGGAGCCACCATTTTAGAGCCACCATTTTGGGGTCACCACCCCACGTCCATTTTGGGGTCACCACCTCTGACCCCGCGGTGTCCCCGCAGTCCGGACGTGTCCCAAGTCCCACCTGAGCCTGGAGAACGGGCAGGTGACCATCTTGGGGTCACCACCCCATGTCCATTTTAGGGTCACCAATGCCCATATTGGGGTCACCACCTCACATCCATCTTGGGGTCACCAATGCCCAGTTTGGGGTCACCACCTCATGTCCATTTTGGGGTCACCAATGCCCCATTTGGGGTCACCACCCCATGTCCATTTTGGGGTCACCAATGCCCCATTTGGGGTCACCACCCCATGTCCATTTTGGGGTCACCAATGCCCAGTTTGGGGTCACCAATGCCCAGTTTGGGGTCACCACCTCACATCCGATTTGGGGTCACCAATGCCCAGTTTGGGGTCACCAATGCCCAGTTTGGGGTCACCAACGCCCATTTTGGGGTCACCACCCCATGTCCATCTTGGGACCACCATTTTAGGGCCACCATTTTAGAGCCACCACCCCATGTCCGTTTTGGGGTCACCAATGCCCAGTTTGGGGTCACCAATGCCCATTTTAGGGTCACCACCCCATGTCCATCTTGGGGCCACCATTTCAGGGCCACCATTTTAGGGCTGCCATTTTAGAGCCACCATTTTAGAGCCACCATCTTGGGGTCACCACCCCACGTCCATTTTGGGGTCACCACCCCTGACCCCGTGGTGTCCCCGCAGTCCGGACGTGTCCCAAGTCCCACCTGAGCCTGGAGAACGGGCAGGTGACCATCTTGGGGTCACCACCCCATGTCCATTTTAGGGTCACCAATGCCCAGTTTGGGGTCACCAATGCCCCGTTTGGGGTCACCAATGCCCAGTTTGGGGTCACCAATGCCCATTTTCGGGTCACCACCTCACATCCATTTTGGGGTCACCAATGCCCAGTTTGGGGTCACCAATGCCCAGTTTGGGGTCACCACCTCACGTCCATTTTGGAGTCACCAATGCCCATTTTGGGGTCACCACCCCATGTCCATTTTGGGGTCACCACCCCATGTCCATTTTGGGGTCAGAATGCCCAATTTGGGGTTACCACCCCACATCCATTTTGGGGTCACCAATGCCCATTTCGGGGTCACCACCCCACGTCTATTTTGAGGTCACCAATGCCCAGTTTGGGGTCACCAATGCCCAGCTTGGGGTCACCAATGCCCAGTTTTATGTCACCACCCCACATCCATCTTGGGGTCACCACCCCATGTCCAGTTTGGGGTCACCAGTGCCCAGTTTGGGGTCACTACCCCACATCCATTTTGGGGTCACCAATGCCCGTTTTGGGGTCACCAATGCCCAATTTGGGGTCACCAATGTCCATTTTGGGGTCACCACCCCACATCCATCTTGGGGCCACCACCCCACATCCATTTTGGGGTCACCAATGCCCAGTTTGGGGTCACAAATGCCCATTTTGGGGCCACCACCCCGTGTCCATCTTGGGGCCACCATTTTAGGGTCACCATTTTAGAGCCACCATTTTAGAGCCACCACCCCATGTCCGTTTTGGGGTCACCAATGCCCAGTTTGGGGTCACCAATGCCCATTTTAGGGTCATCACCTCATGTCCATCTTGGGGCCACCATTTCAGGGCCACCATTTTAGGGCCGCCATTTTAGGGCCACCATTTTGGGGTCACCACCCCACGTCCATTTTGGGGTCACCACCCCTGACCCCGTGGTGTCCCCGCAGTCCGGACGTGTCACAAGTCCCACCTGAGCCTGGAGAACGGGCAGGTGACCATCTTGGGGTCACCACCCCATGTCCATTTTAGGGTCACCAATGCCCAGTTTGGGGTCACCACCCCATGTCCATTTTAGGGTCACCAATGCCCCGTTTGGGGTCACCAATGCCCAGTTTGGGGTCACCAATTCCCATTTTGGGGTCACCACCTCACATCCATTTTGGGGTCACCAATGCCCAGTTTGGGGTCACCAATGCCCATTTTGGGGTCACCACCTCACGTCCATTTTGGGGTCACCAATGCCCACTTTGGGGTCACCACCCCATGTCCATCTTGGGGCCACCATTTTGGGGCCACCATTTTAGCGCCACCATTTTAGGGCCACCATCTTGGGTCCACCATCTTGGCGCCACCATTTTAAGGCCACCATTTTAGGGCCACCATTTTAGGGCCACCACCCCACGTCCCTTTTGGGGTCACCATCTTGGGGCCACCATTTTAGAGCCACCATTTTAGGGCCGCCATTTTAGAGCCACCATTTTAGCGCCACCATCTTGGTGCCACCATTTTAGGACCACATCCATTTTAGGGTCACCACCCCACGTCCATTTTAGGGCCACCACCCCGCGTCCATTTTGGGGTCACCACCCCTGACCCCGCGGTGTCCCCGCAGTCCGGACGTGTCCCAAGTCCCACCTGAGCCTGGAGAACGGGCAGGTGACCCCGGGGGCCATGGAGCGCGTGCCGGTGGAGGGGACCTGGGCCGAGTTCCGGTGCGACGCCGGATTCCGCCTGGTGGGAGCCGCCCGCAGCAACTGCACCAAGAGCGGCCGCTGGAGCAACCCCAAACCCCAGTGCCAGCGTGAGCGTTCGGGGGCGTTTGTAGGGTTTTTGGGGTTTTGGGTTTTTTGGGGTTTTTTGGGTTTTTGGGGTTTTTGGGGTCTTTGGAGTTTTTGGAGTTTTTGGGGTTTTGGGTTTTGGGGGTTGGGGTTTTGGGGTTTGGAACTGCACCAAGAGCGGCCGCTGGAGCAACCCCAAACCCCAGTGCCAGCGTGAGCATTTGGGGTCGTTTGTAGGGTTTTGGGGTTTTGGGGTTTTTGGGGGTCTTTGGGGTCCTTGGGGTTTGAGGTTTTGGGGTTTGGAACTGCACCAAGAGCGGCCGCTGGAGCAACCCCAAACCCCAGTGCCAGCGTGAGCGTTCGGGGGCGTTTGTAGGGTTTTTGGGTTTTGGGAGGTTTTGGAGTTTTTGGGGTTTTGGATCTTTGGGGTTTTGGGGTTTTTGGTGTTTTTGGGGTCTTTGAATCTTTGGGGTTTTGGGGTTGAGGTTTGGGGTCTTTGGGGTTTGGGGGTTTTGGGGTTTGGAACTGCACCAAGAGCGGCCGCTGGAGCAACCCCAAACCCCAGTGCCAGCGTGAGCCTTTGGGGGCGTTTTTAGGGTTTTTGGGGTTTTGGGGTTTTTGGGGTCTTTGGGGTTTTGGATCTTTGGGTTTTTGGGGTTTTTGGTGTTTTTGGTGTTTTTGGGGTCTTTGAATCTTTGGGGTTTTGGGGTTGAGGTTTGGGATCTTTGGGGTCTTCAGTTCCTGGAACTGAGGTTTGGGGTCTTTGGGGTTTGGGGTTTTGGATCTTTGGGTTTTTGGGGTCTTTGGGGTTTCCGGGGTCTTTGAATCTTTGGGTTTTTGGGGTCTTTGGAGTTTTGGATCTTTGGGTTTTTGGGGTCTTTGGAGTTTTTGGGGTTTTGGGGTTTTGGGGTTTTTGGGGTTTTGGGGGTTTTTTGGGTTTTTGGGGTCTTTGGAGTTTTTGGGGTTTTGGGGTTTGGAACTGCACCAAGAGCGGCCGCTGGAGCAACCCCAAACCCCAGTGCCAGCGTGAGCATTTGGGGACGTTTGTAGGGTTTTTGGGGTTTTTGGGGTCTTTGGGGTTTTGGGTCTTTGGGGTCTTTGGGGTTTGGGGTCTTTGGGGTTTGGGGGATTTGGGATCCTCTGGGAAGGATTTTGGAATTTATTTTTTATGGAGGATTTGGGATTTCTTGTGACTCGGTTTCCCCCATGGGATTTCTGGGAAATTTCTGGGATTTTTGGGAATTTTTTTGGGAATTTTGGGGTGAATTTCTGGGATTTTTTGGGGTGAATTTCTGGGATTTTGGGGAGGATTTTTTGGGGTGAATTCGGGGGTTTTGGGGTCTCTCTGTGTGACTCAGTTTCCCCTGGGGATTTTTGGGATTTCTGGGATTTTTTTGGGTGAATTTCTGGAATTTTTTGGGGGGAATTTCTGGGATTTTTGGGGGGAATTTTTGGGGGATTTCTGGAATTTTTGGGGGGTGAATTTTGGGGATTTTTTTTTTAATTTTTTGGAATTTTTTTTTAATTTGGTGGGGGATTTCTGGGATTTTTTTGGGGGAATTTTTGGGTTTTTTTGGGGAATTTTTGTGGGTGAATTTCTGGGATTTTTGGGGTGAATTTCTGGGATTTTGGGGAGGATTTTTGGGGGTGAATTCGGGGTTTTTGGGATCTCTCTGTGTGACTCAGTTTCCCCCGGGGAATTTTTGGGATTTTTTTTTTTAATTTCTAGGATTTTTTTTTGGAATTTGGGTGGGGATTTCTGAGATTTTTTGGGGTGAATTTCTGGGATTTTGGAGGGGGATTTTTTGGGATTATTTTTGGGAAATTCTGGGATTTTTTTGGATTTTTTTGGGGAATTTTTGGGGATTTTTTTGGGAATTTGTGGGCGGGACTTTCTGGGATTTTTTTTTGGAATTTTTAGGATTTTTTTAGGGAATTTCTGGGATTTTTTGGGGGGGGAATTTCTGGGATTTTTTGGGGTGAATTTCTGGGATTTCGGGGAGGATTTTTTTGGGTGAATTCGGGGGTTTTTGGGATCTCTCTGTGTGACTCAGTTTCCCCTGGGGGATTTTTGGGATTTCTGGGATTTTTGGGGGGGAATTTTTGGGGCGAATTTCTGGGATTTTTTGGGAATTTTTGGGGGGAATTTCTGGGGTTTTTTTGGGGTGAATTTCTGGGATTTCGGGGAGGAATTTTTGGGGTGAATTCGGGGGTTTTTGGGGTCTCTCTGTGTGACTCAGTTTCCCCCGGGGAATTTTTGGGATTTTTTAGGGAATTTCTGGGATTTTTTAGGGAATTTTTGGGGGGAATTTCTGGGATTTTTTGGGGTGAATTTCTGGGGTTATTTTGGGGTGAATTTCTGGGATTTCGGGGAGGATTTTTGGGGTGAATTCGGGAGTTTTGGGGATCTCTCTGTGTGACTCAGTTTCCCCTGGTGGATTTTTGGGATTTTTTAGGGAATTTCTGGGATTTTTTGGGTGGAATTTTTGGGGTGAATTTCTGGGATTTTTTGGGGCGAATTTCTTGGATTTCGGGGAGGAATTTTTGGGGTGAATTCGGGGGTTTTTGGGGTCTCTCTGTGTGACTCAGTTTCTCCCCTCCCCCACAGCTCATCGCCCCCCCTCAGGTGAGTCCGTGCCCCTCCCCCACCTCCCCTCCCCCAATTCCCCTTTCCTGGGGGGGGGGCGGGACCCCAAATCCGCCCCCGGCCTTCCTCCCTCCCCCTCCTCCTCCTCCTCCTCCCGACCTTCCTCCTCCTCCTCCTCCTCTCTCCTCCATTTCCTGCCTTCCTCCTCCTCCTCCTCCTCCTCCTCCTCTTCCTCCCCCTTTCCCGAGCCTTCATCTCGCTCCTCCTCCTCCTTTTCCAGCCTTTCTTCCTCCCCTTCCTCTTCCTCCTCCTCCCGACCTTCCTCTTCATCATCCTCCTCCTCGTCCTTCATTTCCAGCCTTCCTCCTCCTCCTCCTCGTCCTCCTCTTCCTCCTCCATTTCCCTCCTCCATTTCCCGAGCCTTCATCTCCTTCCTCCTCCTCTTCTTCCTCCTCCCCCTCATCTTCCTCCATTTCCAGGCCTTCCTCCTCCTCCCTCTCATCTTCCTCCCCCTTTCCCGAGCCTTCATCTCCCCCCTCCTCTTCCTCCTCCTCCTCCTCCTCCATTTCCAGCCTTCCTCTCCCTCCTCTTCCTCCTCCTCCTCTTCTTCCTCCCTCTCCTCTTTCTCCTCCTCCCGACCTTCCTCTTCATCATCCTCCTCCTCGTCCTTCATTTCCAGCCTTCCTCCTCCTCCCCTTCCTCCTCCCCTTCCTCCTCCTCCTCCTCCTCTTTCTCCCCCTTTCCCGAGCCTTCATCTCCCTCCTCCTCCTCCCGACCTTTCTCCTCCTCTCCCTCCTCCTCTCTCCTCCATTTGCAGCCTTCCTCCCTCTCCTCTTCCTCTTCCTCCTCCATTTCCAAGCCTTCATCTCCCTCCTCCTCTTCCTCCTCCTCCTCCTCCTCCTCCTCCTCCCATCTTCCTCCCCCATTTTCCTCCTCCATTTCCAAGCCTTCATCTCTCTCCTCCTCCTCCTCCTCCTCCATTTCCAGGCCTTCCTCCTCCTCCCTCTCATCTTCCTCCCCCTTTCCCGAGCCTTCATCTCCCCCCTCCTCTTCCTCCTCCTCCTCCTCCTCCCATTTCCAGCCTTCATCCCCCTCCTCCTCCTCCCGACCTTTCTCCTCCTCCTCCTCCTCTTCCTCCATTTCCAGCCCTTCCTGCCTCCCCCTTCCTCCTCCTCCTCTTCCTCCTCCTCCTCCTCCCCCTTTCCCGAGCCTTCATCTCTCTCCTCCTCCTCCTCTTCCTCGCCCATTTCCCTCCTCCATTTCTCAGCCTTCATCTCCCTCCTCTTCCTCCTCCCATCTTCCTCTCAACCATCCTCCCTCCTCCTCCTCCTCCTCCCGTCCCTCCTCCTCCTCTTCCTCCCCCTTTCCCGAGCCTTCATCTCCCTCCTCCTCTTCCTTCTTCTCCATTTCCAAGCCTTCCTCCTCCTCCTCCATTTCCAGCCTTCCTCCCGCTCCCCTCCTCCTCCTCCTCCTCTTCTTCCTCCCTCTCCTCTTCCTCCTTCTCCCGACCTTCCTCTTCATCATCCTCCTCCTCGTCCTTCATTTCCAGCCTTCCTCCTCCTCCTCCTTCTCCCCCGCATCTTCCTCCCCCTTTCCCGAGCCTTCATCTCCCTCCTCCTCCTCCCGACCTTTCTCCTCCTCTCCCTCCTCCTCTCTCCTCCATTTGCAGCCTTCCTCCCTCTCCTCCTCCTCTTCCTCTTCCTCCTCCATTTCCAAGCCTTCATCTCCCTCCTCCTCTTCCTCCTCCTCCTCCTCCTCCTCCCATCTTCCTCCCCCATTTTCCTCCTCCATTTCCAAGCCTTCATCTCTCTCCTCCTCCTCCTCCTCCATTTCCAGCCTTCCTCCCCCTCCTCCTCCTCCTCGTCCTCCCATCTTCCTCCCCTTTCCCGAGCCTTCATCTCTCTCCTCCTCCTCCTCCTCCTCCTCCGCCATTTCCAGCCTTCCTCCCGCTCCTCCTCCTCCTCCTCCCCTCCCCCTCCCCGCCTTCCTCGCTCCTCCCCTCCCCCTCCCCTCCCCTCCCTCCTCCTCCTCCTCCTCCATTTCCCGACCTTCCTCCTCCTCCTCTTCCTCCCCGTCCCTCTCCCGGCTCCCTCCGCATCCCCCGCCGGATTCTCCGCCCCGAATTCCCCAAATTCCCATTTTTTTTTTTCTTCCTCCCCCTCCTCCTCCTCCTCTTCCTCCCCCTCCCCCTCCTCATCCTCCCCTCCCCCTCCCCCTCCCATTTTTTTTTCTCCGATTTCTCCATTTTTTTTTCCCTTTTTTTTTTTCCCCGTTTTTTTTTCCTGGATTTTTTTTCCTCTCCCTCATCCCATCGATTCCCTCCCCGCATTTCTCCATTTTTCCCTCTCCTCATCCCAAATTTTTCCCATTTTTCCCGATTTTTTCCCATTTTTTCCTCTCCTCATCCTGATTTTTTCCCATTTTTTCCCATTTTCTCCCCCTCTTCATCCCTATTTTTCCCGGTTTTTCCAGGTTTTTTCCCTCCCCTCATCCCGATTTTTTCCCGATTTTTTTCCCATTTTTTCCCTCTCCTCATCCCGATTTTTTCCCGATTTTTTCCCATTTTTTCCCTCTCCTCATCCCGATTTTTTCCGGATTTTTCCCATTCTTTCCCTCTCCTCATCCCGATTTTTTGCCGATTTTTGCCGATTTTTTCCCCTCTTCTCATCCCGATTTTTTCCCATTTTTTCCCATTTTTCCCTCTCCTCATCCTGATTTTTTTCCTGATTTTTTCCCCCTTTTTCCCCTCTCCTCATCCCGATTTTTTTCCCATTTTTCCCTCTTCTCATCCTGATTTTTTTCCTGATTTTTCCCCTTTTTTTCCCTCTCCTCATCCCAGATTTTTTTCCCATTTTTCCCTCTTCTCATCCCGATTTTTTCCCTTTTTTCCCTCCCCTCATCCCGATTTTTTCCCGATTTTTTTCCCCATTTTTCCCTCTCCTCATCCTGATTTTTTCCCGATTTTTCCCCCATTTTTCCCTCTCCTCATCCCGATTTTTTTCCTCATTTTTCCCATTTTTTCCCTCTTCTCATCCCGATTTTTTGCCGATTTTTGCCGATTTTTTCCCCTCTTCTCATCCCGATTTTTTCCCATTTTTTCCCATTTTTCCCTCTCCTCATCCTGATTTTTTTCCTGATTTTTCCCCTTTTTTTCCCTCTCCTCATCCCGATTTTTTTCCCATTTTTCCCTCTTCTCATCCCGATTTTTTCCCGGTTTTTTCCCATTTTTTCCCTCTCCTCATCCCGATTTTTTCCCTTTTTTTCCCTCTCCTCATCCTGATTTTTTCCCGATTTTTTCCCATTTTTCCCTCTCCTCATCCCGATTTTTTTCCCGATTTTTTTCCCATTTTTCCCTCTCCTCATCCCGATTTTTTTCCCGATTTTTTCCCATTTTTTCCCTCTCTTCATCCTGATTTCCCCCGGTTTTTTTCCCTCCTAATTCTGTTTTTTTCTCATTTTTTTTCCTCCCTTTTCCCCCTCATTTTTCCCCATTTTCTCCCTGATTTTTTCCCATTTTCGCCCTCATTTTCTCCCCTAAATTTTCCCATTTTCCCCCATTTTCTCCCTCATTTTTCCCCATTTTCTCCTCCTTTTTTCCCCTCATTTTTCCCATTTTCCCCTCATTTTTCCCCCTCTTCTCCCTCATTTTTTTCCATTTTCCCCTCCTCATTTTTCCTATTTTCCCCCTAATTTTTCTCCCTCATTTTCTCCCTTTTTCCCTGATTTTCCCCCCTAATTTTTCCCATTTTCCCCTCCTCATTTTTCCCATTTCCCCCCTAATTTTTCTCCCTTTTCTCGCTGATTTTTTCCCCATTTCCCCCCTCATTTCCCCCTCATTTCCCCCCCTGAATTTTCCCCATTTCCCCCCAATTTTCCCCATTTTCCCCTTAATTTTCCCAATTTTTCCCATTTTTCCCTTCCCAAACCCCCCTCACTCCCCCCTCCCCTCCCCTCCATTTTCCCCTCCCCTTCCCCTCCCCCCACAGTGACATCACCCCCCTCCTCCCCCCTCCCAAACCCCCAAAAAACCCCAAAAAACCCCAAACCCCCCCCAAAAAACCCCAAACCCTCCACCATGACCCCACGGGAATAAAACCATGGGAAGACCCCCGGGAATTCCGACCTCGCCGCGATTTTCCTCCTTTCCACCATTTTCGGTGGCCCCGAATCCATTTTTGGTGGCCCCGAACCCATTTTTGGTGGCCAAACCTTGGGTTTTGGTGGCCGCTTTGGGGTTTTTTTTGGGATGCCTCCATTCCTGCCATGGATTAGGGAAAAAAGCCGTTCACGTCGGAGCGCTCTTCCCGATGTCCGGAGGGTGGCCGGGCGGTCAAGCGTGTCTGCCGGCGGTCAGGATGGCGCTGGAGGACATCAACGACCGCAGGGACATCCTGCCCGACTACGAGCTGAGGCTCATCCACCACGACAGCAAGGTTTGGGGTCAAAAATCGGGAATTTGGGGTCGAAATCCGGAAATTTTGGGTCAAAATTTGGGGTTTTCAGGTCAAAAAATGGGGATTTTGAGTCAAAAAATTGGGGATTTCTAGTTGAGATTTGGGGTTTTGGGGTCGGGATTTGGGGATTTGGGATCAGGATTTGGGGTTTGGGGTCATCGATGACCACAGGGACATCCTGCCCCGATTACGAGCAACGTTTGGGGTTTTGGGTTCAAGATTTGGGGTTTTGGGTTCAAGATTTGGGGTTTTGGGGTCAGGATTTGGGGTCCGAGTGAGATTTGGGGTCAGGATTTGGGGACGTTGAGGTTGGGTTGGGATTTGGGGACACCAACGACCGCAGGGACATCCTGCCCCACTACGAGCTGAGGCTCATCCACCACGACAGCAAGGTTTGGGGTCAAAAATCGGGAATTTGGGGTCGAAATCCGGAAATTTTGGGTCAAAATTTGGGGGTTTTAGGTCAAAAAATGGGGATTTCAAGTTGGGATTTGGGGTCAGGATTTGGGGTTTGGGGACATCAATCCTGCCCGACCATGAGCTGAGGCTCATCCACCACGACAGCAAGGTTTGGGGTCAAAAATCGGGAATTTGGGGTCGAAATTTGGGGTTTTTAGGTGAAAATTTGGGGTTTTGGGGTTGGGATTTGGGGTTTTGGGGTCGGGATTTGGGGATTTGGGATCAGGATTTGGGGTTTGGGGTCATCGATGACCACAGGGACATCCTGCCCCGATTACGAGCAACGTTTGGGGTTTTGGGTTCAAGATTTGGGGTTTTGGGGTCAGGATTTGGGGTCCGAGTGAGATTTGGGGTCAGGATTTGGGGACGTTGAGGTTGGGTTGGGATTTGGGGACATCAACGACCGCAGGGACATCCTGCCCGACTACGAGCTGAGGCTCATCCACCACGACAGCAAGGTTTGGGGTCAAAAATCGGGAATTTGGGGTCGAAATCCGGAGATTTTGGGTCAAAATTTGGGGTTTTCAGGTCAAAAAATGCGGATTTCAAGTTGGGATTTGGGGTCAGGATTTGGGGTTTGGGGACATCAATCCTGCCCGACCACGAGCTGAGGCTCATCCACCACATCAGCAAGGTTTGGGTCGAAATTTGGGGGTTTTGGGAAAAAATTTGGGGGTTTTGGGTGAAAAAATGAAGTTTTTAGGTCAAAAATTGGGGTTTTAAGGTCAAAAAATGGGGGTTTGGGGTCGGGATTTGGGGATTTGGGATCAGGATTTGGGGTTTGGGGTCATCGATGATGACAGGGACATCCTGCCCCGACCATGAGCAAGGTTTGGGGTCAAAAATCAGGAATTTGGGGTCAAAATTTGGGGTTTTCAGGTCAAAATTTGGGGTTTTGGGGTTGGGATTTGGGGATTTGGGGTCGGGATTTGGGGATTTGGGATCAGGATTTGGGGTTTGGGGTCATTGATGACCACAGGGACATCCTGCCCCAATTACGAGCAACGTTTGGGGTTTTGGGTTCAAGATTTGGGGTTTTGGGGTCAGGATTTGGGGTCCGAGTGAGATTTGGGGTCAGGATTTGGGGACGTTGAGGTTGGGTTGGGATTTGGGGACATCAACGACCGCAGGGACATCCTGCCCGACTACGAGCTGAGGCTCATCCACCACGACAGCAAGGTTTGGGGTCAAAAATCGGGAATTTGGGGTCGAAATCCGGAGATTTTGGGTCAAAATTTGGGGTTTTTAGGTGAAAATTTGGAGGTTTTAGGTCAAAATTTGGGGTTTTTAGGTCAAAAAATGGGGATTTCAATTTGGGGTTTGGGGTCAGGATTTGGGGTTTGGGGACATCAATCCTGCCCGACCATGAGCTGAGGCTGATCCATCAGGACAGCAAGGTTTGGGGTCAAAAATCGGGAATTTGGGGTCGAAATTTGGGGTTTTTAGGTGAAAATTTGGAGTTTTTAGGTCAAAAAATGGGGATTTGGAGTCAAAAAATTGGGGATTTCTAGTTGAGATTTGGGGTTTTGGGGTCAGGATTTGGGGATTTGGGATCAGGATTTGGGGTTTGGGGTCATCGATGATGACAGGGACATCCTGCCCCGACCATGAGCAAGGTTTGGGGTCAAAAATCAGGAATTTGGGGTCAAAATTTGGGGTTTTCAGGTCAAAATTTGGGGATTTGGGGTCGGGATTTGGGGATTTGGGATCAGGATTTGGGGTTTGGGGACATCAACGACCGCAGGGAAATCCTGCCCCGACCATGAGCAAATAGGGTTAAAATTTGGGGATTTAGGGTCAAAATTTGGGGTTTTCAGGTCAAAATTTGGGGATTTTGGGTCAAAATTTGGGGTCAGGATTTGGGGTCAGGATTTGGGGTCAGGATTTGGGGATTTGGGGTCAGGATTTGGGGGTTTGGGTCAGGATTTGGGTTTTGGGGTCAGGATTTGGGGTCAGGATTTGGGGTTTTGGGGTCAGGATTTGGGGTCAGGATTTGGGGTTTTCAGGTCAAAATTTGGGGATTTTGGGTCAAAATTTGGGGATTTGGGGTCAGGATTTGGGGTTTGGGGTTTGGGGTCAGGATTTGGGATTTGGAGTCGGGATTTGGGGTTTTGGGGTCAGGATTTGGGGTCAAAATTTGGGGATTTCAGGTCAAAATTTGGAGTTTTGGGGTCAGGATTTCGGATTTGGGGTCAGGATTTGGGGTTTTGGGGTCAGGATTTGGGGTTTGGGGTCCGGGTTTGGGATTTTGGGGATTTGGGGTCAGGATTTGGGGTTTTGGGGTCAGGATTTGGGGTTTGGGGTCAGGATTTGGGGTTTGGGGTCAGGGTTTGGGGCCAGGATTTGGGGTTTGGGGTCAGGATTTGGGGTTTTGGGGTCAGGATTTGGGGTTTGGGGTCCGGGATTTTGGGGATTTGGGGTCAGGATTGGGTTTTGGGATCAGGATTTGGGGTCAGGATTTGGGGTTTTGGGGTCAGGACTTGAGATTTGGGATTTGGGGTCAGGATTTGGGGTTTTGGGGTCAGGAATGACAGGATGGGGTTGGGGGACACCGGGGTGGGGAATGGGGTCGGGATTGGGGAAATTGGGGGACACCAGGAGACGTTTGGGGTCACCAGGATGGGATTTGGGGCAGGAGGTCAGGAATGGGATCGGGATTTGGGGCAAGCATAGGGTTGGATTTGGGGTGGGATTTGGGGCAGGGATTTGGGGCAGGAGGTCAGGAATGGGATCGGGATTTGGGGCCGGGATTTGGGGCAGGAATGGGACCAGGATTTAGGGTAAAGGGTCAGGAATGGGGCTGGGATTTAGGGCAGAGATTTAGGGCAGGAGGTCAGGAATGGGACCAGGATTTGGGGTGAGGATTTGGGGCAGGAATGGGACCAGGATTTAGGGTAAAGGGTCAGGAATGGGGCCGGGATTTAGGGCAGGGATTTAGGACAGGAGGTCAGGAATGGGACCAGGATTTGGGGTGAGGATTTGGGGCAGGAATGGGGCCGGGATTTGGGGCAGGGATGGGATCGGGATTTGGGGCAGGAATGGGATCGGGATTTAGGGCTGGGATTGGGGGCAGGAGGTCAGGAATGGGATTGGGATTTGGGGTGGGATTGGGATAGGAATGGGGCTGGGATTTGGGGCAGGGATGGGGCCGGGATTTGGGATTTGGGGCAGGAATGGGATTGGGATTTGGGGCCGGGATTTGGGGCAGGGATTTGGGGCAGGGATTTGGGGCAAAGGGTGGGAATGGGATTTGGGATTTAGGGTCCGAATTTGGGGCAGAAATTTGGGATTTAGTGTCTGAATTTGGGGCCGGAATTTGGGATTTGGGGCCGGAATTTGGGGCCAGAATTTGGGATTTGGGGTTTTGGGATTGGGGTGAAGTTTGGGGTCACTGGGATGGAATTGGGGTGAGGATGGGATTGGGGAGAGTTTTGGGATCAGGTTTGGGGTCACCGGGGTGGGATTTAGGGCAGGAGGTCAGGAATGGGATCGGGATTTAGGGTGGGATTTGGACAGGAATGGGGCTGGGATTTGGGGCCGGGATTTAGGGTGGGATTGGGGCAGAAATGGGGCCGGGATTTGGGGCAAAGGTTTGGGGTTTTTTTGGGATTTTGGGGGAATTTTTTTGGAATTTTTCAGGGATTTTGTGGGGATTGTTTTGGGAACTTTTGGGATTTTTTTGAAACTTTGGGGGGGATTTTTTTGGGGTTTTTTGGGGGGGATTTTTCCGAGAATTTTTTGGGAATTTTTCTGGCATTTTGGGGGGATTTTTTTTTTAATTTTTAGAGGATTTGGGGCATTTATTTTAAATTTATTGTGGTGGTGGGGGGGGATTTTTTACCTTTTTTAAAATATTTTTTTGATTTTGGGGGAATTTTTTAAAATTTATTTTTGGGGAATTTTTTTGGCATTTTAGGGACATTTTTGGGGATTTTTTTTGGCTTTTTTGGGAACATTTCGGGGAATTTTTTTGGCATTTTGGGGACATTTTAGGAGAATTTTGGGGGGCTTTTTTTGGCATTTTTTGGGGACATTTTTGGGGAATTTATTTGGCATTTTGGGGACATTTTTGGGGAATTTTTTGGCACTTTGGGGACATTTTTTGGGAATTTTTTTGGCATTTTTGGGGATTTTTTTTGGCTTTTTGGGGACATTTTTGGGAATTTTTTGGGTCATTTTTGGGGAATTTTTTTGGCATTTTGGGGGACATTTTTGGGGAATTTCTTTGGCATTTTGGGGACATTTTTGGGGAATTTTTTTGGCATTCTGGGTCATTTTTGGGGAATTTTTTTTGCATTTTTAGGGACTTTTTTGGGGAATTTTTTTGGCATTTTGGGAATTTTTTTGACATTTTTGGGACATTTTTGGGGAATTTTTTGGGAGAATATTTTGGGAATTTTTCAGGCATTTTAGGGGGGATTATTTTTTAATTTTCAGAAGATTTGGGGCTTTTTTTTTTTTCAATTTTTGTGCTTTTCTTAAGGGGATTTTTTGACCATTTTTATTTTGAATTATTTTATTTTATTTTATTTTATTTTATTTTATTTTATTTTATTTTATTTTATTTTATTTTATTTTATTCTATTATGGGGGGATTTTTTTATTATTATTTTAGGGGAATTTTTTTATTTTAGGGGGATTTTTTAAATTATTTTAGGGGAATTTTTTATTATTTTGGGGGGAATTTTTTTATTTATTTTATGGGAATTTTTTATTTATTTTGGGGATTTTTAAAATTATTTTAGGAGGGAATTTTTTTATTATTTTATGGAATTTTTTTTTGTTTTCTGGGAATTTTTTTATTATTTTCTGGGAATTTTTTTATTATTTTGTGGGAATTTTTTTATTATTTTGTGGGAATTTTTTAATTATTTTGTGGGATTTTTTTTATTATTTTTTGGGAATTTTTTTTTTAATTTTTTGGGAATTTTTAGCAGGAATTTTTTTGGGAATTTTTAAACTTTCGGCCGTCCCAAATCCCCCTAAATCCACCCCAAAAATCCTCCCGGGCTCCGTTTCCACGGCGACTCCGATGCTGCATCCATGGGGAGTTGCCATGGCAACCTCGGCTCCTTTCCTGAATTATTCATGGAAAAAAATTCCAGGGAAAAGAAAAAATCATGGGAGAAGTGGGGGAGGGGAAATGCCGGAATTTGGGGGGATTTTGGGGTAAAAAAGGTGAAAAAATTGGGATTTTGGGGTAAAAAAGGTGAAAAAGGAGGGAAAAATTGGGGTAAAAAAGGTGAAAAAATTGGGATTTTGGGGGTTTTAATTCAAAAAATTTTGGGGTAAAAAAGGTGAAAAAATTGGGATTTTGGGGTTTTTTAATTTAAAAATTTGGGGGTAAAAAAGGTGAAAAAAGGGGAAAAATGGGGTAAAAAGGGAAAAATTGGGGATTTCTTTGGGTAAAAAAGGTGAAAAAATGGGGATATTTGGTGGGGTTTTAATTTAAAAATTTTTGGGGGTAAAAAAGGTGAAAAATTGGGAATTTGTTTGGGGGTTTATTTAAAAATTGGGGTTAAAAAGGTGAGAAAAAAGGGGAAAAATGGGGGTAAAAAAGGTGAAAAATGGGATTGTTTTTTGGGGGTTTTAATTTTAAAAAAATTGGGGGTAAAAAAGGTGAAGAAAGGGGAAAAATTTGGGTAAAAAGGTGAAAAATTGGGAATTTGGGGTTTTAAAATTTAAAAATTTTGGGGGTAAAAAGGTGAAAAAATTGGGTAAAAAAGGTGAAAAATTGGGGTTTTAAAAAAGGTGAAAAGAGGAAAAATTGGGTGTAAAGGTGAAAAATGGGAATTTTGGGGGTTTTAAATTAAAATGTTGGGGGTAAAAAGGTGAAAAAAGGGGAATTGGGGTAAAAAGGTGAAAAAAATTGGGAAATTTTGGGGGTTAATTTAAAAATTTTGGGGGTAAAAAAGGTGAGAATTGGGATTTGGGTTTTTTATTTAAAAATTTGGGGTAAAAGGTGAAAAAAGGGGAAAAATTGGGGTAAAAAAGGTGAAAAAATTGGGAATTTTGGGGTAAAAAAGGTGAAGCAAAAAGGGAAAAAATTGGGGTAAAAAAGGTGGAAAAATTGGGAATTTTGGGGGTTTTAATTTAAAAATTTTTGGGGTAAAAAAGGTGAAAAAAGGAGGGAAAATTGGGGGTAAAAGGGGGAAAAAAAGGGAGAATTTTGGGGGTTTTTAATTTAAAAGATTTTGGGGTAAAAAAAAGTGAAAAAAAGGGGAAAAAATTGGGGTAATAAAAAAAGGTGAAAAAATTGGATTTTGGGGGTTTTTTAAATTTTAAAATTTTGGGGGTAAAAAGGTGAAATAAAGGGGAAAAATTGGGGTAAAAAGTGGAAAATTGGGAATTTTGGGGTAAAAAGGTGAAGAAAGGGAAAAAGTTGGGGTAAAAAAAGGTGGAAAAATTGGGAATTTTGGGGGTTTTAATATAAAAATTTGGGGGAATAAAAGGTGAAAAAGGGGGGAAAATTGGGATAAAAAAGGTGAAAAATTGGGAATTTTGGGGTAAAGAAGGTGAAAAAAATATGTGGGATTTGGGGTTTTTTATTTAAAAATTTTGGGGTAAAAAAGGTGAAGAAAGGGAAAAATTGGGGTAAAAAAGGTGGAAAATTTGGGAATTTTGGGGGTTTTAATTTAAAAATTTTGGGGTAAAAAAGGTGAAAAAATTGGGGTAAAAAAGGTGAAAAAATTGGGAATTTTGGGGGTTTTAATTTAAAAATTTTGGGGGTAAAAAAGGTGAAAAATTGGGAATTTTGGGGTAAAAAGGCTGAAAAAATTGTGGATAAAAAAGTGAAAAAATTGGGAATTTTTGGGGTTTTAATTTAAAAAAATTTGGGTTAAAAAAGGTGAAAAATTGGGAATTTTGGGGAAAAGGTGAAAAAATGGGATTTAGAGGGTTTATTTAAAAATTTTGGGGGTTAAAAAGGTGAAAAAATTGGGGATTTGGGGGTAAAAAGGTGAAAAAATTGGGATTTTGGGGGTTTTTAATTTAAAAAATTTTGGGGTTAAAAAGGTGAAAAAAGGGGAAAAAATTGGGGAAAAAAAGGTGGAAAAGTTGGGAGATTTTGGGGGTTTTTATTTTAAAAATTTTGGGGTAAAAAAGGTGAAAAAGGGGAAAAAATTGGGGTAAAAAGGTGGAAAAATTGGGAATTTTGGGGTAAAAAAGGTGAAAAAGGAGGAAAAAATTGGGGTAAAAAAGGTGAAAAAAATTGGAATTTTGGGGTTTTAATTTAAAAATGTTGGGGTAAAAAAAAAGGTGAAAAAGGGGGGAAATTGGGGTAAAAAAAGGTGAAAAAATGGGGAATTTTGGGGTAAAAAAGGTGAAAAAATTGGGATTTTGGGGGTTTTTTAATTTAAAAATTAATTTTTTTTAAAGTTTTATTTTGGATTTTTTTTTCTTTTTTTGACTGGGATTTTTGGGGGCTTTTTTATTTTGATTTTTTTGGGCCATTTTAGGGATTTTTGGGGATTTTTGGGGTTTTTTTAATTAAAAATATTGGTTGTTTAATGCTGGTTGGTTTTGGTATTTTTTTGTCATTTTGAGGGAATGTTGGGAGGAATTTTTGGGGGGGTTAAAGGGTGAAAAATTGAGATTTTTTTTTTGGTTTTTTAATTTAAAAAATAAATTTTTTTAATGTTTTAATTTGGATTTCTTTTCCTTTTTTAATGGGATTTTTGGGGATTTTTTTGAAAGATTTTGGGGGCCATTATTTTAGGGATTTTTTGGGGGATTTTTGGGTCATTATGTAGGGATTTGGGGTTTTTTTAATTTAAAAATTAATTTTTTAAAAGTTTTTTAGGTTTGGGATTTGTTTTTTTTTCTTTTTTGAATGGGATTTTTGGGGGCTTTTTATTTGGATTTTTGGGGTCATTTTAAGGAATTTTTGGGGGATTTTTGGGGTAATTTTAGAGATTTCAGGGGTACATTTTGGGGTAGATTTGTGGGGATTTTTGGGGCGAAAGCCATTTTTGGGGATTTTTGGGGTCATTTTTGGGGATTTTTAGGGTCATTTTAGGATTTTTGGGGTCATTTGGGAATTTTGGGGTCATTTTTAGGATTTTTGGGGCCATTTTAGGGATTTTTTGGTGATTTGTTGGGGCCATTTTAATTTTTGGGATTTTTGGGGCCATTTTAGGGATTTTTGGGTTTTGGAGCCATTTAAGATTGTTTGTGGGCCCATTTGGGGATTTTTGGGATTTTGGGGCCATTTTAGGATTTTTGGGGCCATTTTAGGGTTTTTTTGGTGATTTTTGGGGCCATTTTAAGGAATTTTTGGGAATTTTGGGGCCATTTTAGGGATTTTTGGGGATTTTGGAGCCATTTAAGGATTTTTGGGGCCATTTTAGGGAATTTTTGGGGTTAATTTGGGGCTTTTTTGGGGCCATTTTGGGGTTTTGGGGGGGACATTTTCAGAATTTTGGGGCTTAATTTGGGATTTGGGATTAATTTGGGATTTTTGGGGCCATTTTAGGGATTTTTGGGGCCATTTTGGGATTTTTGGGCTGGAACTGGCGGGGTCTTGGGTAAAAAACCAAAGTGGCTTTGTCCATTTTTACTGGTTTTAACTGGTTTTAACTGGTTTTTACTGGTTCTAACTGGACTGTCCAGGTCTGGGGACATCCCGGGACTTTGGGCGCCATTTTGGGATTTCTGGGGCCATTTTTGGCCATTTTTGGGGCAATTTTTGGGATTTTTGGGTAAAACCAGTGGCTTTGTCCATTTTACTGTTTTAGACTGGGTTTTAACCTGGTTTTAAAAACTGGTTTTCAATCTGGTTTTCGTGGTTTAACTGGTTTTTACTGGTTCTAACTGGGACTGTCCAGGCCTGGGGACATCCTGGGACTTTGGGCGCCATTTTGGCATTTCTGGGGCCCATTTTGGGGCAATTTTTGGGATTTTGGGGCCATTTTTGAGCTGGAACTGGGGAATTTTGGGTAAAACCAGTGGCTTTAACTGGTTTTTTTATAGGATATT
>JAJEOU010001114.1:0-69430 GCA_021534815.1 Acrocephalus arundinaceus
CTTCAGGGCCTGGTGACACCATGGTGACAATGCCACCACCACACCATGTCTCCTCCAAGCTCCCCAGTGCCACTTCAGGGCCTGGTGACACCATGGTGACAATGCCACCACCACACTATGCCCCCTCACTGTCACCCCAGGCTCTCCAGGGCCCTGGTGACACCACGGTGACAACGCCACCACCACACCCTGCCCTCCCCAAACCTCTCCAGACCCAGGTGACACCACAGTGACAGTGACACCACCACACCACGTCTCCCTCAGTGCCACCTCAGGCCCGGGTGACACCCCAGTGACAATGTCACCACTGCACCACGTCCCCCTCAGTGCCACCCCAGGCCCTGGTGACAACACCACCACCACACCATGTCCCTCTCAGTGCCACCCCAGACCCTGGTGACACCACGGTGACAACGCCACCACCACAGCACGTCCCCCCAGTGCCACCCCAGACCCAGGTGACACCACGGTGACAACGCCACCACCACACCGTGTCCTCCCCAAGCCCCCCCAGTCCCAGGTGACACCACGGTGACAATGCCACCACCACACTATGACCCCTCAGTGCCACCCCAGGCCCTGGTGACACCACGGTGACAATGACACCCCCACATCAGGGCCCCCCCCGAGTCCCCCAGTGCCACTCCAGGGCCCAGTGACAGCATGGTGACAATGACACCATCACATCATGGTCCCCCAAAGCCCTCTCAGTGCCACCTTAGGCCTGGGTGACACCACGATGACAACGCCACGACCACACCGTGTCCCCTCTAGTGCCACCCCAGGCCCAGGGGTGACAATGCCACCACTGCACCATGCCCCTCCCCAGGTCCTCCAAGACTCTGGTCACACCACAGTGACAATGCCACCACCACACCCTGTCTCCCTAAACCCCTTCAGTGCCACCCCAGGGCCTGGTGACACCACGGTGACAATGCCACCACCGCACCACATCCCCCTCAGTGCCACCTCAGGCCTGGGTGACACCATGATAACAAACGCCACCACCACACCCTGCCCTCCCCAAGCCCCCCCAGGCACTGGTGACACCACGGTGACAGTGACACCACCACACCATGTCCCCTCCAGTGCCACCTCAGACCCAGGTGACACCACGGTGACAATGCCACCACCACACCATGTCCTCTCCAGTGTCACTCCAGGCCCTGATGACACCACAGTGACAACGTCACCACCACACCATGTCTCCTCCAAAGCCCCCCAGTGCCACCCCAGACCCAGGTGACACCACGGTGACAACGCCACCACCACAGCACGTCCCCCTCAGTGCCACCCCAGGCCTGGGTGACACCCCGGTGACGCCACCACCACACCATGTCCCCCCCACGCGCCCCCTCGCTGTCCCCTACCATGACGGGTGACGATGCCACCTTGACGGTGGCAGGCAGGGTGGTGGCCCCGGGGGTGACAGCCACGGTTTTGACGATGGTGGCCCCCGCGGGGACGCTGAGCACGGTGGGCGCCGAGGCCGGCGGGATCTTCTGGGTGGCCGCGGCCGCCGCCGCCAGCGCCGCCATCCCGCTCATCTGGGGGCTGCTGCCGATCACCTGCGGGGGCACGGGGGGGTCAGAGCACCTGGGGGGGCACCTGGGGATACCTGGGGGGGCACCTCAGCACACCTGGGGGGACACCTGGAGGGGCCTGAGGACAGCTGGGGACACCTGGGGGGGCACCTCGGCACACCTGGGGGGTGCCTCAGCACACCTGCGGGGGCTCAGCACACCTGGGGGGGCCTGGGGGGCACCTGGGGGAGTTGGGGGGCCTGGGGGCACCTGGGGACAGCTGGGGACAGCTGGGGAGGCACCTCAGTGCACCTGGGGACACCTGGGGGGCACCTGAGCACACCTGGGGGGCACCTGAGCACACCTGGGGACAGCTGGGGACACCTCAGCACATCTGGGGGGCTGGGGGGCACCTGGGAGGTCTGGGGGCAGCTGGGGACAATTAGGGGGCACCTCAGCACACCTGGGGGGCACCTGGGGACACCTGGGGGGGCACCTCAGCACACCTGGGAGCACCTCAGCACACCTTGGGGGACCTGGGGGCATCTGGGGGGCACCTGGGCACACCTCAGCGCACCTGGGGGAACATCTCAGCACACTTAGGGACACCTGGAGGGACCTGGGGACAGCTGAGGGGGCACCTGGGCACACCTGGGCACAGCTATGGGCACCTGGGAACAGGTGGGACAGCTGAGCACACCTGAGGACACACCTGGATACAACCAGGGTATACCTATGGACACCTGGGGACAGCTGGGGACACACCAAGGTACAGCTAGGGGCACTTGGGGACAGCTGGGGCACAGCTAAGGAACACCTGGGCACACCTGGCACACCCAGGTACCACCTATGTCACATCTGGGGCTGCCAGGTACCCACTGGGGCTAACCTGTGTCACACCTGTGTCCCCAGTATCCCCCCAGGACCCCTCTGGGCTCCCTCCCTCTGTCCCCAACCCCCCCCTCAATGTCCCCGATTGTCCCCAAATCCTTTCCAAGGTCCCACCCCATGTCCTTGGGACCCCTCCCCATCCCAGGTGTCCCCAGGTGTCCCCCCAGGTGTCCCCCCAGGCTCTCACCGTGCCCTGGGGGCTCTGGGTGGGCACCACCATCCTGACACCGGCGGGCAGCGATGTCACCGTCACCGGGGCCTTGCCGGGCCCGGCCGAGCGCACGGTGACCAACGGGGGACCCGCGGTGGCCGCAGGGGGACCGGTCACCTTCAGCACCGCGGGGACACCTGGGGGAGACAGAGGGGTCAGGGACACCTGGGGACATCCCCGTGTCACCCTCAGCACTGCAGGGACACCTGGGAGGGGACAGAGGGGTCAGGGACACCTGGGGACACCCCCGTGTCACTCTCAGCACTATGGGGACACCTGGGGACACCCAAGGACACCCCACATGTCACCCTCAGCACGCTCCCGTGTCCCCCCATCTTGTGTCCCCACATTCTGTGTCCCCAACCCTACCATGTCCCCACTGTCCCCATTCCCCCGATGTCCCCACCCCCCTCCAAGTCCCCAATATCCCCATTCTCCTCCATGTCCCCAATGTCCCCATTCCCCCTGATGTCCCCAATGTCCCCATTCCCTGCCATGTCCTCAATGTCCCCCATGTCCCCATTCCTCCTCTTGTCCCCAACGTCTCCATTCCCTCTGCAATGTCCCCAATGTCACCATTCCCATGTCCCCAATGTCCTTGATGTCCTCATTCTCCCTGATGTCCCCAATATCCCCGCTGTCCCCATGTCCCCCCCCATGTCCCCAATGTCCCCAACGCCTCCATTCCCCTACAATGTCCCCAACATCCCCAGTGTCCCCATTTCCCCCAATGTCCCCATTCCCCTCAATGTCCCCAATATCCCAAATGTCCCCAACATCCCCAGTGTCCCCATTCCCCCCCAATGTCCCCAATGTCCCCAACATCCCCCATGTGCCCCTCATGTCCCCAATGTCCCCATTCCCCTGCCATGTCCCCATGTCCCCCCATGTTCCCAATATCCCCAACGTCCCCATTCCCCTCAACATCCCCAATGTCCCCATATCCCCCCCATGTCCCCCCCAATGTCCCTGATATCCCCAATGTCCCCATGTCCCCCCGCTGTCCCCATGTCCCCCCCATGTCCCCATTCCCCCACAATGTCCCCAACATCCCCACTGTCTCCACTCCCTCCCATGTCCCCCATGTCCCCATGTCCCCCCCAATGTCCCCCCGCTGTCCCCATGTTCCCAATATCCCCAATGTCCCCATGTCCCCCCATGTCCCCATTCTCCCACAATGTCCCCAACATCCCCACTGTCTCCACTCCCCCCCAATGTCCCCCCGCTGTCCCCATGTCCCCAATATCCCCAATGTCCCCCCGCTGTCCCCATGTCCCCAATATCCCCAATGTCCCCCGCTGTCCCCATGTCCCCCCCACGTCCCCGCCGTCCCCCATCACTCACCTGGCGCCCTCCCCGCCGTGGCCGCTCCCGCTCCCGCCGCGGGCGCCGCTCCCGCCGCCGGCAGCACCTGCAGGGTGGCCCCGGGGGGCGCCGCCACCGCCCCCCCCGTGCCCCCCGCTGCCGCCGCCGCCGCCACCGCTCCCCCGGTGCCTCCCGTCCCCGTCCCCGCCGCCGTCACCCCCGCGGTGACGCCGGGCGTGGCGGGGGGCGCGGCGGGCGGGGGCAGCAGGGTGAGCCCCACGCCCCCCAGCTGGGGCAGGGCGGGGGGCGCGGGCGGGGGCGCGGGGGCGGCGGGCGCGGGGCTCTTGGGGGGGTTGGCGGGCACCGAGGGCACCGGGGGCGGCGCGGGGGCGGCGGGCAGCTCGTACTTCTGCAGCTGCAGCAGGTACGAGTCGGCCGTGGGCACCGCGCCCCAGCTCACCTCCAGCGACGTGGTGTTGGCCCGCACCAGCTGCACGCGGCCCGGCGCTGGGGGGCGCTCTGTGGGGGGGAGAGGGGGGGTTACACCTGGGGTGCACCTGGGGTACACCTGAGTTACACCTGTCACACCTGGGTACAGCTGGGGACACCTGAGAGGTGGGGGTTACACCTGGGGTATGAGCTGCACGCGGCCCGGCGCCGGGGGGCGCTCTGTGGGGAGGGGAGAGGGAGGGTTACACCTGGGGTGCACCTGGGTTACACCTGGGTGCACCTGGGTATAACTGGGTTACACCTGGGTACAGCTGGGGACACCTGAGAGGTGGGGGTTACACCTGGGGTATGAGCTGCACGCGGCCCGGCGCCGGGGGGCGCTCTGTGGGGAGGGAGAGGGAGGGTTACACCTGGGGTGCACCTGGGTACACCTGGGTGCACCTGGGTATAACTGGGTTACACCTGGGCGCACCTGGGGAACACCTGAGAGGTGGGGGTTACACCTGGGGTATGAGCTGCACGCGGCCCGGCGCCGGGGGGCGCTCTGTGGGGAGGGGAGAGGGGGGGTTACACCTGGGGTGCACCTGGGTACACCTGAGTTACACCTGGGTATAGCTGGGGTACACCTGAGAGGTGGGGGTTACACCTGGGGTATGAGCTGCACGCGGCCCGGCGCCGGGGGGCGCTCTGTGGGGGGGAGAGGGGGGTTACACGTGGGGTGCACCTGGGTACACCTGGGTGCACCTGGGTATAGCTGGGTTACACCTGTCACACCTGGGGTACACCTGAGAGGTGGGGGTTACACCTGGGGTATGAGCTGCACGCGGCCCGGCGCTGGGGGGCGCTCTGTGGGGAGGGAGAGGGGGGGTTACACCTGGGGTGCACCTGAGTTACACCTGTCACACCTGGGGAACACCTGAGAGGTGGGGGTTACACCTGGGGTATGAGCTGCACGCGGCCCGGTGCCAGGGGGCGCTCTGTGGGGAGGGGAGAGGGAGGGTTACACCTGGGGTGCACCTGGGTACACCTGGGTGCACCTGGGTATAGCTGGGTTACACCTGGGTACAGCTGGGTACACCTGAGAGGTGGGGGTTACACCTGGGGTATGAGCTGCACGCGGCCCGGCGCTGGGGGGCGCTCTGTGGGGGGGAAGAGGGGGGGTTACACCTGGGGTGCACCTGGGTACACCTGAGTTATACCTGGGTACACCTGAGTTATACCTGGGTACACCAGAGTTATACCTGAGTACAGCTGGGTACACCTGGGTGCACCTGGGTACACCTCGGTGCGCCTGGGGTACACCTGGGTGCACCTGGGTACACCTGGGGACACCTGGGTATAGCTGGGTACACCCGAGTTATACCTGAGTACAGCTGGGTACACCTGGGGTACACCTGGGGACACCTGGGGACACCGGAGTTATACCTGAGTGCACCTGGGTACAGCTGGGTTACACCTGAGTACAGCTGGGTACACCTGGGTACACATGAGTTATACCTGGGTACACCTAAATTATCTCTGGGTACACCTGGGGACACCTGGGTTATACCTGGGTATAGCTGGGTTATACCTGGGTATAACTGCGTTACACCTGAGTGTACCTGGGTACACCTGAGTTATACCTGGGTATATCTGGGTTACACCTGGGTTCACCTGGGTACAGCTGAATTATACCTGCGTACACCTGGGTGCACCTGGGTACAGCTGGGTTACACCAGAGTACACCTGGGTATAGCTGAGTACACCTGAAGTACACCTGAGTTATACCTGAGTACACCTGAGTTACACATAGGTACACCTGAGTTATACCTGGGTACAGCTGGGTACACCTGGGGTACACCTGGGGTACACCTGAGTTATATCTGGGTACACCTGGAGTACACCTGGGTATAGCTGGGTACACCTGAGTTATACCTGGGTACAGCTGAGTTGTACCCGAGTACCGCTGGGTACACCTGGGGTACACCTGAGTTATATCTGGGTATACCTGGGTTACACCTGGGTGCACCTGGCACATCTGGGGTACACCTGGCTTATACCTGAGTACACCTGGGTACAGTTAGATACACCTGAGTTATACCTGGGTACACCTGGGTACACCCAAGTAATACCTGGGTACTGCTGGAGTACACCCAGCTGCACCTGTCACACCTGGGGTACACCTGTGTTATACCGGTTACACCTAGAGTACACCTGGGAACAGCTGGGGTACACCTGACTTACACCTGGGCTACACCTGGGTCATACCTGGGGTACACCTGTACCACTCACATCACACCTGGGCTACACCTGAGGTACACCTGTCACACCTGAGTTACACCTGGGCTACACACTTGAGTCACACCTGGGTTACAGCCCCCCCAAGCCCCCCCAGACTCACCTGTCTCCAGGTACCAGAGGTCCTTGCAGCACCCCCAGACTCGCTGAGCCCCCCAGACTCACCTGTCCCCAGGTACCACAGGTCCTTGCAGCCCCCCCAGACTCACCTGTCTCCAGGTACCACAGGTCCTTGCAGCCCCCCTCATTGTTCCAGGCCTTGCAGCCCCCAGACCCCCCCAACCCCCCAGACTCACCTGTCTCCAGGTACCACAGGTCCTTGCAGCCCCCCCAGACTCACCTGTCTCCAGGTACCAGAGGTCCTTGCAGCCCCCCTGGTTGTTCCAGGCCTTGCTGACCCCCCAGCCCCCCCAGACTCACCTGTCTCCAGGTACCACAGGTCCTTGCAGCCCCCCCAGACTCACCTGTCTCCAGGTACCACAGGTCCTTGCAGCCCCCCTGGTTGTTCCAGGCCTTGCAGCCCCCCCAGACTCACCTGTCTCCAGGTACCACAGGTCCTTGCAGCACACCTGGGTTGTTCCAGGCCTTGCAGCCCCCCCAGACTCACCTGTCTCCAGGTACCACAGGTCCTTGCAGCCCCCCTCATTGTTCCAGGCCTTGCAGCCCCCAGACCCCCCAACCCCCCAGACTCACCTGTCTCCAGGTACCACAGGTCCTTGCAGCACACCTGGCTGTTCCAGGCCTTGCTGACCCCCAGCCCCCCAACCCCCCAGACTCACCTGTCTCCAGGTACCAGAGGTCCTTGCAGCCCCCCTGGTTGTTCCAGGCCTTGCTGACCCCCCAGCCCCCCCAGACTCACCTGTCTCCAGGTACCAGAGGTCCTTGCAGCCCCCAGACTCACCTGTCTCCAGGTACCACAGGTCCTTGCAGCCCCCCAGACCCCCCCAGCCCCCCAGACTCACCTGTCTCCAGGTACCACTGGTCCTTGCAGCCCCCTGGTTGTTCCAGGCCTTGCAGCCCCCCCAGACTCACTGAGCCCCCCAGACTCACCTGTCTCCAGGTACCACAGGTCCTTGCAGCCCCCCCAGACTCACCTGTCTCCAGGTACCACAGGTCCTTGCAGCCCCCCAGACTCACCTGTCTCCAGGTACCAGAGGTCCTTGCAGCACACCTCGTTGTTCCAGGCCTTGCTGACCCCCCAGACCCCCCCAGCCCCCCCAGACTCACCTGTCTCCAGGTACCACAGGTCCTTGCAGCCCCCCCAGCCCCCCAGACTCACCTGTCTCCAGGTACCAGAGATCCTTGCAGCACACCTGGGCTGTTCCAGGCCTTGCAGCCCCCAGACCCCCAGCCCCCCCAGACTCACCTGTCTCCAGGTACCAGAGGTCCTTGCAGCACACCTGGTTGTTCCAGGCCTTGCAGCCCCCAGACCCACCTGTCCCCAGGTACCACAGGTCCTTGCAGCCCCCCCAGACCCCCCAGCCCCCCCAGACTCACCTGTCTCCAGGTACCACAGGTCCTTGCAGCACACCTGGTTGTTCCAGGCCTTGCGGTAGCCGTCGCGGCCGCTCCAGATGTACAGGCGGGTGGCGATGGCCACGGCGCAGTGCCCGGCCCGAGCCCGGGGAACGTTGTCCTCCAGGGTCTCCAGCACCAGGGGCTCCCAGGCCATCGAGTCTGGGGGGACACGGGGGGGTCAGAGTGGAGTCTGGGGGGCTCAGAGTGGGGTTTGGGGCAATTGGGGAGGGGTTTGGGGGTCTCAGGGAGGGGTCTGGGGGTCCTCCAGGGTCTCCAGCACCAGGGGCTCCCAGGCCATCGAGTCTGGGGAGACACCGGGGTCAGAGTGGGGTTTGGGGGGATTTAGAGTGGGGTTTGGGGGGAATTGGGGAGGGGGTTTTGGGTGCATTTGGGGGTCCCAGCCCCCTCCTCACCCAGGCTGAGATTTGAGGTATCCCAGGGTGTATTTTTGGGGTTTTAAGGATGGATTTGGGGTCAGTTTTGGGGGTCCCAGCCCCCTCCTCACCCAGGCCGGGATTTGGGGTGTTTGAGAGCAGGTTTTGGGGGGTTTTAGGATAAATTTGGGGTCAGTTTGGGGGTCCCAGACCCCTCCTCACCCAGGCTGGGATTTGGGGTGTTTCAGGGTGGGTTTTAGGATGGATTTGGGGTCAGTTTTGGGGGTCCCAGACCCCTCCTCATCCAGGCTGAGATTTGGGGGATCCCAGGGTGTATTTTTGGGGTTTTTAGGATGGATTTGGGGTCGGTTTGGGGGTCCCAGCCCCCTCCTCACCCAGGCTGGGATTTGGGGTGTTTCAGGGTGGGTTTTAGGATGGATTTGGGGTCAGTTTTGGGGGTCCCAGCCCCCTCCTCACCCAGGCTGGGATTTGGGGTGTTTCAGGGTGGGTTTTAGGATGGATTTGGGGACGGTTTTGGGGGTCCCAGACCCCTCCTCATCCAGGCTGAGATTTGGGGGATCCCAGGGTGGGTTTTAGGATGGATTTGGGGTTGGTTTGGGTGCATTTGGGGTCAGTTTTGGGGGTCCAGCCCCCTCCTCACCCAGGCTGGGATTTGGGGTGTTTTAGGGTGGGTTTTAGGATGGATTTGGGGTCAGTTTTGGGGGTCCCAGACCCCTCCTCATCCAGGCTGAGATTTGGGGGATCCCAGGGTGTATTTTTGGGGTTTTAGGATAAATTTGGGGTCAGTTTTGGGGGTCCCAGCCCCCTCCTCACCCAGGTTGAGATTTGGGGGATCCCAGGGTGTATTTTGGGGTTTTTAGGATGGATTTGGGGTCGGTTTGGGGGTCCCAGACCCCTCCTCATCCAGGCTGGGATTTGGGGTGTTTTAGGTTGGGTTTTTGGGGTTTTTAGGATGGATTTGGGGTCGGTTTGGGGGTCCCAGACCCTCCTCACCCAGGTTGGGATTTGGGGGATCCCAGGGTGGGTTTTAGGATGGATTTGGGGTCGGTTTGGGGGTCCCAGACCCCTCCTCACCCAGGTTGGGATTTGGGGTGTTTCAGGGTGGGTTTTAGGATGGATTTGGGGTCGGTTTGGGGGTCCCAGACCCCTCCTCACCCAGGCTGGGATTTGGGATGTTTCAGGGTGGGTTTTTGGGGTTTTAGGATGGATTTGGGGTCAGTTTTGGGGGTCCCAGACCCCTCCTCACCCAGGCTGGGATTTGGGGTGTTTTAGGTTGGGTTTTTGGGGTTTTTAGGATGGATTTGGGGTCGGTTTGGGGGTCCCAGACCCCTCCTCACCCAGGCTGGGATTTGGGATGTTTCAGGGTGGGTTTTTTGGGGTTTTAGGATGGATTTGGGGTCGGTTTGGGGGTCCCAGACCCCTCCTCACCCAGGTTGAGGCAGGCCAGGGTGTTGGTGCACTTCCATTCCTTCTCGTGCGTCGCCACCTTCACGTCATCCATCACCAGGGGCACCCAGCCCCCAAAAACGTACATCCTGGGGGGGTCAAAGGTCAGGGGGGGTCAGGGGGACACCCAGAGACCCCCACCCCAAAAAACTGCTCAGTTTGGGGGGGTCTAAAAGCGTCCCAAAGGTCACAGAGACACCCACCCCCCAAAAATACCCAGCTGGGGGGGTCATAGGGGCACCCACACCCCCCAAAATGTCCCTCCTGGGGGGGTCAGAGGTCAGGGGGACACCCAGAGACCCCCAAAATTTTAATTTTTTTGAGGGGGAAGTGTCACAAAATATTATTAATTAAACAAAATATTAATTAAAAAATTAAAATCAAATTAAATGTTTCCCTTACGGATCCCAACCCCTCCCGGGGACACAAAGGGACCCCCCAGGACAAAGGGGACCCCCCAGGGGGGGATTTGGGGTTTTTTTTGGGGGGGGACGCCCCCAGACTCACTTGTTGCCGATGGTGGTGGCCGAGTGGAGGCTGCGGGGGAGGGGAGCGACCCCGCTCAGGCTGGGCTTGTTCCAGGTCAGCGTCTCTGAGGGACCCAAAAACACCCAAAAGGTGAGGGAACGGCCCCAAAAACACCCAAAACGTGAAGAAATCAACTCAAAATGTGAAGGAATGGCCCCAAAATCACCAAAAATGCGAAGAAATCAACTCAAAATGTGAAGAAACGGCCTCAAAAGGTGAGGAAACGACCCCAAAATCACCCAAAACATGAAGAAATTAATCCAAAAGATAAGGAAACGGCCCCAAAATGTGAAGAAATCAACTCAAAATGTGAGGAAACGGCCCCAAAATCACCCAAAATGTGAAGAAATTAATCCAAAATGTGAAGAAATGGCACCAAAATCACCAAAAAATGTGAAGAAATCGACTCAAAATGTGAAGGAATGGCCCCAAAATGTGAGGAAACAACCCCAAAAACACCCAAAACGTGAAGAAATTAATTCAAAATGTGAAAAAATGGCCCCAAAATCACCAAAAATGTGAAGAAATTAATCCAAAATTTTAGGAAACGGCCCCAAAAACACCCAGAATGTGAAGAAATCAACTCAAAATGTGAAGGAACGGCCTCAAAATGTGAGGAAACGGCCCCAAAAACACCCAAAATGTGAAAAAATTAATCCAAAATTTTAGGAAACGGCCCCAAAATCACCCAAAATGTGAAGAAAACAACACAAAATGTGAAGAAATGGCACCAAAATCACCAAAAAATGTGAAGAAATCGACTCAAAATGTGAAGGAATGGCCCCAAAATGTGAGGAAACAACCCCAAAAACACCCAAAACGTGAAGAAATTAATTCAAAATGTGAAAAAATGGCCCCAAAATCACCAAAAATGTGAAGAAATTAATCCAAAATTTTAGGAAACGGCCCCAAAAACACCCAGAATGTGAAGAAATCAACTCAAAATGTGAAGGAACGGCCTCAAAATGTGAGGAAACAACCCCAAAAACACCCAAAATGTGAAAAAATTAATCCAAAATTTTAGGAAACAGCCCCAAAATCACCCAAAATGTGAAGAAATCAACACAAAATGTGAAGAAATGGCCCCAAAATCACCCAGAATGTGAAAAAAATTAATCCAAAAGGTGAGGAAATGGCCCCAAAGTCACCCAGGATAGGGAACAACCTCAAAATGTGAAGAAAAGGCACCAAAATGTGAGGAAAGGGCTCCAAAGTCACCCAAAATGTGAAAAAATTTATCCAAAAGGTGAGGAAATGGTGCCAAAATCACCCAGAATGTGAAAAAATTAATCCAAAAGGTGAGGAAATGGTGCCAAAATCACCCAGAATGTGAAAAAATTAATCCAAAATGTGAGAAAACAGCACCAAAATCACCCAAAATGCAAGAAAATGGCCTCAAAAGGACTCGAACACACGAGGAAATGGCCCCAAAATATGTGAGAAGAGTCTCAAAATTCCCCAAAAATATGAGGAAATGGTTCCAAAAATCACTCAAAATGTGAGAAAATGGGTCCAAAATCGCTCAAAATGTGAGGAAACTGCTTCAAAATCACCAAAATGTGAAGAAACGACACCAAAATGTGAAAGAATGACCCCAAAATGTGAAGAAATGGCCCCAAAACAACCAAAAATGTAAGAAAACAACCCCAAAACTCTTCAAAATGTGAGGAAATGTCGCCCTGAGCCCCCAATTCTGCCATGTCCTTGTAACCCCCAGACCCCAAATCCCATAAAAATCCCCACGAAAACCCCACAAAAAACCCCAAAATTCCCCATACTGATATCAAAGACCTCCAGGTCCCCCAGCCTGCAGCCGCTCATCTCCCCATAGATTCCAATGTTCCCCAGTAACCCAAATTCCCATGGACCTGACAAATCCCCCAGACCCCAAATCCCTGAAAAACCCCAAATAAACCCCAAAAGACCCCAAAATCCCCCATTACCGATATCCAGGGTCCAGAGGTCCCCCAGCCTGCAGCCGCTCATGCCCCCAGAGATGCTGATGTCCCCCAGTGTCCCCCATTCCCCTGGCACCCCCTGAACTCCCCAGACCCCAAAAAAACCCCACAAACCCCCCTAAAACCCCCAAAATCTCCCCAAATCCCCCATTACCGATATCCAGGGTCCATAGATCCCCCAGCCTGCAGCCGCTCATGCCCCCATAAATGCTGATGTCCCTCAGTGTCCCTCAGTGTCTCCCATTCCCCCCGCACCCCCTGAACTCCCCAGACCCCAAAGCTCCCCCAAACCCCACAAAACCCCCCTAAAAACCCCAAAAGAGCCCCAAAATCTCCCATACCAATATCCAGGGTCCAGAGGTCCCCCAGCCGCTCATGCCCCCACAGATACCCCATTCCCCTGGCACCCCTGGGTTCCCAAGCCCCCCAAATCCCCTAAAAACCCCCAAAAAACCCCAAAACCTCCATTACCGATATCCAGGGTCCAGAGGTCCCCCAGCCTGCAGCCGCTCATACCCCGTAGATTCCAATGTCCCTCAGTGTCCCTCACTACCTCCCATTCCCCTGGACCTCACAAGTCCCCCAGACCCCAAAACTCCCCCAAACCCCTCAAAACTCCCTAAAAACCCCAAAATCCCCCCAAAACCTCCATTACCGATATCCAGGGTCCATAGATCCCCCAGCCTGCAGCCGCTCATGCCCCCATAAATGCTGATGTCCCTCAGTGTCCCTCAGTGTCTCCCATTCCCCCCACACCCCCTGAACTCCCCAGACCCCAAAACTCCCCCAAACCCCACAAAACCCCACAAAAACCCCAAAATCCCCCCAAATTCCCCTTACCGATATCCAGGGTCCATAGATCCCCCAGCCTGCAGCCGCTCATGCCCCCGTAGATTCTGATGCCCCCCAGTGTCCCTCATTCCCCTGGCACCCCTGGGTTCCTGAGCCCCCCAAATCCCCTAAAAACCCCAAATAAACCCCAAAATCCCCCAAATCCCCCCAAAACCCCCATTACCGATATCCAGGGTCCATAGATCCCCCAGCCTGCAGCCGCTCATGCCCCCGTAGATGACGAGGCGCGAGCGCCGCCCGTCGCGCTCCGTGTACACCACGGCCGTGTGGGATTCCCGTGGTGGGGGCAGCACCCCATAAGTGATGGGGATGTCCCAGGCCAGCACCCCCGAGCCCGGGCGCAGCTCCAGCACGTACAGGTCGTTCAGGTACCTGGGTGAGGGGGAATGGGGTCAGGGGATCCCATAAAAAACCCTAAAAGGGTGGCTGAGGACACGGGAAGACCCTAAAAGGGTGGCTGGGAACATGGGACTGCCATAAAAGGCTCTTTCAATCCCCTAAAATGCACCCAGGATGGTGCCAGTGTCACCTGTGCTCACCTGTACAGGTGGCTCAGGTACCTGAGCAGGGGGAATGGGGTCAGGAGATCCCATAAAAAACCCTAAAAGGGTGTGTGGGGACATGGGACTGCCATAAAAGGGTCCTTAAATCCCTTAACATGTACCCAAGATGGTCCCACTGTCACCTGTGCCCATAGGTACAGGTCATTCAGGTACCTGAACAGTGGGGAATGGGGTCAGGGGATCCCATAAAAAACCCTAAAAGGGTGTGTGGGGACATAGGAATGCTCCTAAAAGGTTTTCAGATCCCATAAAATGCAGCCGGGATGGTCCCAGTGTCACCTGTGCCCAGGTGTACAGGTCGTTCAGGTACCTGGGTGAGGGGGAATGGGGTCAGGGGATCCCATAAAAAACCCTAAAAGGGTGTGTGGGGACATGGGACTGCCATAAAAGGGTCCTTAAATCCCCTAACATGTACCCAGGATGGTCCCAGTGTCACCTGTGCTCACCTGTACAGGTGGTTCAGGTACCTGAGCAAGGGGGAATGGGGTCAGGAGATCCCATAAAAAACCCTAAAAGGGTGTGTGGGGACATGGGACTGCCATAAAAGGGTCCTTAAATCCCTTAACATGTACCCAGGATGGTCCCACTGTCACCTGTGCCCATAGGTACAGGTCATTCAGGTACCTGAACAGTGGGGAATGGGGTCAGGAGATCCCATAAAAAATCCTAAAAGGCTGGCTGGGGTCATGGGATGTCCCTAAAGAGTGTGTGGGGACATGGGACTGCCATAAAAGGGTCCTTAAATCCCCTAAAATGCACCCAGGATGGCCCCAGTGTCACCTGTGCCCACAGGTACAGGTGGTTCAGGTACCTGAGTGAGGGGGAATGGGGTCAGGAGATCCCATAAAAAAATCCTAAAATGGTGATTGGGAACACAGGAATGCTCATAAAGGATCTTTCAATCCCCTAAAATGTACCCAGGATGGTCCCAGTGTCACCTGTGCTCACCTGTACAAGTGGTTCAGATATGTGGGGAGGGATTTAACAGGTTAAAACCCCAAAAAATCCTAAAAAGGTGTTTGGGGACATGGAACTGCCCTAAAAGAGTGTTTAGGGGCACAGGACACCACTAAAATGGTGTTTGGGGATATTGGACACTTCTAAAACAGTTCTTAAATCCCCTAAAATGAACCCAGGATGGCCCCAGTGTCACCTGTGCCCACAGGTACAGGTGGTTCAGGTACCTGAACAGTGGGGAATGGGGTCAGGAGATCCCATAAAAAATCCTAAAATGGTGATTGGGAACACAGGAATGCTCATAAAGGATCTTTCAATCCCTTAAAATGCACCCAGGATGGTCCCAGTGTCACCTGTGCTCACCTGTACAGGTGGTTCAGGTACCTGAACAGTGGGGAATGGGGTCAGGGGATCCCATAAAAAACCCTAAAATGGTGATTGGGAACACAGGAATGCTCATAAAGGATCTTTCAATCCTCTAAAATGCAACCAGGATGGTCCCAGTGTCACCTGTGCTCACCTGTACAGGTGGCTCAGGTATGTGGGGAGGGGATTTAGAAGGTTACAACCCCAAAAAAATCCTATAGGGGTGTTTAGGGGCACAGGACACTCCTAAAAGGGTGTTTGGGGATATGGGACATCCCTAAAAGGGTCTTCCAATCCCCTAAAATGTACCCAGGATAGTCCCAATGTCACCTGTGCCCACAGGTACAGGTGGTTCAGGTACCTGAACAGTGGGGAATGGGGTCAGGGGATCCCATAAAAAATCCTAAAATGGTGATTGGGAACACAGGAATGCTCATAAAGGGCTTTTGGATCCCATAAAATGCACCCAGAATGGTGTCACCTGTGCTCACCTGTACAAGTGGTTCAGATATGTGGGGAGGGATTTAATAGGTTAGAACCCAAAAAAAATCCTAAAAAGGTGTTTGGGGACATGGAACTGCCCTAAAAGGGTGTTTAGGAGCACAGGACACCACTAAAATGGTGTTTGGGGATATTGGACACTTCTAAAACAGTTCTTAAATCCCCTAAAATGAACCCAGGATGGTCCCAGTGTCACCTCTGCCCACAGGTACAGGTGGTTCAGGTACCTGAACAGTGGGGAATGGGGTCAGGGGATCCCATAAAAAACCCTAAAATGGTGATTGGGAACACAGGAATGCTCATAAAGGATCTTTCAATCCCCTAAAATGCAACCAGGATGGTCCCAGTGTCACCTGTGCTCACCTGTACAGGTGGCTCAGGTATGTGGGGAGGGGATTTAGAAGGTTAGAACCCCAAAAAAATCCTATAGGGGTGTTTAGGGGCACAGGACACTCCTAAAAGGGTGTTTGGGGATATGGGACATCCCTAAAAGGGTCTTCCAATCCCCTAAAATGTACCCAGGATGGTCCCAATGTCACCTGTGCCCACAGGTACAGGTTGTTCAGGGAGCTGAGCAGTGGGAATGGGGTCAGGAGATCCCATAAAAAACCCTAAAAGGGTGTTTGGGGATATGGGACATCCCTAAAAGGGTCCTTCAATCCCCTAAAATGCACCCCGGATGGTGCCAGTGTCACCTGTGTCCCCCCCCCAAAAATGATCCCAATGTTTTGGGGTCACCCCTGTCCCCCCCAAAGATCGGGAATGTCTCCAAGCCCCCCTCTCACCCCAATTCCCGAGGTTTTGGGGTGTCCCCTGTCCCTCAGGATTTTGGGATGCCCCATAAAGATGACCCCAATGTTTTAGGGTGGCCCCCAGGCTCCCCAAAGGTCTCTGTGGCCCTCCAAACCAGCCCTCAGTGCTGGGGGGTGCCCCAAACCTCCCTCCCACTCCAATTCCAAAGATTTTGGGGTACCCCCTGCCCCCTCAGGGTTTTGGGGTGCCCCCTAAAGATGACCCCAATGTTTTAGGGTGACCCTCATATTCTCCAAAGGTTCCTGTGCCCCAAACCCCCCTCCCACCCCAATTCCAAAGATTTTGGGGTACCCCCTGTCCCCTCAGGGTTTTGGGGTGCCCCCCTAAAGATGATCCCAATATTTTAGCGTGTCCCCAATGCTCCCCAAAGGTCCCTGTGCCCCCCCAAACCAGCCCCCAGTGCTGGGAGGTGTCCCAAACCCCCCTCCCACCCCGACCCCCAGGTTTTTGGGGTGCCCCCAGGGTTTTGGGTATGTCCCCAAGCCCCCTCCCACCCCAATTCCTGAGGTTTTGGGGTGTCCCATTGTCCCCCAGGGTTTTGGGGGCCACTCCAAAGATCATTCCAATGTTTTAGGGTCACTTCCACACCCCTCAAGGGTTCCTGTGGCCCCCCAGACCAGCCCCCAGTGCTGGGGGGTGTCCCCATGCCCCCCTCCCACCCCAACCCCTGGGGTTTTTGGGGTGCCCCCAGGGTTTTGGGGTGCCCCCCTAAAGATGACCCCAATGTTTTAGGGTGACCCCCATGCTCCCCAAAGGTCCCTGTGCCCCCCAAACCCCCATCCCACCACAATTCCCAAGGTTTTGGGGTGCCCCCTGCCCACACAGGGTTTTGGGGTGCCCCCCTAAAGGTGACCCCAATGTTTTAGGGTCACCCTCATGCCCCCAAAGGTTCCTGTGCCTCCCCAAATCCCCCTCCCACCCTGATCCCAAGGGTTTTGGGGTGCCCCCAGGGTTTTGGGGTGCCCCCCTAAAGATGACCCCAATGTTTTAGGGTGACCCCCATGCTCCCCAAAGGTCCCTGTGCCCCCCCAAACCCCTCTCTCACCCCAATTCCCGGGGTTTTTGGGTTGCCCCCAGGGTTTGGGGGTGCCCCCAGGGTTTTGGGGTGCTCCATACCGGGGGATGTTGTTTTTGGGGTCCTCGCTGTCATTGGCCAGCCCCCCGAACAGGTAACACTTGTTGCCCACCAGGGAGAAGCTGTGGCCCAGCCGGGGGCAAGGGGGGGGCCCATTTTTGGGGGTCTTCGCCTTCAGCCGCTTCCACTCCCACCTGGAGGCCTGGAAAAGAGGGGGGAGGATGTGGGATTTGGGGGGCACCCAGGGGGACCCCAAAAATGGGGGGGTCTATGGGGGGATCCCAGGTGTTTGGGAAGGGGGCACCCATGGTTTGGGAGGGTCCTGGGGGATCCCAGGGGGTCACCCATTGTTTGGGGGTAGTCCCAGGAGATTCCCCAGGTGTTTAGAGGGGCTCCAGGGGGTCCCCAGATGTTTTAGGGGGGGTTCCAGGGTATTTGGAAGGGGTCCCAGGGGGTCACCTGCGGTTTGGGGGGGCCCCAGAAGGGGTCCCAAGGTTATTGGGGGGCTTCCTAGGAGGGGGTCTGGAGTGTTTGTGTGAGTCCCCAGGTGTTTGGGGGGGTCCCAGGGCACTTTGGGGGTCCTGGGGGGGTGGTTCTGGGGGTGTTTGAGGGGCAGGTCTCAGGGGAAACCCCAAGTCTTTAGTGGGGTTCCCAGGTGTTCAGGGCAGTCCTCGGGTGTTTGTGGGTGCCCCCAGGTGTTCAGGGGATCCCCAGGTGTCAGTGGGGTCCCCCAGGTGTTTGTGGGTACCCCCAGAGTGTTTAGGGTGCCCCCAGGTGTCAGTGGGTGCCCCATGTGTTTGTGAGTGCTCCCAGGTGTTTGTGGGTACCCCCAGATATTCCCCATATGTTTGTGGGTGCCCCCAGGTGTTCAGGGGATCCCGAGGTGTCAGTGGGGTCCCCCAGGTGTCAGTGGGTGCCCCCTGGTGTTTGTGGGGGTCCCCAGGTATTTGTGGGTGCCCCCAGGGTGTTCAGAGGGCTCCCCAGGTGTTTGTGGGTACCCTCAGGTGTTCAGGGGGTCCCCAGGTATTCAGGGTGCCCCTAGGTGTTCAGAGGACTCCCCAGGTGTCAGTGGGTGCCCCAACATGTTCAGGGTGCCCCCAGGTGTTTGTGGGAGCCCCCAGGTGTCAGTGGGTGCCCTCAGGTGCTCCCCAAGTGTCAGTGGGTGCCCCCAGGTGTCTGTGGGTGCCCCCAGGTGCTCCCCAGGTGTTCAGGGGGTTCCCCAGGTATTTTTGGGTGCCCCCAGGTGCTGCCCAGCTGTGTCTGTGGGTACCTGCAGCTCGTAGAGGTCGTTGCTGTACTTGCCGTACTCCACCATGCCCCCGAACACGAGCAGCCGCGTCCCGTCACACACGAACCCGTAGGCAGCACAGCCCGGGGGGATGTCCCCCCGCACGGCCGGGATGAACCACTGGTTGGTGGCTGTTGGGGACAGTGACACACTCAGAAACCCCCCTAAACCACTGGGATGAACCCCTGGTTGGTGGCTGTTGGGGACACAGAGGGGACAATGACACACTCAGAAACCCCCCTAAACCACTGGGATGAACCCCTGGTTGGTGGCTGTTGGGGACAGAATGGGGACAGTGACACACTGAGAAAAACCCCCTAAACTGCTGGGATGAACCCCTGGTTGGTGGCTGTTGGGGACAGAGACACCAGGGGGGACACTGAAAATGAACCCCCAAACCACCAGGATGTACCATTGACTGGTGGCTGTTGGGGACAAAATGGGGACAGTGACACTGGGGGGACACTGAAAATGAACCCTCAAACTGCCGGGATGAACCCAATAGTTGGTGGCTGTTGGGGACAGTGACACACTGAGATTAACCCCCTCAAATTGCCATGAACCCCTGGTTGGTGGCTGTTGGGGACACAGAAGGGACAGCGACACACAGGGAACACCAGGGGTGACCTTTGAACTACCAGGATGAACCCCTGGTTGGTGGCTGCTGGGGACAAAATGGGGACAGTGACACTGGGGGGACACTGAAAATGAACCCCCAAACTGCCGGGATGAACCCAATAGTTGGTGGCTGTTGGGGACAGTGACACACTCAGAATAACCCCCCAAACTGCCAGGATGAACCCACTGGTTGGTGGCTGTTGGGGACAATGACACACTCAGAATAAGCCCCCTGAACCACCAGAATGAACCCACTACTTGGTGGCTGTCGGGGACACAGAAGGGACAGTGACACTGGGCAACACTGAAAATGAACCCCCAAACTGCTGGGATGAACCCCTGGTTGGTGGCTGTTGGGGACAAAATGGGGACAGTGACACCGGGGGGACACTGAAAATGAACCCCTAAACTGCCGGGATGAACCCACTGGTTGGTGGCTGTTGGGGACAGTGACAAAGTGACACAAAGTAACCCCCAAACCACCAGGCTGAACCCCTGGTTGGTGGCTCTTGGGGACAGTGACACACTCAGAGTAAACCCCAAACCATCGGGATGAACCCACTTGGTAGCTTTGGGGACAAAATGGGGACAAGTGACACTGACAATAATCCCCCCGAACTGATGGGATCCACCCCTGGCTGGTGGCTGTTGGGGACACAGAGGGGTCAGGGATGGGGGGACATGGGGACATCTCCACACTCCTGGCATGTACCACTGCTTGGTGGCTGGGGGGGACCAAGCACTACAGGAGGGGACAAGTTGGTGACTGAGAGGACAAATGGGGTCCCACAGAAACCCCCCTCAACCTCATCCCCATCACTGTGGGGACCCCCCAACTGTCCCTGAGCCCCCTTAGGACCCCCACAGTGCTCCAAGCACCCCACTTGTCCCTAACCCTATTGCTGTGGGGACCCCCCACACCCCCTGCAGAACACTCCTAGGACCCCTCCCGTGCCCCCAGTGACACAAATGTGCCACTTGTCCCCAATCCCATCCCTGGGGGAACCCTCCCTGTCCCCCCCACAGGACACCCCCACACCCCCAGGACCCCCCCAGCCCCACCTGTGTTGTACCTGCAGCTCCTCCCCAATCCCTCTGAGGACCCCCTGTACCCCCCTATAATACAAATGTGCCACTTGTCCCCTGTAGGGGACAGTCCCACTCCCTGTAGGCCCCCCCCAGCCCCACCTGTGTTGCACACCTGCAGCTCCCCCCAGTCCCACCCCTGTGGGGAGCCCCCCATGACACAAATGTGCCACTTGTCCCTAATCCCATCCCTGTGGAGACCCCCCACAGGACACCCCAGCACCCCTCCCATGCCCCAGTGACACAAATGTGCCACTTGTCCCCAGTCCCACCACTGTGGGAACCCCCTGTCCCCCCCACAGGACACCCCCACACCCCCCTGTGCCCCCCCTATAATACAAATGTGTCACTTGTCCCCTGTAGGGGACAGTCCCAGCCCCTGTAGGAACCCCCCAGCCCCACCTGTGTTGCACACCTGCAGCTCCCCCCAGTCCCACCCCTGTGGGGAGCCCCCCATGACACAAATGTGCCACTTGTCCCCAGTCTCATCCCAGTGGGGACCCCCCACAGGACACCCCAGCACCTCTCCCATGCCCCAGTGACACAAATGTGCCCCTTGTCCCTAATCCCACCCCTGTTAGGACTCCCCACACCCCTCAAAGACCCCCCAGGACCCCCCCAGCCCCACCTGTGTTGTACCTGCAGCTCCTCCCCAATCCCTCTGAGGACCCCCTGTACCCCCCTGTTCCTCCCTATAATACAAATGTGTCACTTGTCCCCTGTAGGGGACAGTCCCACCCCCTGTAGGACCCCCCCAGCCCCACCTGTGTTGCACACCTGCAGCTTCCCCCAGTCCCACCGCTGTGGGGAGCCCCCCCATGACACAAATGTCCCCAATCTCACGCTTGTGAGGACCCCCCACACCCCTCAAAGACCCCCCCGTGCCCCCCCAAGTGCCCCACCTGTGTTGTACCTGCAGCTCCTCCCAAATCCCCAATCCCATCCCTGTGAGGACCCCCTGTACCCCCCTAAAGGACCCTCCTGTGCCCCCCTCAGTGACACAAATGTGCCACTTGTCCCATGTAGGGGACAGTCCCACCCCCTGCAGCTCCTCCCCAACCCCACCCCCTGTAGGACCCCCCCACACCCCCTGTAGGACCCCCACACCCCCTGTGCCCCCCCCGTGCCCCCCAGGTGCCCCACCTGTGTTGTACCTGCAGCTCCTCCCCACCCCTGTAGGACCCCCCCCACACCCCCTGTGCCCCCCCGTGCCCCACCTGTGTTGTAGACGTGCAGCTCGTCCACGATGCCCTCGTTGCCCCCCCCGAAGACCACGATGAGCTCCTTGATGGCCACGGCTCGGTGGCCGTGGCGGGGCCGGGGCACGGGCCCAGCCCAGCCCACCACCCGCTTCCAGCGTGGCTGCAGCGCGGGGGGGCCCGGGGGGGCCCGCGGCGGGGACCCCCCCCCGCCCAGGCCTGCCATGCGTCCCCCGCTGCCTGTCCTGGGGGGGACACGGGGGGTCAGACATGGGGACACCAAAAAATCCACAAAAGTACCCAAAATTACCTGGCACCGCCCCCTGCCTGTCCTGGGGGGGGGGCATGGGGGGTCAGAGACGGGGGAAACCCCAAAAAGTACCCAAAATTACCTGAGCCCCCCAGTACTGAACAGTGACCCCTTCATTGCCTGTCCTGGGGGGGACACGGGGGGTCAGACATGGGGGACACCCCAAAAATCCACAAAAGTACCCAAAATTACCTGGCACCGCCCCCTGCCTGTCCTGGGGTGGACACGGGGGGGTCAGACACGGGGGAAACCCTAAAAAGTACCCAAAATTACCTGAGCCCCCCAGTACTGAACAGTGACCCCTTCATTGCCTGTCCTGGGGGGGACACGGAGGGGTCAGAGACGGGGGAAACCCCAAAAATCCACAAAAGTACCCAAAATTACCCGAGTGCCCCCTGCTGCCTGTCCTGGGGGAGACACGGCGGGAGTCAGACACGGGGGAAACCCCAAAAATCCACAAAAGTACCCCAAATTACCTGACACCCCCACCTGCCTGTCCTGGGGAGGACACGGGGGGTCAGACACGGGGGAAAACCCAAAAATCCACAAAAGTACCCAAAATTACCTGAGTGCCCCCTGCTGCCTGTCCTGGGAGGGACACGGAGGGGTCAGACACGGGGGACACCCCAAAAATCCACAAAAGTACCCAAAATTACCTGAGTGCCCCCTGCTGCCTGTCCTGAGGGAGACACGGGGGGTCAGGCATGGGGGAAATCCCAAAAATCCACAAAAATACCCAAAATGACCTGACACCGCCCCCTGCTGCCTGTCCTGAGGGGGACACAGGGGGGGTCAGACATGGGGGACACCCCAAAAATCCACAAAAGTACCCCAAATGATCTGAGCCCCCCCACTGTCTGTCCTGGGGGGGGACACAGGGAGTCAGACATGGGGGAAATGCCAAAAATCCACAATAAGTACCCAAAATGACCTGGCACCCCCCAGTACTGAACAGTGACCCCTTCACTGCCTGTCCTGGGGGGGACATTGGGGGTCAGACACAGGGGAAACCCCAAAAATCCACAAAAGTACCCCAAATGATCTGAGCCCCCCCATGCTGCCTGTCCTGAGGGGGACACTGGGGACACCCCAAAAATCAAAAAAAAATCCCAAAATTACCTGGCACCCCCCAATACTGAACAGTGACCCCCACATTGCCTGTTCTGGGAGGGACACAGGGGTCAGACACGGGGGACACCCCAAAAATCCCCCACAAGTACATAAAATGACCTGCCCCCTCCCCCTGCTGTCTGTGCTGGAGGAGACACGGGGGAAACCCCAAAAATACCTAAAATCACCTGGCACCACCCCCCTCCCACACTAGCTGTCCTGGGGGGGGACATGGGGGTGTCAGACATGGGGGACACCCCAAAAATCCTAAAGTAACCTGACACCCCCTCTCCACTGCCTGTCCTGTGGGGGACACGAGGGACACCCCAAAAATAAAAAAAAAATTCCCAAAATTACCTGGCATCCCCCAATACTGAACAGTGACCCCCACACTGACTGTCCTGAGGGGGACATGGGGGATCAGACACAAGGGACACCCCAAAAATCAAAAAAAAAATCCCCAAATTACCTGGCGTCCCCCCAATACTGAACAGTGACCCCCACACTGCCTGTCCTGGGGGGGGACACCCCAAAAATCAAAAAAAATTTTCCCAAAATTACCTGGTATCCCCCAAATACTGAATAGTGACCCCCACACTGCCCGTCCTGAGGGGGACATGGGGGATCAGACACAAGGGACACCCCAAAAACCCCCAAAATTGAACACTGACCCCCCTGCTGCTTGTCCTGGGGGGGTCAGACATGGGGGACACCCCAAAATTACCTAAGCCCCCCCTATACTGAACACTGACCCCCACGCTGCCTGTCCTGGGGGGCACATGGGGGGGTCAGACATGGGGGAAACCCCAAAAATTCTTAAAATGACCTGACACCCCCCCTCACTGCTTGTCCTAAGGCGGGGGGGGGACACACACTGGAGTTCAGGGGGGGATTGGATATGGGGGACCCCAAAAGCCAAACCTGAGCCCCCCCCCCCAACACTGACCTTCCTGGGAGGATTGGGGGGGGTTGGATGTGCGGGACACCCCCACACCCCCCCCATATTCGATGACCTCCCCTGAGGGAGAACAGGGGGGGTTTGGACATGGGGACCCCCCCTCATTGCTGCTCTTAGGGGGGTGACCCCAAATTTGGGGTCAATCCCCTCCTGCCCCCCCCCGAGACAACAAGGGGGCCCCCAATCTCCAGGGTCACCCCTAAACCACCCCCAATCCCACCCAGGATGTTTAATTACACCCCCCCACCGTAATTACCCCGAAAGAGTTAATTACCCCCCCCCCACGGCGGGGGGTGTGACAATTGGGGAGGAGTCAACTCCAGGGGGAGGGGGGCATTTATTCCTCCCCGTTAATTACTCTCTCCATTATGTCGCCTCTTAATTACCCCCCCTCACACCGCGACCCCCCCCCCCACTGCCCAATTTTCTCCCTCCTTCCAATTTTCGTTTTATCTCCCCCCACTTAAATTCTCCCTCAGGCCGTGCCCCCCCCCCCCCACGCGGGGTCAGACCCCTCCTCACAAATTGTCCCCTCAGCTCTGAGCCCAAACCCCCTCCCCAAATTCCCACCTCATGCCGTGCCCTCCCCCAGCTTCATCTCCCCTCACCCCAAATTCCCCCTCAGGTTCAACTCCTGCCCCCCTTGAATTGCCCCCCTCAGGCTGTGCCCCCCCCTCATTATTGCCCTCCACCCCAAATCTCCCCTCAGGCCGTGCCCCCCTCAATGCCCACCCCCCCCCTCGGTCCTGCCCCTCCCCTCACGCCCCCCTCAGGCCCCTGCGCGCCGCCATCTTGTCTCTGCCCGGGCGGAAAATGGCGGCCGCCGCCTCCCCCCCACCACCGCCCCCCCCCGCTCACCGCGGCCCCGCGGCCGCCTCCCCCTCCCGGCCCGCGGCCGCTCCCCGATTCCCGGCAGCGGCTCCGGGGGTCGCGCGGCTGCGGCAGCTCCCGGCGCGAGGCTGAGGCTGCGGGCGGAACGCGGCGGCGGCGGCCCCTCACGCCGCCCTGGGAGCCGCCATCTTGCGCCTGTGTCCGGCGGCCGCGACGGGTGGGCGGGAAGCGACGGTAGCGGGCGGGGCCAGCGTGGACACGCCCCCTACGGACCCGGGCGGCGCCATCTTGGCCGGGGACAGGGGGCGACATTGTGGGGAGGGAGGGAGGGGAAGAGGCAGTGACATTTTGAGGGGAGACCGAGAGGAGTTTCACCGTCATGTCGGTGGCTCCCAGGCCGGGCCCGGTAGCGGTGGGGCGACGGTGAGCGGCGGAGGGGCGCGGGGGGGATTGTACGGAGCCGCCTGAAGGGGCGCGGCCATGGCGCCAACGGAGGGGGTGTGGTCACGGAAGGGCGTGGCCACGCCCACTCTTGCCGCCTCTTAAAGGAGCCGCCCCCCTGCCCGCCTTTTGCGCGGTTTTCCCCACTTCTCGCCCCCCCCGAGCGCCGCCATCTCCCGGTGCCGCCCCCTCCCAGCCTTCCCGCGGCCCCGAAATCGCTCCCCGACATTCCCGGCCTCGTTCCCCCGCACACACCGAATCCCCCGCGGCTTGGCTGCTGGTGGCGCTGCCCGTTTCCCGACGGCGCAGCTCTGTACGGAGCGCTCAGCCCGCCATGGGCGCCGCCATCTTGGGCGCCCCGCCGGTCCTTGGGTACCGCCCCCTCCGCAGAGCGCGCCCCCTTCTTCTCCCCCTCTTCCTCTGCCCAAGGCCGCCCCCGCGCTCCCCACCGCCCCCCGGGGTTAAAGACACGCCAGAGCCGCTCTGAGGCCTCACAGCCCCGCGGCTCCGACAGACTCGAATGGGCCGGAGAGCCCCGGAGCTCCCATCGCCCCCCGCCCCCCCGGACTCTCAAGATGGCGGCGCGCGGGACCCGGATGCTGCGGCCCCTCCTAGGATGGCGCCCCGGGGGCGGTGGGGGGGAAGGACCCGGATGTCGGCGCACGGCGCCGCCATGACACCCTGCACGTCCCCTCCCAAGATGGCGTCGCCCATCCGGCGGAACCCATGGCCAGTGGCGGCTCCCACGGGGCCCCCGCGTTCTCTACCCTTCCTCCCGGCACTCCCAGCTTCATTCCGCCCTTACCGGGTGCGGCTCCGCTACCGCAGCGGCTCCAAGGCGGCGGAGCGGCCGGTGCCCGGGTGCGCGGGGGAGGGGTCACAAGATGGCGGCGCGCTGCTGTGGGAAGGGGGGGTCCAAGATGGCGCCGCCCGGTGCCCGGATCTTCCTCCTCCTCCTCCTCCTCTTCCTCCTCCTCGCTGCACGCACAAGATGGCGGCGCCTGCCCGGGACGGGAGCGGAGCTTTGGGTGCACCCCGCGTTTTTCGCTAAGGCCCCGCCGCCCCCTCCTCTCGTCCCCCCTCCGGAACGGCCCCGATGCGGCGCCCCAAGATGGCGCAGGTGGGAGCCCGCAGCTCCGCGGCGGCCCAAGATGGCGGCGGCCGCGGGACCCGGATGCGCCGCTCTCCGCGCCGCTCGGCTCCCGCTCCGCACCTGCAGCCACCCGCCGCCCGCCGACCCCGGGCGCCGCTTTCCGCCTCCTCCGCCGCTCGTTCGGGGCCTCCGCCGCTGCGCTGAAAGCCGAGAAAGGCCCGCCCGCCGCGCCGGCTACTGGCGCTTGGGAGCCGCCATTTTGGACGCGTCTCCTCCACCCGCCACAAAGATGGCGCCCGCCAGGCCCCGGATGGTGCCGCTTAACGGCTGCGGCTCTCACTGCGCGTGCGCAACCGCGCTGACCGTAGTGGTGCATGCGCGACTCCACCTCCCCCTGGCGCATGCGCTTTTCCCGCCTTTCCCCTAACGGATTTTTGTTCAAACACCCGAACTTGGCGCTTTTCGTCCCAGTTTTCCCTTCCGGGACCTCAAAATGCTCCAGAGAGGATGGGGAGAAGAAAGGAAGAGGGGAGATTCACTCAGCAAGGGGTTTGGGATAAAGGTCCCAAGATTTAGGGAGGTTTTGGGGAAGATTCAGGGAGTTTTGGGGTGTCCCCTCCGCTGGCTCGGGTGTGAAGCAGCCCCAAGGTGTGACAATAAACTCTCAGGTGTGAGAATAAACCCCCAGGTGTGACAATAAACCCTCAGGTGTGAGAATAAACCCTCAGGTGTGACAATAAACCCCCAGGTTTGATTAAAAACCCTCACGCGTGACAAGGACCTGCCCCGAGGGGTCCGGAAGGAGGATCCAGCGGTTTGAGGGGCGGCGTTTTGCGAGGAGGTTTGAGTCCTCCCTCCGGAAACGAGTCTGGGGGTGCCCCCGGTAACCTCTGGGGGTCCCAGGCCTTTTTGGGGGGGAATGTTGGAGCTCCCAGTCCGTCCCAGCCTTTCCCAGTCCCGCCCTGGTCCTCGGTCCCGCCCCGCGCAGGCGCCGCCATTTTTTGTGTGGCGGCAGCTCCGCCCCCCGCGGTTACCGCGGCAACGGCGCCATCTTGAATGTGGCGGAACCGCCTCCGAAGGCGGGAAAAGGGGCGGGGCTTAAACGAATTTCCCGCCCGCTCCCGCGATGACGTCATCTGAGTGATGACGTCGTATGCGTGAAAGGCGTCGTGGTGTGACGTCATAACTGCCAGGACACTCCCGAGGGCTGGGGGAGGGGGGAAGTGGGGGGGGATACCTGGGACCCAGTGAGGTCCCACAGGGGACTCAGTGACGTCACTCGAGGGAATTCAGTGACGTCATCCAGGGGATCTGGTTGGGAGATCCTCGATCCACCCCCCCAACCCCGCAGGGGACCCCAAACACCCCCCGGGGACCCCAAACACCCCTTGTGGGAACCCAAAATCAGCACCCAGGGAATCTAAACCCACCTGGGGGGACCCAAATACACCTGGTGGGTCCCAAATACACCTGGGGGGACCCAAACCCACCTGGGGGGTCCCAAATACTCCTGGAGGTCCCAAACCCACCTGGGGGTCCCAAATACACCTGGGGGGTCCCAAATACTCCTGGGGGGGCACCAAACCCACCTGGGGGTCCCAAATACACCTGGGGAGTCCCAAACCCACCTGGGTGGACCCAAACCCACCTTGGGGGACCTAAAATCATCAAAATTAGGGGTCAAAATCCACCCAGGACCCCCAAACTCTACCTGTGGGAACCCAAAATCAGCACCCAGGGAATAAAAATCTCCTCTGGGGGTCCCAAATACACCTGGGTGGACACAAACCTACCTGGGGAGAGCCCAAAATCAACACCTGCAAGGCCAAAAAGTGCTTGGGAACCCCAAAACCCACCTGGAAGGATCTCAAATCCACCCTGGAGGGTTCAAAATCCACCTGGATGGACCCCAAATCCACCTGAGGGCCCCAAAATCAGCACCTGAGATGCTCAAATCCACCCAGGAGGGTCCCAAACCCACCCAGGAAGGTCCCAAATCCACCTGGCTGGACCCAGAACCCACCTGGATGGACCCCAAATCCACCTGGGGGTCCCAAATCCACCTGGGAGGATCCCAAACCCACCTGGCTGAATCCAAAACCCACCTGGATGGACCCGAAATGCATCTGGGGACCTCAAATCCACCTGGGATGGTCCCAAACCCACCCGGACAGACCCCAAATCCACCCAGGAGGATCCCAAACCCACCTGGCTGAACCCAAAACCCACTTGGGGTGGCAGGGTTCCAAAAACCACCTGGAATCCCCAAACTCAAGGATGGATCTGGGGGGGATCTGGGATCCACCGAGCAATCCAGGACCCCCTTGGAGTGACCCAGCCCCCTCCCCCTCTGCCGGCCGGGGGTTTTGGGGGGATTTTGGGCGGATTTGGGGGGGATTTTTTGGGGGATCCGTGCGCGGAGCCAAAGAAGCGGCGGAGGCGGCTGAGGGTTACACAGATTTATAATCGCTGGATCACGCGCAGCAGCAGCAGCAGCAGCACAGACACAGACCCGGGGGGGGGGGCGGGGAGGGGATTTTGGGGGGTCGGGGGGGGTGGGTTGGGTGGGGGGGCGGCGCCATGGGACCCCCCCTCACCCCCCCCAAAAACAACCGACACCGAGGGGCTTTTCCGGAACTTTATAAGGCAAAAACGTCTCGAGAGAATAAATAGGTGGGGGTGGGGGGGGACCCCCCAAAATTTCCTCCCCCCGCGGTGGTGGCTGCCCCCCCCCCCACTCGGGACCCCTCCCCCACACGGGCCCCTCCCCCCCTTTGGGGTTTGCTCTCTCTGGCCGCCCCTCCCCCCCCGTTATTGCCGTGAGGAGCCGGGGGGGGTGGGGACCCCCGGGGGGGGCGATGGAAGAACGGGGGGGGGCACAAGGGGGGGTGACCTCGACCCCTCCCCCCCCCCAGAGTGGGTAAAGTGCAGGACGGGGACCCCTCCCCCACCCCCGGATGGGACTGGGGGGACGGGTGGGGGAGGGGCAGGACCATTGCCCACCCCCCCCACCAAGAGTCAAATGGATCGCCCCGTGCTCACTCCTGATTGGCTGTGGACCAGATCCCAGCCCAGCCCAGGTCACTCCTGATTGGTTCCCGATCAGATCCCACCCTCATTTCTGATTGGCTCAAGACTGGATCCCAGTTCCACCCATGCTTGATTCTGATTAGCTCTGGACCAGATCCCAGCCCTACCCAGCTCAATCCCGATTGGCTCCAGACCAGATCCCACCCTCAACTTTGATTGGCTCCAGACCGGATCCCAGCTCTGCCCATGCTTACTCCCGATTGGCTCTGGACCGGATCCCATTCTCACTCCTGATTGGTTCCCACCATGCCTGCGGCCTTTCCCAATTGGCCGTGACCGGATCCCCCCCAGCACGGAGCAATCTCATTGGGCGGGGGCCGGACCCGCCCCTCCAATCCACACCACTCCCGATTGGATCCTGGCCGGGCCCCGCCCCTGCCCAGAGTCACTCCCCAGGCTGGATCTGGCCCCGCCCCCACAGGATCTCAGCCCTGATTGGACGGCGACGACCCCACTCCCCACCCGGTCCCTGATTGGCTCCTGCCTTGGTCACGCCTTCATCCGGGGGGATCCAGAATCTTCCCCACCCCCCTCTGCTCCCCCTCTGATCGCGGATCCTGATTGGCCAAACACTGGATCCCAGCTGAACCCACGGTTGCTCCTGATTGGCTCCAGGCCTGATCCCGCCCCTCCTGATTGGCTCCACACCAGATCCTGCTCCCACAGAGACGCCCCCATTGGCCAAAGGCCAGGCACCGCCCCCTTCTGATCCCACCCCTCCTGATTGGCTCCAGAAACCGGATCCTGCACAGACCGGTAGCTGCTGATTGGCTCGAAATCCAACCCCCAAAAACGTCGCTCGTGATTGGCTTAACACCAGACCCCTCCTCCTCTGCCGCTCCTGATTGGCTCCACACCAGATCCCACCCCCAGCACTGCTCCTGATTGGTTCAGCCCCGGATCCCGGCTGAACCCACCGCTCCTCCTGATTGGCTCCACACCAGACCCCGCCCCCTGACACCACGCCCCCTTCTCCTGATTGGCTCCACGCTGGATCCCTGCCCCCGATTGGCCGCAGCCTCAGCCCCGCCCCCCCGCTCAGCAGCGCCACTCCCCATTGGCCGCCGGCTGGATCCCGGCCCCGCCCCCTCCCCTCCCCCATAGTGCAAATGGTTCCCACGGGCGGAAAACGCGAACGGAACTGGAAGAACGAGAAAAGCGGCGCCGGGGGAGGGGGGAAGACGTGGCCCCGCCCCCCAAACAACCCCCCCAACCCCGCCCAACCTCGGAGGGGGCCCCTGGAGACCCCCCCCCCTCAAAAAGTGCAAAGTGGGGGGGTCCGGGGTCCCTCGCTGTGCTTGTCGGTAATAAAAATTCGGGGGGGGGACACATGGGGGGGGAGGGTGGGAAACCCTTTGGGGGGGGCTTTTGAGGGGGAGGGGGTCCCCGCTGCCTCGTGAAGGGGGGGGTAGGGCGGGGAGGGGGGCCCGTCCGTGTGTCCGTCCGTCCGTCCGTCCGTGCGTCCCCCGCAGGCGCTCACAGTCAGCTGACCCGCTCGGGCACAGGCGTCCGCGTGTCCACCGGCTCCTCGCGGGCCGGGGGCCGCGGCACGGCCACGCTGGGAGGGGGCGGGGGCGGCGGCGGCGCCGACGAGGACGACGAGGACGAGGAGGAGGAGGATGAAGAAGAGGAGGAGGAAGAGGAGGTGGAGGAAGAGGAGGCAGAGTCTTTGTGCTCGGGCTCCCCTCGGTGTTTGTAGGGCGGCGACGGCGGCAGCGGCGCTGGCGGGGGCTGAGTCTTAGGGGGCTCCTTGGCGCAGCCGTCGGGGGCCGCGGGACCCCCCCTCTGCTCCGCGCACCCGCTCAAGTCCTGGGGGGGCGGCGGTGGCGGGGGCGGCGGGGGGGGGGGGCTGGCGCTGTCCTTGGGGCCGCTCTGGGGGGCTCCGGAGGCGGCGGCGGCGGCGGGGGGGGCGCGGGAGGAGCCCCCCGGCCCTTGGGGCTGCCCTCTTTGCTGCGCCGGCCGGGGCTGCGGGCGCTGCGGGGGCCGCGGGAGCCCGGCGGGGTCGGCGGCGGCCGCGGCGGCGTCGTCGTCGTCGTGGCGGCGGTGGCGGCCGCCGTCATCGTCACCGGTTCCACCACCACCGTCTCCCTCGTCTTCCTCTTCTTGATGGGCAGCACGGTCTCCTGCACGGCCGGGGGAGTCGCCGCCTTCTTGTCGGGGCCGCCCGGCCCCCCCGGCCCCGCCGCCCCCGCCGGTTTGCGCCCGCGTTTCTTGGGCACGGCCGGACTGTCCGGCTCTGCCCGGCGCTTGCGGCCCGGCCGCCGCGGGGCCGGAGGGGCGGCGGGGCCCGGCTGGCCCGGGGCGAACGGCATCTTGACCAGCAGCTTCCCGGGGGGCTTCTCCAGCGCCCGTTTGGCCGCAGAGCCCCCCTCGGACACGGCTGTGGCCGCCTTGGGCCGGGCGCTGCTGCCGCCGCCGCCGCTGCCCTTGGGCCGGCCCCGCCCGCGGCCGGTGCCGGGGCCTTTGGGCGATTTGGGCTTTTTGGGCGGGCGCTGCTCGCGGCGCGAGGGGCTGCCCCGGCCCGTCACCGTGAAGTCGAAGTCGTTGGGGTCCAGCGAGGTGTCCCCCACCTTCTCGAAGTAGGCGATCAGCTCCACCTTGGAGCGGAAGGCTTTTCCCTGCGGGCTGCGGACGGAGAGAGGACGGTCAGCACCGGGCGGTCAGCGGCACTGACCGCACCATCCCACCCCCCCCCCGAGGGAAATCCAAAATCCACCCGGGCACCCCAAACCCGGCACATGGTGACCCCAAATCTCACTTGATCAGGTAGACGTCGTACTTGCCGGCCGAGCGGCCGGACTTGCGCTGCTTCAGCTTGCGTGTCCAGCCCTCGGGCAGCGTGGGGTCGTCGTACATGGGCCCGCGGTCGCGGATGATGGAGCGGCGCTGCTTCGGCGACGCCGACGCCTCCGGGGCCGCCGGCGCCGCCCCGGCCCCCTCGGAGCTCTCGGCCTTGCCGGCCTCGGCGGGCTCGGCCGTGGGCTGCGCCGGCTCCGGCTCCTTGCGCTCCTTCTTGGGCTTCTTGGCCTTGGGCGGACGCTGCAGGTTCTCCTCGGACTTCTCCTCCCTGTGGGGACACACAGAGGTCAGCGGGGGACAGGGTCAGTGCAGGACGCACGGACGCGGTGGACATGGGGATGTGGCCTCAAGGGTCGCTGGGTATAGAAAGGGTCAGTGCTGGATGCATGGACAGTGAGGGACAGGGCTCTGTGAATGACTGGACACAGCACTGGTCAGTGCTGGACACACGGACAAGAGGCCTGGACACAGCACTGGTCAGTGCCGGACACACGGACAGGGCCCTGAAGCTCCCTGGACACAGCACTGGTCAGTGCCAGACACACGGACATGATGGACACACGGACGCAGCCTAGTGAGTTCCTGGACACAGCACTGGTCAGTGCCAGACACACGGACACCGATGGACAGGGCCCTGTGACTTTTTGGACATGGCGCTGGTCAGCACTGGACGCACGGACGCAATGGACACACGGACACAGACTGGCTGGACACATGGACCAGGCCCTGCAACTCTCTGGACACAGCGCTGGTCAGCGCCAGCTGCATGGACCCGATGGACACATGGACGTAGCCCTGGAGATCGCTGGACACAGCACTGGTCAGCGCTGGACGCACGGACACGCTGGACACACAGACACGGCCTCATGGATCCCCATAGAATGGGCCAGCACAGGACACACGGACACCAAGGGATGCACGGACACAGCCCCGTGGCTGCCTGGACACAGCACTGGTCAGTGCTGGACATACAGACAGGGCCCTGTGTCTCCCTGGACACAGCAGTGGTCAGCACTGGACACACGGACACTGACGGACAGGGCCCTGCAACTCTCCAGACACGGCACTGGTCAGTGCTGGACATACAGACAGGGCCCTGCATCTCCCTGGACACAGCAGTGGTCAGTCCCGGACACATGGACACTGACGGACAGGGCCCTGCATCTCCCTGGACACAGCAGTGGTCAGTCTCGGACACACAGACCCCGGCGGACAAACGGATTCCACCGGACACACGGACACAGCCCCAGACACCGGCATGGGGTGAAACGGCGCCGAATTGGGCAAAGCACGGGACGGGCCCGGCCGGAGCCAGGACAAGGAGGAGGAGGAGGAGGAGGAGGAGGAGGAGGAAGGAAGGAGGAGGAAGGAGGGGCTGCCCAGACCGGCGGGAATTACGGCCACGGCCGGAATAACATCCCAGGGTTGGTCAGTCTGTGGTGTGGGGGGCACAGAGGGGAGGGGGGCTCGGAGTGGACACAGCCATGGCCGGACATCCCCAAAGCCCCGTCCTGGCTCGGCCACACGAGTGTCCGGCAGCCCCGCGTCCACCCCGCGGAGTGACCGGCACTAAAACCAGCCCTGGCGGTCCCTAGGGGTCGTGGTCAGCGCGTGGTGACATCGAGGCTGTCACCAGACCCCTGTGTCGGTGTCACCACGCTGGTGGCACCGGGGATGGGACCCCCGGGGTGGGGGAATTTGGGGTGGGAGGCCCCTCCTGGCATCCCAGGAGGTCACATGGGACCCCCGTCCTCGGTGTCACCGTTGTCACCGGCGTGGGGGTCCCGTCCTGGTGAGGAAACATAGACAGGTGATGCTGGGGGAGGGCTGGGACCCCCGCTATGGGGTTGGTCACGGGGTGGGGAGGGGGATGCAGCCCCCCGGGACCCCCCTCGGGGTGCCACTCGGTGCTGGGGGTCCCCACGGTGCCACCAGCCCGTCCCCATTCCCGCGGTTTATTCCCAGCAGCCGTCAGGGCTGGGATCGGGAGCGCCCCGACCCCTCCAGACCCCTCCCCACCGAGGGGGGAGCACGGCTGGGACCCCCACCCAGCCTCATCCTGCGGCTGAAAGTCGGCAAAAACAGCACCAAAAAATTTGGGAAGGGGAGAGGAAACGTTGGGATGAGTGGGATTGGGGACAGGGGTGACCCTCAGGGACCTCCCCCCGGTGGCCTCAGTGCCCCGGGGGTCTCAGGGGGTCTGGGGTGGCCTCGGGGTTGAGGGTCCCCAGTGGCCCTGGGGGTCCCTTGGTTGCCCTGGGGGTCTCAAGGGGTCTGGGGTGGCCCTGGGGTGGCCCTGGTGGCCACAGCATTGAGGATCCCGAGTGGCCCCGGGGGTCTCAGGGGGTCTCGGGGTGGGCACAGCAAAGGGTGGGCGTGAGATGCCGAATTTTGGGGTGTTCCGGGGAAATTTGGGCGATTCCAGCAGAATTTGGGAAATTTCGGGATGATTTGGGGGCAATTCATGGGATTTCAGGGCGTGAGGGTGGTTTTAGGGTGATTCCAGGTGAGATTTGGGGGGACCTGGGGGGTCGCAGGAACGCGGTCGTTTTAGGGGAATTTGAGGTGGTTTTGGGAGCAGCGTGAGGGGAAAATTTGCAGCGACTTTGGGGAAATTCTGGGTATTTTGGGGCTCAGCACGGCTGCTGTATTTTGAGAGAATTCAGGGTATTTTGGGGTGAGTCAGGGAGTTTGGGGATGCTGCATGAGTGCAGCAATTCGGGGAAATTTGGGGGATTTTAGGGTAAATCGGGGGTTTTGGGGACGCTGCGTGAGCTGCAGTTTGGGGAAATTTTGGGTATTTGGGGGCACCATGTGAGCACAGCAATTTGGGGAAATTTGGGGGATTTTGAGGTAAATCGAGGGTTTGGGGCATGCAGCATGAGCAACATTTTGGGGCAATTTTGGGTATTTTGGGGTGGCGCACGAGCACAAAATTTTGGGGCAACTCGGGATTTTAGGGCAAATTCGGGGGATTTGGGACGCGGCGTGAGCAGCAGTTTGGGGCAATTTTGGGTATTTTGGGGTGCAGCATTTTGGGATAACTCGAGAGGTTTGGGGCCGCAGCGTGAGAAGCAGTTTGGGGCAGTTTCGGTTATTTTAGGGCGCAGCATTTTGGGGCAGTTTGGGATATTTTGGGGCGTCACGTGCACGCAATAATTCGGGGCAGTTTTGGGGTGCAGCATTTCGGGGAAATTCGGGGTATTTTGGGGTAACCCGGGGTATTTTGGGGCACCACGTGAGCGCGGCGGTTCGGGGCAAAATTGGAAGTTTTGGGGGCGCAGCTCGGGCGTAACATTTTGGGGTGACTCAGGGCGTTTCGGGGTGACTTCAGGGGGGTTTTGGGGTGACTTTGGGATGGTTTGGGGGTGACTTTGGGATGGTTTTGGGGTGACTTCGGGGGGCTCGGGATAACTCGGGGAGTTACGGGGTGACTCGGGGAGGGGTTTGGGGTAACTCTGGAAATTCGGGGTGACTCGGGGGGTTTCGAGGTGCCTCGGGGTGGGTTTCGGGGTGACTCGGGAGGATTTTGGGGCGGTTTATGGGGTGAATCCCCGCGCTCGGAGCGCGCGGGACGGGCGGGGGGGTGTGTCCCCTTGTGTGGGGCGGGGGTCCCCTCATCCCGGCTCCCTCCAAGCTGAGGGGGGGTTCCCCATCTCCCACCACCCCAGCGGGGGCAACACCGCTCTGGGCACACAGAGAAAAAGGAGGGAAGGGGGGTCCCCAAATTTCGGGGCGGGGTGGGGGGGGGCCGCATTTTGAAGGCTGACGGGGGAAGGGGAACGGGGGCTCCCCGCGGCCCCGGAGCGGCGCGGAGGGATCGGGGGGGTCCCGCGGAAGGTTCGGGGGGTCCCACCGAGGGGTCCCGTCACCGGGGGAGCCCCTCCCGCCCGCCGGGGGGGCCGCGGCCGCTCGTGACGCACTCGCGGTGCTCGCAGCCCCCCCCCAGCCCTCACACACCCCCCCCGCCCGCCATTCCCGGTTCCCGCCCGGCCCGTGAGGGGAAGGAAAGGAGGGGGGGAGGGGGGGGGCGTGAGGGAGAGAAGGAGGAGGGGGGGGTCTCGAGCGCGCGCGCGCGCGCGCGGGGCGACGCCCCCCCCCCCCAGCGTCCTCACAGCCTTCCCCAACACCCGCCGCGGCCCCCCCGGCCCCGCCGCCCCCTCCTCACTCACAGCCGCCCCTCGTCGCCGCTCGGCGCCGCCGCCGCCATTTTCTTCGCAGCGAAGAACCCGCGGGGGGGGGGGGGGAGAGCTGAGGGGGGGGCCGAGGGGGGGGCGGGAGGGGGGGGCGGCCCGGACCGAGCGGCGACGGGAACCCGGAGCGGCGCTGGCCCCGCCCCTCCGCCTAGCGCTCATTGGCCGGGCGTCCCGTCGCTCAAGGCCTCGGCGCGCGGTGATTGGGCGGCGGGGCCGCTCTCCCGGGGCGGAGCCGGGGCGCTCGCGCCGGGCCGTTGGAATTGGCGGGAAGCGCTGTCAGTTACGGGGGGCGGGGCCAGCGGAGCGCGCGCGGGCGCTCATTGGGCCCCGCGCCGGGACGCCGGGCGCTGATTGGCTACAGCGGATGTCAGTCAAGCTCAGGCGGAGGAGGCGTGGCCTGGGCCCCCCCGCGCTGCGAAGGGTTTGAAATCCAACGGCCGTAACGGTCCGCGAGGCCACGCCCCCTCCTGGCCCCGCCTCGGCCCCGCCCTGACCACGCCCCGCACGCCCCGGGTCCCAGTGCCCCAGTACGGGGAGAGCGGGGACCTGAATGGGGACAGCTGGGACCAGTATGGGACACCGGGGACCAGTGTGGGGACCAGTATGGGGATAGAGGGGACCAGTATGGGACAGCGGGGACCTGAATGGGGATAGCGGGGACCAGTGTGGGGACAGTGGGGACAGTGGGGACCAGTATGGGACAGTGGGGCCGGTAAGGGGACAGCGGGGACCAGTATGGAGATAGCCGGGACCAGTATGGGGACAGCGGGGACAGTGGGGACCTGAATGGGGACAGCGGGGACCAGTGTGGGGATAGCAGGGACCAGTATGGGACAGCGGGGACCAGTGTGGGGACAGCGGGGACCAGTATGGGGATAGAGGGGACCAGTATGGGGACAGTGGGGACCAGTATGGGACAGTGGGGACCGGTAAGGGGACAGCGGGGACCAGTATGGGGACAGCGGGGACCAGTATGGGACAGCGGGGACCAGTGTGGGGATAGAGGGGACCAGTACGGGGACAGCGGGGATCTGAATGGGGACACAGGGGACCAGTATGGGGATAGCAGAGACCAGTATGGGACCAGTATGGGGATCGTGGTCACCAGTACCGGACCAGTATGGGCACCACAGACACCAGTACCGGACCAGTATGGGCACCACAGACACCAGTAAAGGACCAGTATGGGGTTGATGGCGACCAGTATGGGGTTGATGGCCACCAGTCCGGGCCACAGCGCCTCCCAGTATGGCCACTGTGGCCACCAGTGTGCTCTCGGTGTCCCCCAGTCCGGCCAGCGCGTCCCTGGGGGGGGCGGGGGCTGTTCCAGGAGGGGGGAGGGGGCCGGGTGCCCCCCCCGGGCCGGGTGGGGGATGAGCGGGGATGGAGCTCTAATCCCCCCTCCCCCTCCTCCCGGCCCCTTCCGACCCCCCCGGGACAGCCCCAACCCCCCCAAACCCCCCGACCCCCTCCCCAATATTGGGCAGCCCCAACTCCCCCCCCAAAACCTCCCAGAGCCCCCAAGGTTCACCCCCAAACCCCCCAACCCCCCCCCCCCCGTGTCCATGAGTCCCTTCCCCCCACCCCTTTTTCCCTCCCCCCTTCCCCTTTTCGGGGTCCCGCCCCGCCCTCGCCCCCCCCCAGGGGATCGGGGCCATCTCCGGGGGGATTGACCCTAATCCCGGCCATCCGTGACCCCCCCATTTCGGGGGGATTAGGGGGGCACCTGGGGGGGGGTCCCCAGAGGGACCCTGGGACATGTAGTCCCCCCCCGGGGGACCCAAATGTCACCCGGGACCCCCAAATGTCACCCCGCACCCCCCGGAGGTGAAGCCAAGACCCCCAAAAATCCCCCCCAAGTGTCACCCGCCCCCCCCCGCCGATGTCCCCAGAGCCCTGCGGTGGCACCGGGGGGGGCAGCGAGACCCCAAAATCCAGGAGGGGGAACTGGGGCTCCAGAGGAGTTTAGGGAGGAGCTCGGGAGGAGTTTGGGGGGGTACAGAGGGAGGGTCTGGGGTGTTTTGGGGTATGGGAGGGGCTTGGGAGAAGCTTTGGGGTGTGAGAAGGTTTAGGGTCCAAATTTGGGGTCCCAGGAAGCTTTTTGGGGTTCATTTTGTGGGCACAGGACGGTCCCAGTAAAATGTTCACTGGCAGGGCAGTCCCAGGGAGGTTTGGGGGTCCAATCTGGGGTCCTGAGGAGCTTTTGGGTCCCAATTTGGGATCCCAGTGACCTCTCAGGCTCCAATTCGGGACCACCACCCCCCCAAACCCCTCCCAGCCCCCGGGGGTATTTTAGGACCACCACCCCCACCCCCTCCCCAATGCACCAGCACCCAATTAAGCCCTTTCAGGGTGGGGGGGGACCCTGATACCCCCTGATCCCCCCCCAACCCCGCTAATCAGGGCTCGGGGGTGATTAAGACCCCCCGAAAGCCGCTTGCCAGGCGCCTAAGCCCGGCTTGGCCAGCGCCGGCCGCCGGATGAGCCGAGCTCAGCCGCGCTTTTCCTCCTGAGCCCCGATTATTGGGGGGGGGTCCCATCCGCCCCCTGCCCTATAAAAAGTCCTCCCCGTCGCCCCCCACCCGTCCGTCGTGCCGCCGTCCCCGCCGCCGCCATGCAGAAGTCGCGGGACACGCGTGACGAGCTCCCCGAGGATTTCTACATCCCCATGAACCTGGAGACCCCCAACCTGACGGCGCTGAGCCCCTTCCTGGTACCCCAGACCCACCTGGGCAGCCCCGGGATCTTCAAGGCCATGGCGGCCTTCATGTTCCTGCTGATCGTGCTGGGCGTGCCCATCAACGCGCTGACCGTGGTGTGCACGGCCAAGTACAAGAAGCTGCGCTCGCACCTCAACTACATCCTGGTCAACCTGGCGGTGGCCAACCTGCTGGTGGTGTGCGTGGGCTCCACCACGGCCTTCTACAGCTTCTCGCAGATGTACTTCGCCCTGGGGCCCCTGGCCTGCAAGATCGAGGGATTCGCCGCCACGCTGGGCGGTGAGGGAGGGCAGGAGGGGCGCGGGGAGGCGGGTTTGGGGGAGTTGGGTTTGGGGGTGTTGGGTTTGGGGGTGTGGGACTTTGGGTTCAAGGTCACCATGGTCTGTTGGGTCTGGGGGTGTTGGGTTTGGGATTGTTGGATTTGGGGTGCTGGGTCTGGGGTGTTTGGTTTGGGGGTGTTGGGTTTGGGGGAGTTGGGTTTGGGATGTTGGGTTTGGGGGCATTGGGTTTGGGGGTGTTGGGTCTGGAGGTGTTGGGTCTAGGGGTGCTGAGTTGGGGGTGTTGGGTTTGGGAGTGCTCAATTTGGGGACATTGGGTCTGGGGGTGTTGGTTTTGGGGTGTTGGATTGTGGGTATTTGGTTTGGGATTGTTGGGTTTGGGGGTCTTGGGTTTGAGGGTGTTGGGTTTGGAGTGTTTGGTTTAGGGTGTTGGGATTGGGGGCATGTTGGGTTTGGGGTGTTGGATTTGGGGGTGTTGGGTTTGGGGGTGTTGGGGGTGTGGGATGTGGGTCAAAAGGTCACCATGGTCTGAGGACGTTTGGTCTAGGGACATTGGTTTTGGGAATGTTGGGGTGTGGGATATGAGGCACAAGGTCACCATGATCTGGAGATATTGGGTCTGGGGGTGTTGATTTTGGGGTGTTGGGTTTGGGGGTGTTTGGTTTGGGGGTGTTGGGTTGGGGGTGTGGGACTTGGGGTACAAGGTCACCATGGTCTGAGGACGTTGGTCACTATGGTTTGGGGGCATTGGATCTGGGGGTGTTGGGTTTGGGGACGTTGGGGGTGTGGGATATGGGGCACAGGTCGCCATGGTCTGGGGACATTGGGTCTGGGGGTGTTGGGTCTGGGGACATTGGCTCTGGGGCTGTTGGACACTTGGGGCACGGAGCAGGAGGACACTACAGCTTTGGGGACATTGGGGACATGGATGTTGGGGACATCAGGTGTGGGGACACTGGGGGTGCGGCACATGGGCTGGAAGGTCATCATTGTCTGGGGACATTGGGGACACTGGGGACATTGGGGTGGAAGGACCCCAGGACCCACAGATGTTGGTTCTGGGGACGTTGGACAGATGGGACAAGAGGCAGAATGTCCCCGTGGCCTGGGGACATTGAGCCTGGGGACAGTTGGCCAAGAAGCCTTGGCTCTGGGGACACTGGGGGTAGGAGGACACCATGGCCTGGGGACACTGGGTGTGGGGACATTGGGTGTGGTGACATCTGCCATGTGGGGCAGAAGGTCACTGGAGCCTGAGGACATTGACCATGGGGACAGCTGGCCGGGTGTGGGGACATTGGGCGAGTGGCACTTGACAAGGATGGGACACCGGGCAGAGGGACAGGGGGACAAAGGGACACCAGGGACAATGGGGACATGTGGGTACCGTGACACTGGCACAGGGCAGTGTCCCTGTGGTGGCTGGCCATGGTGGCCGTGGTGGGGATGGTACAGGGGGTGGCGACCAGGATGTCACCGGTGTCCCCTGTCCCCAGGCATGGTGTCCCTGTGGTCCCTGGCCATGGTGGCTGTGGTGACTGGGGTGTCACCAGTGTCCCTGTGGTCCCTGGCAGTGGTGGCCGTGGTGACAGCAGTGTCACCCGTGTCCCCTGTCCCCAGGCATGTTGTCCCTGTGGTCCCTGGCCATGGTGGCCATGGTGGGGATGGCACAGGGGGTGGTGACAGGGGTGTCACCCGTGTCCCCTGTCCCCAGGCATGGTGTCCCTCTGGTCCCTGGCCATGGTGACAGGGGTGTCACCCGTGTCCCTTGTCCCTAGCCATGGTGTCCCTCTGGTCCCTGGCCATGGTGGCCATGGTGACCGGAGTGTCACCCGTGTCCCTTGTCCCTAGCCATGGTGTCCCTCTGGTCCCTGGCCATGGTGGCCATGGTGACAGGGGTGTCACCCGTGTCCCCTGTCCCCAGGCATGGTGTCCCTGTGGTCCCTGGCCATGGTGGCCATGGTGACAGGGGTGTCACCCGTGTCCCCTGTCCCCAGGCATGGTGTCCCTGTGGTCCCTGGCCGTGGTGGCCTTCGAGCGGTTCCTGGTCATTTGCAAGCCCCTGGGCAACTTCACCTTCCGGGGCAGCCACGCCGTGCTGGGCTGTGCCGTCACCTGGATCTTCGGCCTCGTCGCCTCCGTGCCCCCCCTCTTTGGCTGGAGCAGGTCCGGGGGTCCCTGGAGGATGCCTGGGGGTCCCGGGGTGGGGGTCAGGGGGTCCCTGGGGGGGCCTGGGGGTGCCGGGGGGGTGTCATGGGGTCCCGGGGGGGTCAGGGGTCTCTGGGGGTTTGGGGTTCCAGTGGGAGTTGGGGGTCCCTGGAGTTGGGGGTCTGGGGAAGATTGGGGGTCCTGGAAGGGTCAGAGGTCTTGGGGGGGTTGGGGGTCCTGGGGGGTTTGGGGGTCCTGGATGGGGTCCGGGGGTCCCTGGCACGGTCGCGGGTCCCTGGGGTCAGGGGTCGCACGGGGGTTGGGGGGCTCCGAGGGGGCTTTGAGGGTTCGAGAGAGGTTGGGGGGTCTTGGATGGGTTCGGGGCTCCAGGGGGTTGAGGATGCTGAGGATTTGGGGGGTCCCGAGGGGTTCTAAGGGTCCGGGGCAGATCGGGGGTCCCGGGCGGGGTTCGGGGGTCCCGGGCGGGGCTCGGGGGTCCCGCGGGCGGTTCGGGGGTCCCGGGCTGGGTTCAGGGTCCCGGGCTGGGTTCGGGGGTCCCGGGCTGGGTCCGGCGGTCCCGCAGAGGTGTGACCCCCCCGCGCCCCCCTCCCAGGTACATCCCCGAGGGGCTGAGGAGCTCCTGGGTTTGGGGGGGTCCTGGAAATTTTCGGGGATTTACTGCACTCGGGGGCAGTTCGGGGGTCCCGGACTGGGTTCGGGGGTCCCGGGAACGGTCCGGGGGCCCCGGGGGCGGTTCAGGGGTCCCGGGGACGCTTCGGGGGTCCCGCAGAGGTGTGAACCCTTCCCCGCGCCCCCCTCCCCAGGTACATCCCCGAGGGGCTGAGGCGCTCCCGGGCTTGGGGGTGGTCCCGGGAATTTTTAGGGATTTGTCGCACTCGGAGGCGGTTCGGGGGTCTCGGGCTGATTTTGGGGGTCCCGGGGGCGGTTCGGGGGTCCCGTGGCAGTGCCCAACCCCCCATGCCCATGCCCCACTCCCCAGGTCCATCCCCGAGGGACTGAGGCGCTCCTGGGCTTGGGGGGGTCCCGGGAATTTTTAGGGATTTGCCGCACTCGGGGGCGGTTCGGGGGTCCCGGGTTCGGTTCGGGGATCCCGGGTTCGGTTCTGGGGTCCCGGGCTGGGTCCGGCGGTCCCGCAGAGGTGTGACCCCCCCCGCGCCCCCCTCCCCAGGTACATCCCCGAGGGGCTGCAGTGCTCGTGCGGCCCGGACTGGTACACGACGGAGAACAAATGGAACAACGAGTCCTACGTGATTTTCCTCTTCTGCTTCTGCTTCGGCTTCCCCCTGGCCGTGATCGTCTTCTCCTACGGGCGGCTGCTGCTCACCCTGCGCGCGGTGAGGGGGTTTGGGGGGTCCCGGAGGGGTCCTGGGGGCTTGGGGGGTCTCTGGGGAGTGCAGGGTCCCGACCATCCTCATCCTCCATGGGGAGCTGCTGCTCACCCTGGGCGCAGTGAGGGGATTTGGGGGGGTCTCGGGGGGTTCCGAGGGCATCCTGGGGAATTCTGGGGGGTCCCAGAGGGTCCTGAGGGGTCCGGGGGTCCCGGGGGTCTCCGGGCAGTGCAGGGTCCCGACCATCCTCATCCTCTATGGGAGCTGCTGCTCACCCTGGGTGCGGTGAGGGGATTTGGGGGGTCTCGAGGGGATTCTGGGGGGGTCCGGGGATTCTGGGGGGTTCCAGGGGGTCCAGGGGGTCCTGGGGGCTCGGGGGGCTCAGGGGAGTGCAGGGTCTCAACCATCCTCATCCTCCATGGGGAGCTGCTGCTCACCCTGAGTGCGGTGAGGGGATTTTGGGGGGTCTCGAGGGGATTCTGGGGGGGTCCGGGGATTCTGGGGGGTCCCAGGGGGTCCTGGGGACCTCGGGGGTCTCTGGGAAGTGCAGGGTCCCGACCATCCTCATCCTCTATGGGAGCTGCTGCTCACCCTGGGTGCGGTGAGGGGATTTTGGGGGGTCTCGAGGGGATTCTGGGGGGTCCGGGGATTCTGGGGGGTCCCAGGGGGTCCTGGGGGCTCGGGGGACTCAGGGGAGTGCGGGGTCTCAACCATCCTCATCCTCCATGGGGAGCTGCTGCTCACCCTGGGTGCAGTGAGGGGATTTTGGGGGGGTCCCGAGGGGATTCTGGGGGGGGTCCCGGGGGATTCTGGGGGGTCCCAAAGGGTCCTGAGGGGTTCTGGGACCTCGGGGGTCTCTGGGGAGTGCAGGGTCCCGACCATCCTCATCCTCTATCGGGGGCTGCTGCTCACCCTGCGCGCGGTGAGGAGGTTTGGGGGGCCCCGGGGGGGTCCCGGGGGTCCTGGGGGCTCGGGGGCAGTGCAGGGTCCCGACCATCCTCATCCTCTTTGAGGGGCTGCTGCTCACCCTGCACGCGGTGAGGAGGTTTGGGGGGGGTCCCGAGGGGGTTCCGGGGGCGTCCTGAGGGATTCTGGGGGGTCCCAAAGGGTCCTGAGGTGTCCTGGGGGTCTCTGAGGAGTGCAGGGTCACGACCATCCTCATCCTCTATCGGGGGCTGCTGCTCACCCTGCGCGCGGTGAAGGAATTTGGGGAGTCCCGAGGGGGATCCCGGGGGTCTGAGGGGGTCTCGGGGGGCACACGGTTTATTGGGGGTACACGGCTTTGTTGGGGTGCGCTGTTTATTGGGGGAACAAGGGAGGAGGGGTCCCGTGGGGTGGGTGATCCTTGGGGGGACCCCAAAGTTGGGGGGCCTCCCTGGGGGTCTGAGACCCTCCCAACATGTCTGAGACCCCTGTGGGTCACTGGCGTGGTTGAGTCCCCCCAGTCTGACCCCATAAGTGACCCCGTGAGTGACCCCATAAGTGACCCCCAATGTGTGACACCCCCGTGTCTGACCCCATATCTGTCCCCAATTCTCCCCATATTCTCCCCCATATCTGACCCCATATCCCCCTTTGTCTGACACTGCGCTGTCCCCTACATCTGACCCCATATCCTCTCCCCATATGCCCCTTATCTGACCCCATATCCTCCCCATACCCCTCGTGTCTGACTCCATGCTGTTCCTATATCTGACCCCATATCTGTCCCCACATCTGACCCCATATCTGGTCCCATATCTGACCCCACACTGCCCCCCATCCCTGACCCTCCTGTGTCCCCTGTATCTGACCCCATATCTGTCCCCACACCGCCCCTGTCCCTGACCCCACGCTGTCCCTATATCTGTCCCCTATATCTGTCCCCATATCTGACCCCACACCACCCCTGACCCCACGCTGTCCCTATATCTGACCCCGTATCTGTCCCCATATCTGACCCCACACCACCCCTGACCCTGCTGTGTCCCCTATACCTGACCCCGCTGTGTCTCCTATATCTGACCCCATATCTATCGCCTATATCTGACCTCATATCTATCGCCTATATCTGACCCCATATCTGTCCCCATACCTGTCCCCACATCACCCCCATCCCTGACCCCGCTGTGTCTCCCCGTATCTGACCCCATACCTGACCCCACACGGCCCCTGACCCCATATCTGCCCCCATACCTGTCCCCACACCGCCCCTGACCCCGCGCTGTCCCCCACACCTGTCCCCATACCTAACCCCACACCGCCCCTGTCCCTGCTGTGTCCCCTATATCTGTCACCTATATCTGACCCTATATCTGTCCCCATACCTGACCCCACACCGCCCCTGACCCCGCGCTGTCCCCCATACCTGTCCCCATACCTGACCCCATATCTGACCCCATATCTGTCCCCATACCTGTCCCCACACCGCCGCCCCTGACCCCGCGCTGTCCCCGCCGTCCCCGCAGGTGGCCAAGCAGCAGGAGCAGTCGGCCACCACGCAGAAGGCGGAGCGCGAGGTGACCAAGATGGTGGTGGTGATGGTGCTGGGCTTCCTGGTGTGCTGGCTGCCCTACTGCGCCTTCGCGCTCTGGGTGGTGACGCACCGGGGACACCCCTTCGACGTGGGGCTGGCCTCCATCCCCTCCGTCTTCTCCAAGGCCTCCACCGTCTACAACCCCGTCATCTACGTCTTCATGAACAAGCAGGTGGGGACATGGGGACGGCGGGGACAGTGGGGCAGTGGGGACAATTGGGGACAATGGGGGCAATGGGGACCATTGGGGACATGGGACGGTGAGGGCAAGGGGGGTGATGGTGGCATCTACATCTTCATGAACAAGCAGGTGGGGACACGGGGACGGCGGGGACAGTGGGGCAGTGGGGACAATTGAGCACGATGGGGGCAATGGGGACAATGGAGGTGATGGAGACAATGGGGCAGTAGAGGCAATGGGGACGTGGGGACAATGGGGACAATGGGGACAATGGGGACAATGGAGGTGATGGGGACAATGGGGCAGTAGAGGCAATGGGGCAGTGAGGATGGTGGGGACAATGGGGACAATGGGGACAGTGGGGGCAATGGGGTCGGTGGGAGTGATGGGGACAATGGGGGTAGTGGGGACAATGGGGGTGTTGGGGACAATGGGACAATGGGGCATTGGGGGGGATGGGGACAGTGGGGACAGTGGGGACACTGGGGACAATGGGGGCAATGGGGACAATGGGGGTGATGGTGGCATCTACGTCTTCATGAACAAGCAGGTGGGCGCATGGGGACAACAGGGACAATGGGGACAATGGGGTCGGTGGGGGTAATGGGGACAATGGGGATGGTGGGGACAATGGTGGAGTGGGGACAATGGGGCAGTGGGGGTGATGAGGACAATGTGGCAGTGGGGGTGCCATCTATGTCTTCATGAACAAGCAAGTGGGGACGCGGGGACAGTGGGGACAATGGGGGCAATGGGGCAATGGGGGTGATGGGGACAATGGGGATGGTGGGGACAATGGGGGCAATGGGAGTGATGGGAACAATGGGACAATGGGGACAGTGGGGGCGATGGGGACAATGGAAGTGATGGGGGTAGTGGGGGCAATGGGGGCAATGGGACAATGGGGGACAATGGGGCACAGTGGGGACAATGGGGGCAATGGGGACAATAGGGATAATGGGGTGATGGAGGTGGTGGCAGTGAGGGTAGTGGGACAGTGGGGACAGTGGAGGTGATGGGGCAATGGGGACAATGGGGACAATGGGGATGGTGGGGACAATGGGACAACGGGGATGGTGGGGACAATGGGGGCAGAGGGGACAGTGGGGGTGATGGTGGCATCTACGCCTTCATGAACAAGCAAGTGGGCACGCGGGGATGGCGGGGACAATGGGGACAGTGGGGACAGTGGGGACAATGGGAAAATGAGGACAATGGGGATGGTGGGGACAATGGGGCAGTGGGGGTGATGGGGACAGTGGGGGGATTGGGGTGTTGCTGTGTGTCTGGGGTCCGTCCATGGTTCTGGGGTCCCTCTATGGGTCTGGGGTCCCGCTGTGGGTCTGCGACTGTTCCTATGGGTCTCGCTGTGGGTCTGGGGTCTGTCCATGGGTCTGGAGCTGTTCCTGTGGGTTCCTCTGTGGGTCTGGGGGTGTTCCTGTGGTCAGGGGTCCCGCTGTGGGTCCCGCCGCGGATCGGGGGTCCCTCCGTGGGTCGGGGGTCCCTCCGTGGGTTGGGGGTCCCGCTGTGGGTCGGGGGTCCCGCTGTGGGTCGGGGGTCCCGCTGTGGGTCCCGCCGCGGGTCGGGGGTCCCTCTGTGGGTCGGGGGTCCCGCTGACGCCCCCCGCCCGCAGTTCCGCTCCTGCATGCTCAAGCTCGTGTTCTGCGGCCGGAGCCCCTTCGGGGACGATGACGACGTGTCCGGCTCGTCCCAGGCCACGCAGGTGTCCTCGGTGTCCTCCAGCCAGGTGTCCCCGGCGTAGGGCCCGGCCCCACGGGGCTGTCCCACGGCGGGGCTGCCCCACAGCTCTGCCCCACGGCTGGCCCGATCCAGCCGGGGCTGCCCCACACCGGGCCCAGCCCTATACGGGGCTCAGCCTCACGGTTCTGCCCTATATGGGGCTCTGCCCCTGGCAGCGCTGCCCCACACCGGGCTCTGCCCCACAGCTCTGCCCCACGGCGGGGCTGCCCCACATCGGGCTCTGCCCCACGGCGGGGCTGCCCCACAGCTCTGCCCCACGGCGGGCCTGATCCAGCCGAGGCTGCCCCACACCGGGCCCGGCCCTATATGGGGCTCCGTCTCACAGTTCTGCCCTATATGGGGCTCTGTCCCTGGCAGCGCTGCCCCACGGCTCGGCCCCACATTGGGCTCTGCCCCACGGCGGGGCTGCCCCACAGCTCTGCCCCACAGCGGATCTGGCCCTATATGAGGCTCAGCCTCACAGTTCTGCCCTATATGGGGCTCTGTCCCTGGCAGCGCTGCCCCACACCAGGCTCTGCCCCACATCGGGCTCTGCCCCACATCGGGCTCTGCCCCACGGTGGGGCTGCCCCACAGCTCTGCCCCACAGCGGGTCTGGCCCTATATGGGGCTCAGCCTCACGGTTCTGCCCTATATGGGGCTCTGCCCCTGGCAGCGCTGCCCCACACCAGGCTCTGCCCCATATCGGGTTCAGCCTCACAGTTCTGCCCTATGGAGGGCTCTGCCCCATTACGGGCTCTGCCCCACATCGGGCTCTGCCCCACACCGGGCTCTGCCCCATATCGGGTTCAGCCTCACAATTCTGCCCTATGGAAGGCTCTGCCCCATGGAAGGCTCTGCCCCACATCGGGCTCTGCCCCATGGCAGCTCTGCCCCACAGCGGGCTCTGCCCCACATCGCGCTCAGCCCCACGGCAGCTCTGCCCCCCCGCCCGCTGTGGGGCAGCCCCACGGCTCCGTTGTACATAACCCCCCCCGCATTAAACACTGGAGACGCAGCCGCTGCCTCTGCTTTGGGGGCCGCCCCACAAGTGCCCCACAAGTGCCCCCAGACCCACAGGTACCACCCCGAATGCCCCACAAGTGCACCACAAATGCCCCACAAGTGCACCACAAGTGTCTTCGCAGCGCCCCCACTGCCCCCGCAGAGCCCCCAGCCCCACAAGCGCCCCACAAGTGTCCTCGCAGCAACTCCATACCCCCAAGTGCTCCCAGCTCCACAGGCACCCCAGGAGTGCCCCCTAAGTGCCCCCATGTTGCCCCTCAGGTGCCCCCGCAGTGCCCCCCAAGTGCTCTCAGCCCCCCAAGTGCCCCCTAAGTGTCCCCCAAGTGCCCCCTAAGTGCCCCTCAGGTGCCCCCGCAGTGCCCCCCAAGTGCTCTCAGCCCCCCAAGTGCCCCCCAAGTGCCCCCCAGGTGCCCCCCAGGTGCCCCCGCAGTGGGGCGCGCGGCCGAGTTCTGCCAGTAGTGAGCTTTTTTTTCCAGGAAAAAGTTCAGAACTAGCGGAATTCCGGCCGCACGGCCCGGGGGGACACGCGGGGACACCCCGGGGACACCCAGGGGACACCCCAGAGGGGACACGGGGCACCCATGGAGGAGCCCTTGGTGGCCCCACAGCCACTCGTGGTGGCCCCAGAGCAGCCCCACAGCGTCCCCACAGCACCCAAAGGTGGCCCTTGGTGGCCCCATGGCAGCCCCACAGCGACCCCCAGCCCCCCACAGCGACCCACGGCACCCACGGGTGACCCACAGCGACCCACGGTGACCCACGGCACTCAAAGGTGGCCCTTGGTGGCCCCATGGCAGCCCCACAGCGACCCCCAGCCCCCCACAGCGACCCCCAGCCCCTCACAGTGACCCACGGCACCCACGGGTGACCCACGGCACCCAAAGGTGGCTCTTGGTGGCCCCCCAGAGCCCCCCAGTCCCTCCCCCCACACCCCCCAGCACTTACCGGCCGCCCCCCGGCACTGGGGGGACAGATGGGGGGTGGGGGGCACCGCCCGCCCCCTTTGCCCCCCGATTTGGGAGGGTCCGAGCGCCCCCCGACCCAATCCCGCCCCACCCCGGAACCCACGGGACCCCCCGGAACCCGCCCGGAACTGCCCCAGAGCCCACCCGGACACCCCAAAACCTCCCCAGGAACTCCCCACAACCCACCCGGAACTACCCCAAAACCCTCAGAACGGCCCCAAAACCTCTCAGAACTGCCCCAAACCCTTCAGAATCGCCCCCAAATTCCTCAGAATGGCCCCAAACCCCTCAGAACTGCCCCAAACCCCTCAGAACCGCCCCAAAATCCCTCAAAACTGTCCCCAAACCCCTCAGAATGGCCCCAAAACACCTCAGAACTGCCGCAAAATCCCTCAGAACTACCCCCACACCCCTCAAAGTGCCCTAAAACTCCTCAGAACTACCCCAAAATCCCTCAGAACGGCCCCAAACCCCCTCAGAACTGCCCCCAAACCCCTCAGAACCTCCCCCAGAGCCCCCCGAGAACATCCAGACCCCCCCTTAGAGCCCTCCAGAACCCCCCGGAAACCCCCAGAGTCCCTCACAACCCTCAGAATCGCCCTAAAACTCATCAGAACTGTCCCTAAACCCCTCAGAACCACCCAAAATCCCTCAGACCCCTCCCCGAGAGCCCCCGACCCCCCTTAGAGCTCTCCAGAACCCCCCGGAAATCCCCAGAGCCTCTCACAACCCCTCAGAATCAGCCTAAACCCCTCAGAACCGCCCTAAAATCCAGCAGAACAGCTCCAAACCCCTCAGAACTGCCCCAAAACCCCTCAGAACCGCCCCAAAATCTCTCCGATCCCCCCCCCCCCAGAGCCCCCGATCCCCCAGACCTCCCTAGAGCCCCTCCAGAACCTCACGGAAACCCCCAGAGCCCCCCACAACCCCTCAGAATCACCCTAAAACCCTACAGAATGGCTCCAAAACTCTCAGAACTGTCCCCAAACCCTCAGAACCACCCCAACCCCCCCAGACACCCCCAAAAAGCCCCCAAACCCCCAGACCTCCCTAAAGCCCCCCCAGATCCCCCCAGAACCCCCCAGAGCCCCTCACAACCCCTCAGAACTGCCCTAAAACCCCATAGAACGGCCCCAAACCCCTCAAAACAGCCCCAAATCCCTCAAAACGGCCCCAAACCCCCTCAGAACCTCCCCCAAACCCACCCAGACGCCCCCAAAAGCCCCCGAACCCCCAGACCTCCCTAGAGGCCCCCAGAACCCCCCAGACCCCCCACAACCCCTCAGAACCGCCCTAAAATCCCACAGAACGGCCCCAAAACCCCTCAGAACAGCCCCAAAATCCTTCAGAACCACCCCAAAATCCCTCCGACCCCCCCCCCCAGAGCCCCCGACCCCCCAGACCCCCCTTAGAGCCCTCCAGACCCCCTCGGAACCCTGCAGACCCCCCAACATCCCCTCAGAGCCTCCCCGGACCCCTTCGGAACCGCTCCCAAACCCTTCAGAACCGCCCCCGAACCGCCCCCGAGACCCCCCCGGACCCTCCCCAGCTCCCCCCCAGGAGCCCCCCGGAGCCCCCCAGCTTCTCCCTGTGCGCCGCTCCGCGCCCCCTTTTCCCCGGGGGGGGGATTAAAGTTTCCGTGTCCCCCCTAATCGGACTCCCCCGGGGCGACCCGAAAATCCCGGGATTAGGGGGGGGAGGGGGGCAGCTCCGGCCCCCCCCGGGGGGGGGATTAAGGTCAGGCCTGGGGGCCTTTCTGGGGTGACCCCCCCCGGGTAGCGCCCCACAACCCCCGCGACCACCCAGGACCCCCCGTGGGTGCAGAATGGGGGGGGGACACCCCAGGACCCCCCAATTTGGGGCCCCCGCCTCGTTAATCCTTCCCCACCCCCCCGCGGGTTAATTGCTAATTAGGGCTGCGGCTATTTCGGGGGGCGGGGGGGGGGCTCCCCCCGTGCCCCACTTGGCCCCGAGCCGGAGCCCCCCGTGATGTAACGCGGCCCCGTGACCCCGATCCGCGGGGCGGGGGGGGCCGGACCCCAAAATGTGGGTCAGGAGGGGGTTCTGAGCTCCCGGTGTGGGGCGGAACCCCCGGATGTGGGGCGGGAATCTCGGTGTGGGGCGGGATCTCGGTGTGGGTCAGGAGAGGGCTTCGAGTCCCCGACATGGGGCGGAACCGCTCATGTGGGTCAGGACCCCAAAATGTGGGTCAGGAGGGGGTTCTGAGCTCCCGGTGTGGGGCGTGATCTCAGTGTGGAGCAGAATCCCAAAATGTGGGTCAGGAGAGGGCCCCGAGCTCCCGGTGTGGGGCAGGACCCCCTGATGTGGGGCGGGACCCCACTGTGGGTCAGAAAAAGGCTCCGAGTCTGCGGTGTGGGGTGGAACCCCCCGATGTGGGTCAGGACCCCGATGTGGGTCAGGAGGGGACCCCGAGCCCCCGACGTGGGGCAGAACCCCAAAATGTGGGTCAGGAGGGGGTTCTGAGCTCCCACTGTGGGGCGGGACCCCCGGATGTGGGGCGGGACCCCAATGTGGGTCAGGACCCCGATGTGGGTCAGGGCCCCAGTGTGGGTCAGGAGGGGGCTCCGAGCCCCCGGTGTGGGGCAGGACTCCCGAATGTGGGGCAGGATCTCGGTGTGGGGCAGAACCCCAAAATGTGGGTCAGGAGAGGGCCCCGAGCCCCCGGTGTGGAGCAGAACCCCCCGATGTGGGTCAGGACCCCGATGTGGGTCAGGAGGGGGCCCCGATCCCGCAGTGTGAGGCAGGACCCCCGGATGTGGGGCGGGAGGGGGCTGGGACTCCGCGGTGTGGGGCGGGAGCTCGATGTGGGGCAGGGAGGGGGTCAGGACCTCGCTATGGGGGGGATGGGGGTCAACACCCCAAAATGTGGGTCAGGAGGGGTCGGGACCCCGCTATGGGGCGGGAGGAGGGGTCAAGACCCCGATGTGGGGCAGAACCCCCGGATGTGGGTCAGGACCCCAATGTGGGTCAGGAGTGGGGCCGGGACCCAGATATGGGGCGGGGGCCTCTGGGACCCCTCAATGTGGGTCAGGACCCCCCCAATGTGGGTCAGAGCTCTGATGTGGGTCAAGAGCAGAGCTGGGACCCCGATGTGGGGCGGGGTGTGCTGGGACCCCCCGATGTGGGGCAGGACACCCCGCTATGGGGCAGGAGGGGTTGGAACCCCAATGTGGGGCAGGAGGGGGTCAGGACCCCGCTATGGGGCAGGAAGGGGGATCAACACCCCGCTATGGGGCAGAGTCTGGCTGTGTCACATCCTGGGGGGCTCAGCCCCACACTTGTGGGTCCTGGGGGTCCCGATTTGGATCCTGAAGGGGCCCAGTCAGGAACTGGGGGTGGGGAACTCACCCTGGGGTTGGGGGGGTCCCGGGGGTTTTTGGGGGTCCCGATTTCCATCCCGGGGGTCCCATTGGGATCTCAGGGGTCCCGGGGGTCCCAATTTGGACCTCGGGGGTCCCAATTTGGACCCTCAGGGTGTGAAAATTGTCCAAGAAACACCAGAGCTGTGTGTGATGAATGCTGGGATTTGGGGGTCCCGGGGGTTTCTGGGGGTCCCGGGGGGTTCTGGGGGTCCCGATTTCGATCCCGGGGGTCCTGGGGACCAATTTGGACCTTGGGGGTCCCAATTTGGACCTCGGGGCGTGAAAATTGTCCAAGAAACATCAGCGCAATGTGTGATGACCGCTGGGGTTTGGGGGTCCCGGGGGTTTTTGGGGGTCCCGGTTTCCATCCTGGAGGTCCCGTTGAGATCCCGGGGGTCCCGGGGGGCGCAGTTGGGACCCCGGGAGCGAGGAGGGGAAGGGGGGCCCAGTCCAGGAAACAGCGGGGGATTAGCGCTGGCGTCAATCCCATCAGCTCACCCCGGCTGCTCAGGTGAGCCCGGGCCGTCCCCCCCGGATCCGCGCGGCCCCAATTAAGGGATTTTGGGGGGGGGGTCCGGGCTAATCCGGGGGCGGGGGGGGACTATAAGAGCAGGGGGGCGCGGGCGGCCGGGGCAGTGGCACTGGTGACACTTTGGGGACCATGGCGACGGGAGTTTGGGACGGGGCGGTGTTCGCCGCGCGCCGGCGCCACGACGACGACGACACCACGCGCGACAGCATCTTCACCTACACCAACAGCAACAACACGCGCGGTGAGCGGCGGGGACACGCGGGGACACGCGGGGATACGCGGGGATACGCGGGGACACCGGGGGAGGGGGCTCGGGGGAGTTTTGGGGTAATTTGGGGCAGTTTCGGGGTCGGCGATCAAGGTACGCCAATGGTAGCGATGTACGCGGTGAAGATATTGGGGACATATGGGGACATCAGAGGACATCAGGGGACACAAAAGGACATCAGGGGACACTGGGGGGCACTGAGGGACACCGGGGGAGGAGGTTCGGGAGAGTTTTGGGGCAGTTTTGGGGAGTTTTGGGGAGTTTTGGGATTGGCGATCAAGGTACGCCAATGGTAGTGACTTAAGCGGTGAGGATATTGGTGACATTAGGGGACATTAGGGGACATAGGGGGACACAGAGAGGCATGAAGGGACAGATATGGACATCAGGGGACACTGGGGGGCACTGAGGGACACCGGGGGAGGGGGTTTGGGGAGTTTTGGGGCAGTTTGGGGGAGTTTTGGGGTCGGCGATCAAGGTACGACAATGGTAGTGGCATGCGCAGTGAGGATATTGAGGACATATGGGGACATTAGGGGACATTAGGGGACATAGGGGGACACAGAGAGGCGTGAAGTGACACAGAAGGACATCAGGGGACACTGGGGAGGGGGCTCGGGGGAGTTTTGGGGTAATTTGGGGCAGTTTTGGGGTCAGCAATAAAGGTACGCCAACAATAGCAACGCGCGCAGTGAAGATATTGAGGACATACGGGGACATCAGGGGACATAAGGGGACATCAGGGGACAAAGAGAGGCATGAAGGGACACAGAAGGACATCAGGGACACTGGGGAACACGGGGCGACAGGAGGGGAGGGGGCTTGGGGCAGTTTTGAGGCAATTTTTGGCAATTTTGGGAAGTTTTGGGGTCAATAATTGAGCTTCGCCAATGGTAGCGACGCGCATGGTGAAGATATTGAGGACACCAGGAGACATCAGGGGACATCAGGGGACATCAGGGAGGCATGATGGGACACAGGGGACATCAGGGGACACTGGGGGGCACCGAGGGACATGGGGGGACACGGGGGGAGGGGTTTGGGGGAGTTTTGGGGCAGCTTTGAGGAGTTTTGGGGTCAACGGACCTCAATGGCAACAACGTGCGGTGAAGACACGGAGGGACACAGGGACAGAAAGGGGCACGAAGGGACATCAAGGGGACATGGAGGGGACACGAGGGGACACAGGGGGACACGAGGGGACATGAGGGGACACAGGGGGAGCATTTTAGGGGAGTTTTGGGGGAGTTTTTGGGGTCAACGATCAACCTGCGCCAACCCACATCGATGGCAGTGAGGCAATGAAAGAGGTGCGGGGACATGAGGGGACATGAAGGGACACAGAGGGACATGGAGGGACACAGGGGGAGCATTTGGGGGGAGTTTTGGGGAGTTCTGAGGAGTTTTAGGGAATTTTGAGGAGTTTTGGGGAGTTTTAAGGGAGTTTGGGGGGTCAACGATCAACCTGTGCCAACCTGTATCAATGCCAGTGATGCAGCAAAGACACGGGGTGACATGGAGGGGACATGAGGGGACACAGAGGGACATGAGGGGACACAGAGGGATGATTTTGAGGGAGTTTTGGGGTCGTTTTGGGGTCAAAACCCAACCCCATCCACAGCAGCCCCACACAGTGAAGAGCAGAGGGACATGGCGGTGACATGAGGGAACACGGGGGGACATGGAGGGACACAGGGGGACATGAGGGGACTTTGGGGGCACTTTGGGGGGAGTTTGGGGCAGATTTGAGGAGTTTTGAGGCATTTTTAGGATCAACGACCAACATGCACCAACCCATATCAATGGCAGTGACAGAGTGAAGATGTGGGGGGACATGGAGGGGACATGAGGGGACACAGAGGGCCATGGGGGGACACGGGGAGATGATTTTGAGGGAATTTTGGGGGAGTTTTGAGGAGTTTTGGGGTCAACAACCAACCTCCACCAACAGGTGAAGAGCAGAGGGACATGGCGGTGACATGAGGGAACATGGGGGGACATGGAGGGACACAGGGGGACATGAGGGGACTTTGGGGGCACTTTGAGGGCACTTCAGGGGGAGTTTTGAGGAGTTTTGAGGCGTTTTGGGGTCATTTTGTGGTTGACAACCAAACTCCACCACCGCTGCCACCGCTCACCGTGGGGCGAGGGGACACAGGGTGACACGAGGGGACACTGGGTGACACTCGTGTGACCCGGGGACACCTCCACCGCCCCCCAGGTCCCTTCGAGGGCCCCAACTACCACATCGCACCGCGCTGGGTGTACAACCTGACGTCGCTGTGGATGATCTTCGTGGTGATCGCCTCGGTGTTCACCAACGGGCTGGTGCTGGTGGCCACGGCCAAGTTCAAGAAGCTGCGGCACCCCCTGAACTGGATCCTGGTCAACCTGGCCGTGGCCGACCTGGGCGAGACGGTCATCGCCAGCACCATCAGCGTGGTCAACCAGATCTTCGGCTACTTCATCCTGGGCCACCCCATGTGCGTCATCGAGGGCTACACCGTCAGCGCCTGCGGTCAGTCGGGGCGGGGCTACGGGCTGGGGGCGTGGCCAGGGCCTGGGGCAGTTTGGGAGTGTGGGGTGGGGTGTGGGGTGTGGGACTTGGTCAGTGCCTGTGGTCAGTTTGGGGGTGTGGGGTGTGGGACATAGTCAGGGTCTGGGGTCAGCTTGGGGGTGTGGGGTCATGGTCAGGGTCTGTGGTCAGTTTGGGGGTGTGGGGTTTGGGGTCATGGTCAGTGCCTGTGGTCAGTTTGGGGGTGTGGGGTGTGGGACATGGTCAGGGTCTGTGGTCAGTTTGGGGGCAGGGATATGGGGGGTCGGGGACAGGGTCAGGGCCTGTGGTCAGTTTGGGGGTGCAGATATGGGCAGGGTTACATGGTCAGTGCCTGTGGTCAGTTTGGGGGTGCAGATATGGGGCAGGGTTACATGGTCAGTGCCTGTGGTCAGTTTGGGGGTGCAGATATGGGGCAGGGTTACATGGTCAGTGCCTGTGGTCAGTTTGGGGGTGTGGGTCAGGAGTGTAGGTCAGGCATGTGGGTCAGAGATGTGGGGCAGGGATGTGGGTCAGGATTGTGGGTCATGGGTATAGGGCTGGGGTTAGGGTCAGGGGTGTAGATCAGGCATGTGGGTCAGAGATGTGGGTCAAGGATATGGGGCAGGGATGTGGGTCACAGATGTGGGTCAGAGATATGGGTCAGAGATGTGGGTCAGGAACTCTCTATGGAGCTGGGCTCTATAGGGCCGTGCTCTATGGGGTTCTATGGGTCCAGGCGCTATGGGGCAGCCCCATAACCACCCCAAACCCCACGGCGCTGTGGTCCCTGGCCATCCTCCCCATAGCAGAGGCTGGATTATGGGTTTCTCTATGGGGCTCTATGGGTCTGGGCGCTATAGGGCTGTGTTCTATTGGGTTCTATGGGTCCGGGTGCTATGGGGCAGCCCCATAACCACCCCAAACCCCACAGTGCTGTGGTCCCTGGCCATCCTCCCCATAACAGGGGCTGGATGTTGTGGGGTTCTCTATGGAGTTCTATGAGTTTGAGTTCTATAGGGCCGTGCTCTATGGGGTTCTATGGGGCTGGGCGCTATGGGGCAGCCCCATAACCACCCCAAACCCCCCCGCAGGCATCACAGCGCTGTGGTCCCACAATTCCATCGTCCCCATAGCAGAGGCTGGACATTATGGGGTTTTCTATTTGGTTCTATGGGTCCGGGCGCTATGGGGCAGCCCCATAACCACCCCAAACCCCACAGTGGTCCCTGTCCATCCTCCCCATAGCAGGGGATGGATGTTGTGGGGTTCTCTATGGGGTTCTATGGGTCTGGGCGCTATAGGGCCGTGCTCTATGGGGTTTTATGGGTCCGGGCGCTATGGGGCAGCCCCATAACCACCCCAAACCCCCCTGCAGGCATCACGGCACTGTGGTTCCACAATTCCATCTTCCCCATAGCAGAGGCTGGACATTATGGGGTTTTCTATTTGGTTCTATGGGTCCGGGTGCTATAGGGCCGTGTTCTATGGGTCCAGGCGCTGTGGGGCAGCCCCATAACCACCCCAAACCCCACGGCACTGTGGTCCCTGTCCATCATCTCCATAGGAGAGGTTGGACGTTATGGGGTTTTCTATTTGGTTCTATGGGTCCGGGTGCTATAGGGCCGTGCTCTATGGGGCTGGGCGCTGTGGGGCAGCCCCATAACCACCCCAAACCCCACGGCACTGTGGTCCCTGTCCATCATCTCCATAGGAGAGGTTGGATGTTATGGGGTTTTCTATTTGGTTCTATGGGTCCGGGTGCTATAGGGCCGTGTTCTATGGGTCCGGGCGCTGTGGGGCAGCCCCATAACCACCCCAAACCCCCCCGCAGGCATCACGGCACTCTGGTCCCTGGCCATCATCTCCTGGGAGCGCTGGTTCGTGGTGTGCAAACCCTTCGGGAACATCAAGTTCGACGGGAAGCTGGCGGTGGCCGGGGTCCTCTTCTCCTGGATCTGGTCCTGCGCCTGGACCGCGCCCCCCATCTTCGGCTGGAGCAGGTGGGGAGGCCCCGGGGGTCCGGGGAGGGGTCTGGGGGTGTCACTGAGGTGACACCGGTGTCCCCAAGGCGTGGGGAGGGGTCTGGGCCGGGCTCCTCCTGTGCTGGATCTGGTCCCGCCCCTGGACCGCGCCCCCCATGTTCGGCTGGAGGGGGTGGGGAGGAGGGAGGGGTGACAGGAGTGTCCCCAGGGTGTCACACAGGTGACACGAGTGTCCCCAGGGTGTCACAGAGGTGGCACGAGTGTCCCCAGGGTGTCACAGAAGTGATACGAGAGTCCCCAGGGGGTGTTTAGGGCGACGCGTGTGTCCCCAGGGTGTGACAGACGTGGCACGACTGTCCCCAGCGGGTGTTTAGGGTGACACGAATGTCCCCAGTGGGTGTTTGGGGTGACACCAGTGTCCCCAGGGTGGCACACAGGTGACACGAGTGTCCCCAGGGTGTCACAGAGGTGACACGAGTGTTCCCAGTGGGTGTTTGGGGTGACACGAGTGTCCCCAGGGCTGTCAGACACTCCAGGGATGACCCGAGTGTCCCCAGGAGAGGCTCTAGGGGGATCCCCAAGGCTGACCCAGGGGTCCCCCGGACCCAGAGGAGTTTTGGGGTGTCCCTTTTGTCACCCCTGAGCCCCGGTGCCCCCCCCTGGCCAGGTACTGACCCCAGAGGAGTGACCCGAGTGTCCCCAGGAGCGACTCTAGGGGGTCCCCAAGGCTGACTCAGGGGTCCCCCGGACCCGGAGGAGTTTTGGGGTGTCCCTATTGTCCCCCCTGACCCCCAGTGCCCCCCCGGACAGGTACTGACCACAAGAGAGTGACCCGAGTGACCCCAGAAGTGACTCCAGGGTGACCCCCCGAGGTCCCCAGGGTTCCCCGGGACCCGGAGGAGTTTTGGGGTGTCCCTATTGTCCCCCCTGACCCCCGCTGTCCCTGCTGGCCACGTACTGACCCCATGGGGGTGACCTGAGTGACCCCACCAGCGGCTCCAGAGTGACCCCCCGAGGTCCCCAGGGGTCCCCCGGACCTGACACCATCCTGAGGAGTTTTGGGGTGTCCCTGCTGTCCCCACTGACCCCCGCTGTCCCTCCGGACAGGTACTCGGGAGTGACCCGAGTGACACCAGGAGTGGCTCTAGGGGGGTCCCCAAAGCTGTCCCAGGGGTGTCTCACACCTGGCACCATCCCGAGGAGTTTTGGGGTGTCCCTGCTGTCCCCCCTGACCCCCAGTGCCCCCCCGGACAGGTACTCGGGAGTGACCCGAGTGACCCCAGAAGTGACTCTAGGGTGACCCCCCGAGGTCCCCAGGGTTCCCCGGGACCCGGAGGAGTTTTGGGGTGTCCCTGCTGTCCCCCCTGACCCCCGCTGTCCCTGCTGGCCACGTACTGACCCCATGGGGGTGACCTGAGTGACCCCACCAGCGGCTCCAGAGTGACCCCCCGAGGTCCCCAGGGGTCCCCCGGACCTTGCACCATCCTGAGGAGTTTTAGGGTGTCCCTGCTGTCCCCCCTGACCCCCGCTGTCCCCCCGGACAGGTACTCGGGAGTGACCCGAGTGACACCAGGAGCGACTCTAGGGGGTCCCCAAGGCTGACTCAGGGGTCCCCCGGACCCGGAGGAGTTTTGGGGTATCTCTATTGTCACCCCTCACCCCCGATGTCCCCCCTGGCCAGATATTGACCCCACAGGCGTGACCCAAGTGACCCCAGCAGCAGCTCCGGGGTGGTCCCCAAAGCTGTCCCAGGGGTGTCTCACACCTGGCACCATCCCGAGGAGTTTTGGGGTGTCCCTGCTGTCCCCCCTGACCCCCAGTGCCCCCCGGACAGGTACTGACCACAAGAGAGTGACCCGAGTGACCCCAGAAGTGACTCCAGGGTGACCCCCCGAGGTCCCCAGGGTTCCCCGGGACCCGGAGGAGTTTTGGGGTGTCCCTATTGTCACCCCTGACCCCCGCTGTCCCTGCTGGCCACGTACTGACCCCATGGGGGTGACCTGAGTGACCCCACCAGCGGCTCCAGGGTGACCCCCCGAGGTCCCCAGGGGTCCCCCGGACCTGACACCATCCTGACGAGTTTTGGGGTGTCCCTGCTGTCCCCCCTGACCCCCAGTGCTCCCCCGGACAGGTACTCGGGAGTGACCCGAGTGACCCCAGAAGTGACTCCAGGGTGACCCCCCGAGGTCCCCAGGGCTCCCCCGGACCCGAAGGGGTTTGGGGGTGTCCCTGCTGTCCCCCCTGACCCCCGCTGTCCCCCGGACAGGTACTCGGGAGTGACCCGAGTGACCCCAGAAGTGACTCCAGGGTGACCCCCCGAGGTCCCCAGGGGTCCCCCGGACCCGGAGCCTTTCCGAGGGGTTTGGGGGTGTCCCTGCTGTCCCCCCTGACCCCCGGTGCCCCCCCGGACAGGTACTCGGGAGTGACCCGAGTGACACCAGGAGTGGCTCTAGGGGGGTCCCCAAAGCTGTCCCAGGGGTGTCTCAGACCCGGCACCATCCTGAGGAGTTTTGGGGTGTCCCTGCTGTCCCCCCTGACCCCCAGTGCCCCCCCGGACAGGTACTCGGGAGTGACCCGAGTGACCCCAGAAGTGACTCCAGGGTGACCCCCCGAGGTCCCCAGGGTTCCCCCGGACCCGAAGGGGTTTGGGGGTGTCCCTGCTGTCCCCCCTGACCCCCGGTGCCCCCCCGGACAGGTACTCGGGAGTGACCCGAGTGACCCCAGAAGTGACTCCAGGGTGACCCCCCGAGGTCCCCAGGGTTCCCCCGGACCCGAAGGGGTTTGGGGGTGTCCCTGCTGTCCCCCCTGACCCCCGCTGTCCCCCCGGACAGGTACTGGCCCCACGGGCTGAAGACCTCGTGCGGGCCGGACGTGTTCAGCGGCAGCACGGACCCGGGCGTGCAGTCCTACATGGTGGTGCTGATGGTCACCTGCTGCTTCTTCCCGCTGGCCGTCATCATCTTCTGCTACCTGCAAGTGTGGCTGGCCATCCGTGCGGTGAGGAGAGAGACCCCATCCCCGAAAAAATCCCCATCCAAAAAACCCCCCCCCCGAAAAAAAATCCCCATCCAAAAAATCCCCCCCCGAGAAAAAATCACCACCCCCCAAAAAAAAAAAAAAAAAAAAACCCGGGAAAAAAAAATCCCCACCCAAAAAAAAAAAAACCCGGGAAAAAAAATCCCCACCCCCCAAAAAAATCACCCAAAAAAATAAAACCCGGGAAAAAAATCCCCACCCGAAAAAAAATCACCACCCGAAAAAAAAAAAAACGGGGGAAAAAATCCCCACCCGAAAAAAAAAATCCCCACTCAAAAAAAAAACCGGGAAAAAAAATCCCCACCCGGAAAAAAAGCAGCACCCCCCCCAAAAGAAAAAAACAAAACAAACCCGGGAAAAAAAAATCCCCACCCCCCCAAAAAAAATCACCACCCAAAAAAAAATACCCGGGGAAAAAAAATCCCCACCCGAAAAAAAATCAGCGCCCCCCCAAAAAAACCCGGGAAAAAAAATCCCCACCCGAAAAAAAAACCGGGGAAAAAATCCCGAATCCAAAAAAGAGAAACCAAACTGGGAAAAAATCCCGAACCAGGAAAAAAACAACAGCCCCCCCCCAATCCCCCCCTCAGGTCACTGCCCAGCAGAAGGAGTCACCCCTTACACCCCCTAAACCCCCTTTAAACTCCCTCAAAGCCCCCCAGACCCTGCCGGGACCCTCCCGGGACCCCCCCAAACCCCCCCAGGACCCCCCAAACCCCCCAATGTCCACCTGCATCACTGCCCAGCAGAAGGAGTCACCCCTTACTCCTCCACGTCCCCCCTTTTACACCCCAAACTCCTCCTACACCCCCTTTAAACCATTTCAAACCCCCCCCGCCCCCCCCAGGACCCCTCTAACCCGCCCAGGACCCCCTCAAACCCCCTGGGACCCCCCCAGGACCCCCCCAAGACCCCTCTAACCCCCCCAATCCCCCCCCTCAGGTCACTGCCCAGCAGAAGGAGTCACCATTTACACCCCCTAAACTTCCCCTATACCCCCTTTAAGCCCCCCCAACCCCCCCGGGACCCCCCAGGACCCCTCTAACCCCCCCAAATCCCCCCCTCAGGTCACTTCCCAGCAGCAGGAGTCACTCCTACACCCCCCAAACTCCCCCCATACCCCCTATAATCTCCCTTAAACTCCACATTATCCCACCGGGACCGCCCGGGATCCCCAGGGATCCCCCAGGACCCCTCTAACCCCCCCGGGACCCTCCCAGGACCCCTCTAATCCCCCCAATTCCCCCCCTCAGGTCACTGCCCAGCAGAAGGAGTCATCCCTTACTCCCCCCAAACTTCCCCTATACCCCCTTTAAGCGCCCCCAAACCCCCCCCGGACCCCTCTAACCCCCCCAATCCCCCCCCCCCGCAGGTGGCAGCCCAGCAGCAGGAGTCACTCCTTACGTCCCCTATAAACCCCAGATACCCCCCATAAATGCCACCAAACCCCCCAATATCCTCCTCAACCCCCCCCCAGGGACCCCCCCAGGACCCCTCTAACCCCCCGGGACCCCCCCAGGACCCCTCTAACCCCCCCGGGACCCCCCCAGGACCCCTCTAACCCCCCGGGACCCCTCCAGGACCCCTCTAACCCCCCGGGACCCTCCCAGGACCCCTCTAACCCCCCCAAATCCCCCCCCTCAGGTCACTGCCCAGCAGAAGGAGTCACCATTTACACCCCCTAAACTTCCCCTATACCCCCTTTAAGCCCCCCCAACCCCCCCGGGACCCCCCAGGACCCCTCTAACCCCCCAAATCCCCCCCTCAGGTCACTTCCCAGCAGCAGGAGTCACTCCTACACCCCCCAAACTCCCCCCATACCCCCTATAATCTCCCTTAAACTCCACATTATCCCACCGGGACCCCCCGGGACCCCCAGGACCCCTCTAATCCCCCCAATCCCCCCCTCAGGTCACTGCCCAGCAGAAGGAGTCATCCCTTACTCCCCCCAAACTTCCCCTATACCCCCTTTAAGTGCCCCCAAACCCCCCCAGGACCCCTCTAACCCCCCCAATCCCCCCTGGCAGGTGGCAGCCCAGCAGCAGGAGTCACTCCTTACGTCCCCTATAAACCCCAGATACCCCCCAAAATGCCACCAAACCCCCAATATCCTCCTGAACCCCCCCCAGGGACCCCCCCAGGACCCCTCTAACCCCCCGGGACCCTCCCAGGACCCCTCTAATCCCCCCAATCCCCCCCTCAGGTCACTGCCCAGCAGAAGGAATCACCATTTACACCCACTAAACTTCCCCTATACCCCTTTAAACTCCCTCAACCCCCCCAGACCCCCCAGGTCCCCCCTAGGACCCCTCTAACCCTCCAGGGACCCTCCCAGGACCCCTCTAACCCCCCCAAATCCCCCCCTCAGGTCACTTCCCAGCAGCAGGAGTCACTCCTACACCCCCCAAACTCCCCCCATACCCCCTATAATCTCCCTTAAACTCCACATTATCCCACCGGGACCGCCCGGGACCCCCAGGGACCCCCCAGGACCCCTCTAACCCCCAATCCCCCCCGGCAGGTGGCAGCCCAGCAGCAGGAGTCACTCCTTACGTCCCCTATAAACCCCAGATACCCCCCATAAATGCCACCAAACCCCCCAATATCCTCCTCAACCCCCACCCAGGGACCCCCCCAGGACCCTCTAACCCCCCCAGGGACCCCCAGGACCCCTCTAACCCCCCAGGGACCCCCCAGGACCCCTCTAACCCCCCCGGGACCCCCCCAGGACCCCTCTAACCCCCCAATCCCCCCCCGCAGGTGGCAGCCCAGCAGAAGGAGTCGGAGTCGACGCAGAAGGCGGAGAAGGAGGTGTCGCGCATGGTGGTGGTGATGATCCTGGCGTACTGCTTCTGCTGGGGGCCCTACACCGTGTTCGCCTGCTTCGCCGCCGCCAACCCCGGCTACGCCTTCCACCCGCTCACCGCCGCCCTGCCCGCCTTCTTCGCCAAGAGCGCCACCATCTACAACCCCATCATCTACGTCTTCATGAACAGACAGGTGAGGGCAGCACCTGAGATACCTGGGACACACCTGAGCACACCTGGGATACCTGGGTACACAGGGTATGGGGTACGGGATATGGGACAGGGTCACCATCTACAACCCCATCATCTACGCCTGCATGAACAGACAGGTGAGCTTTGGGCACCTGAGCGCACCTGAGCGCACCTGAGCACACCTGAGTGCACCTGGGTACACAGGGTATGGGGTTATGGGATATGGGATATGGGACAGGGTCACCATCTACAGCCCCATCATCTATGTCTGCATGAACAGACAGGTGAGCTTTGGGCACCTGGGGGCACCTGAGTGCACCTGAGCGCACCTGAGCTCACCTGAGCACACCTGAGTGCACCTGGGGACATAGGGTATGGGATATGGGTTATGTGATAGGGACAGGGTCACTATCTACAGCCCCATCACCTACGTCTGCACGAACAGACAGGTGAGCTTTGGGCACCTGGGGGCACCTGAGCGCACCTGGGCACAGTTCAGGGCATGGGGACATGAGATAGAGCAGGGTTATGGGGCTGGGACAGGGACGGAGCCACCATCTACAACTCCATCATCTACGTCTTCATGAACAGACAGGTGAGCTTTGGGCACCTGGGGCACACCTGAGCATACCTGAGATACCTGGGTACAGCTGGGACACACCTGGGGACAGCTCAGAGCATGGGGACACAGGGTATGGGGTTATGGGGTATGGAATAGGGATAGAGTCACCATCAGCCCCATCACCTATATCTTCATGAACAGACAGGTGAGGGCAGCACCTGGGGGCACCTGAGCACACCTGAGCACACCTCGGTGCACCTGGGGACATAGGGTACGGGATATGAGATATGGGATAGGGACAGGGTCACAATCTACAGCCCCATCACCTACGTCTGCATGAACAGACAGGTGAGGGCAGCACCTGAGCACAACTGAGCACACCTGGGAGCACTGGAGAGAGCCAGGATAGAGCCAGGACAGGGCTCTGTGTGACACAGCAGGGACAGGTGACAGAGCAGTGACAGGTTCTGAGCACAGATGACACAAAGCAGTGACAGGTTCCAGGCACAGGTGACACAGAACAGGGACAGGTGACACGGACCAGCTGCCACCACAGCTCCACCTGTCCCCTCCGGATGTCACACACCAGTCACACACATTGTCACCTGCACGGGACCACCGATGTCGGGGCCCCGGGCTGACCTGGTGTCCCCTGTCTCTTGTCCCTGTCCCCGTGTCCCCTGTGTGTCCTTTGTGTCCTGACCCTGTCCCCTGTGTGTCACCTGTGTGTTCCTCTGTCCTCTGTCCCCCCTCCCTGTCCCCGTGTTTCCTATCCTTGTCCCTTGTCCCCAACCCCCGTGTCCCCTGTCCCTTGTGTATCCCATGTCCCCTGTGTCGCTCCTGTCCCCTCTGTCCCCGCTCTGTCCCCCTGTCCTTCCCGCATCCGCCCTTCCCTCTGTCCCTCCTGTCCCTTGTCTGTCCCCGGTGTCCCTTGCCTGTCCCCCTCTGTGTCCCCTGTCTGTCCCGGTGTCCCTGTCCCCCCGTCCCCTGTCTGTCCCCCTGTGTCGCTTGGCTGTCCCCTGTCCCCTGCCTGTCCCCTGTCCCCTGTCTGTCCTGGTGTCCCCTGTTCCCTCTGCCCCCTGTCTGTCCCCCCTGTCCCCTGTCCCCTGTCTGTTCCCCGTCTGTCCCCTGCCCCCTCTGCCCCCTCTCTGTCCCCTGTCCTGTCTGTCCCCTCTGCCCCCTGCCTGTCCCCTATGTCCCCGCTGTCCCCTGTCTGTCGCGGTGCCCCCTGTCCCCTGTCTGTCCCCCCCGTCCCATCCGTCCCCTGCCTGTCCCCGGTGTCCCCTGCCCCCTCTGTCCCCTGTCTGTACCGGTATCCCCTGTCTGTCCCTGTCCCTGTGTCCCCTCTGCCCCCTGTCTGTCCCTGTCCCGGTGTCCCCTGTCTGTCCCTGTCCTCTGTCCCCTGTCTGTCCCTGTGTCCCCTGCCTATCCCTGTGTCCCCTGCCTGTCCCTGTGTCCCCCTGTCCCGGTGTCCCCTGTCTGTCCCTGTGTCCCGGTGTCCCCGCAGTTCCGGAACTGCATCCTGCAGCTCTTCGGCAAGAAGGTGGACGATGGCTCCGAGGTCTCCACCTCGCGCACCGAGGTCTCCTCCGTCTCCAACTCCTCCGTGTCACCCGCGTAGGGACCCCCGCCGCCCCCTCCCCAATAAAGCTTTGTACCTCCCGGACCGCTGTCGCGCCCGCTGTCACCTCCCAGCGCTGGCCCCGGTGTCCCCAGGGTGCGGGGGGTCCTCAGTGTCACCTCCCAGCATTGTCCCCGGTGTCCCCAAGGTGCTGGGGGTCCTCATTGTCACGTCCCAGCGCTGTCCCCACGCGTTGGGGCTCCTCAGTGTCACCTCCCAGCACTGGCCCCGGTGTCCCCAAGCACTGGGGGTCCTCAGTGTCACCTCCCAGCGCTGGCCCCGGTGTCCCCAAGCACTGGGGGTCCTCAGTGTCACCTCCCAGCGCTGCCCTAATGTCCCCAAGCATTGGGGGTCCCCAGTGTCCCCCTCTTTGGGTGTCCCCAATGTCCCCAGGGTGCTGGGGGTCCTCAGTGCCCCTCCCAGCGCTGTCCCCAATGTCCCCAAGCATTGGGGGTCCTCAGTGTCACCTCCCAGTGCTGTCCCAGGTGTCCCCAGGGTGGTGGGGGTCCTCAGTGTGCCCCTCTTTGGGTATCCTCAATGTCCCCAGGGTGCTGGGGGTCCTCAGTGTCACCTCCCAGCGCTGTCCCTGGTGTCCCCGGGGTGCTGGGAGCTCTCAGTATCCCCTCTTTGGGTGTCCCCAATGTCCCCAGGGCACTCCTCGGTGTCCCCAGGGTGCTGGGGGTCCTCAGTGTCACCTCCCAGTGTTGGCCCCGGTGTCCCCAAGCGTTGAGGGCCCTTAATGTCACCCCCCCAGTGCTGGCCCCAGTGTCCCCAGGGTGCTGGGGGTCTTCAGTGTCGTCTCCTTGGGTGTCCCCAACATCCCCAGGGTGCTGGAGGTTCTTAGCGCCCCCCTCCTTGGGTGTCCCCCAATGTCCCCAAGGCACTGGGAGCTCTCAGTGTCCCCTCCTTGAGCGTCCCCAATGACTCCAGGAGTCCCAAATGTCCCCACCTGGTGTGGTCGCTGATGTCCCAATGGCTCTGGGAGGGTCACACCACCCAGGGGGTTCCCCAGTGTCCCCTCTTGGGGGGTCCCCAAGGTCCTCTGGCTCTGGGGTCCTCAGTGTTGCCCCCCCGAGGGGTCCCCAATGTCCCCATGGCTCTGGGGTCCCCAAAGTCGCCCTTGGGGGGAGGTCACATCACGCCGGGGTGTCCCCAATGACCCCATGGCTCTGAGGGTCCCCAGTGTCCCCTCTTGGGGGGTCCCCAATGTCCCCATGGCTCTGGGGGTCCCCAATGTCGCCCCCTCCAGGGGTCCCCAATGTCCCCATGGCTCTGGGGGTCCCCAATGTCCCCTCTAGGCGGGTCCCCAATGTCCCATCGCCTTTGGGGGTTGCGTCACCCCCGGGATGTCCCTCAGAGACCCCCCCGGGGTCCCCAACCCTCCCATCAGCCTTTGGGGCGGTGTCACCCCCCCAAGAGCGTCCCCCCGTTCCCATCAGCCCCTGCGGGTGTCACCTCCCTCCCCCGTGTGCCCCCAAATCCTCCCCGGACCCCGGAGAGCGACAGCCCCGCCGGCGAGCTCTCAGCCAATGGGAAGCGTTCCCGCTGCGCGCTGCTCTGCTATTGGTCAATAGCGGTGTCAATCTCCGCTGCCCCAAGCAGCCAATCAGGAGCAGGGGTGGGGCGAAAGGGGCGTAATTTGAATGGGGGTGATGTCATCGCCTCTGGCCACGCCTTCCATGCGTTCTGATTGGTGAAAAAGGGCGGGAGGGGCGCGCGCCGCGCTGTGATTGGCGGGAAAGGGGAGGGAAAGGGGCGGGGCCAAAGGAAAAGGCACGTGGAGGAGGGGACGGGGACAGGGACGGGGATGGGGACAGGGATGGGACAGGGATGGGACAGGGATGGGACAGGGATGGGGGCAAGAATGGGACAGAGATGGGACAGGGATGGGACAGGGATGGGGACAGGTACAGGGATGGGTACAGGACAGGATGGGGACAGGGATGGGGACAGAGATGGGACAGGGATGGGGACAGGGACAGGAATGAAGATGGGACAAGGATGGGGACAAAGATGGGACAGGGACAGGAATGGGGACAAGGATGGGACAGGGATGGGACAAGAATGGGACAGGGATGGGACAGGGATGGGACAGGGATGGGGACAAGGATGGGACAGGGATGGGAACAAGGATGAGACAGGGATGGGACAGGGGTGGGGACAGGACAGGGATGGGGTCAGAGATGGGGACAAAGATGGGACAGGGATGGGACAGAGACAGGGATAGGGACAGGGATGAAGGTGGGACAAGGATGGGGACAAAGATGGGACAGAGACAGGAATGGGGACAGGGATGAGGTCATGGACAGGGACAGACAGGATGGGGACAAGGATGGGACAGGACAGGATGGGGACAGAGATGGGGACAGAGATGGGACAGGGATGGGGACAGAGATGGGGACAGGGATGGGGACAAGAATAGGTCAGGGATGGGACAGGGACAGGACAGGATGGGGACAAGGACAGGGACAAGACGGGGTGGGCACAGGGTTGGGGACAGGGATAGGGACAGGGATAGGGACAGGACAGGGATAGGGACAGGACAGGGACGGGACAGGGATAGGGAAAGGGATGGGACAAAGATGGGGACAAAGATGGGACAGGGGTGGGACAGGGACAGAGACAGGGATAGGGACAGGGATGGGACAGGGGTGGGGACAAGGATGGGGACAGGAATGGGACAGGGATGAGATAGGGACTGGGACAGGGACAGAGACATGATGGGGACAGGGCTGGGATGGCAATGGGACAGGGACAAGGACGGGGACAAGGAGTGGACAGAGATGGGACAGGGATGGGGACAGGGACAGGGTTGGGGACAGGGACAGGGTTGGGACAGGGACAGGGATGAGACAGGAATGGGGGACAGGGGGTTTCCCCTCGGTGACACTGTCCCCAATGATCCCCACACCCCTCTGTCCGCTCACGTCATTCTCCCGATT
>JAJEOU010002008.1:0-21323 GCA_021534815.1 Acrocephalus arundinaceus
CCCATTATAGTCAATTGGGCGCGCATTTAGGACACCAGGTCTACCCATTGAAACGAATGGAGATTCAGGAAAACAGCTCTACCATCATGGAAATGGTGATCTCGGACACCAGGTCTATCCGTTATGACTGTCAGGACATCAGGTCTATCTATGAAGTCAGTTGGGATTTGTGGACAGCAGGTCTACTCATTAATGTCAATGGAGATTTTTGGGACAGCTTATCTACCTATCCAATCCAACGAAGTTCAACTTCAAGCATGGGGCTGGAGAAATTTTGGGTTAGGATTTCACCAAAAGTCTGGGAATTCTTCCGGGGGAATCTCTCACCTTCCTTCAGCCCTTTGGGGGGCAGCATCCCAGCCTTGCCTTCCTGCAGTTCCTGTGGGCGCCAGGAGCCACAGCCGGTGGTGCAGGCCGAGAAGTTGGAGAAGTCGTGGCTCAGCAGGGCCCTGGCAAAGGCCAGCTGCGCCTCAGGGTCCTGCCAGGCCACCAGTGCTGCCAGTGGTCCCAGGCATGACTGGGAGGGCACCAGTACAACCAGTAAGCCCGGGAGCTGCCCCTGAGCCCCTGTGGCCTGAGGTGGCAGCTCCCAGTATAAACGGTAAGTGTTAACGCACCCAAACTCGATCCCGTATGGGATTTAGGGGCACCAGGTCTACCTTTTTGAAGTCAATGGGGATTTGGGGACATCAGGTCTACCCAGAAAGGTGGGTCTAAAGGCTCCCAGTATGGTCTTAGGGCCCCCACGTTTACTAGGTTATACTGGGAGGGCACCAATATAAACCAGTTTCTTGATTTTGAAAGACAGTTGTCTGCCAGAGAGAGCTGGAGCTTCCTTTGGAATGGAGAATGTGGCCCCCCTCTCTGCTAAATTATTATAATTTGCAATTGGGAGCTTTCAGGCAAAGATATGGAATAGGGGTAACAGTTCTTTAATAGGATAAAACAACAACAACAAAACACCAAAATACAAATGCAACAGTACAAACACAAGCAAGCAAGCAAAGCAGAAATCTTGGAAGAAAAATCCTGACAGAGTCAGGGATACGACCTGACACTGTTGGTCAGGGTGTTGGAAGCAGTCATGTCCTTGATGAGCCTTATGGCCCATTAGCAGAGATATCTCCCTGGAGGATGGACAGGAGGTGAAGGAGATAAGAAACACTGCCACACCTGGTTTTAACAGCTGGGCCATTATCAGAAGGCATCTGCCCCCCCTCCCCCGTGGAGTTACAAGAGATAAAGAAATATCTGCTTTTACAACAGATGAAATTGAATACAAATCTCTCAGCTACCCAACCAAGACACAGTCCTTCCAGCCGATGCCAGTAGCTCCCAATGTGTCCACATTTTCTTCCCAACATGGGCCCAGTAGCTCCAGTAATCCCAGTCAGGTTCCATTGCAGTCCCAGTGGCTCCCAGGATGATCCAACAGGACCTGTAGTCACTGCCAGTATGGTTCCAGTCACTCCCATTACAATCCCAGTTTTTCCCAGTCACTCCTAGATACTCCTGGTATTATTCCAGTCATGCCCACAGGGACTCCCTTTCAGTCCCAGTGTGGTTCCAGTCACAGCCAGCACCTTTCCAGTCACTCCCAGTCTGATTCCAGTACGATCCCAGTCACTCTCAATACACCCAGTACTCTTCCAGTCACTCCCTGTATGAATCCAGTCAGTTCCAGTAGGATCCCAGTAGGACCCTGGCATGGGCACAGCTGATCCCATTATAATCCAGCATGATTCCAGTTCCCCCCACTGTGGTTTCAGTCTCTCCCAGTGTATCCCAGTTGTTCTCAGTCACTCCAAGTTACCCTGAGTGGCTTCTAGCTGATCCCAGTTGCTCTCAGGGTTCCCAGTCATCCTCAGTGCCGTTCAAGTTGCTGCCAGTATGGTCCCACTGTCCCCCAGCATGGGCCCAGCCTTTCCCACTATGATCCCAGTAGGATCCCAGTTGTCCCCAGCATGGTTCCAGTTGCTCCCTGTTCCTCCAATGTACTTCCAGTTACTCCCAGTTGCCCCTTCTCCAGTCCCAGTCACTCCATAGATGATCCCAGTGCCTCCAGCATATTCCCAGTCATGCCCAGTTGCCCACAGTGTAGACGAGTCACTCCAACCTGCTCACAGCAGTTCCCAGCATGGTCCCACTTCTCCCCAGTGTGCCAGTTTGAACACAAAACCAACAGGAGATCCCAAGTAAGAACTGTTCCATGACCCATTTCTCATAACTCTGGGGGGATATCTTCTGTTAATGGGCCAGCTGTTCAAACCAGGTGGTGCAGGGTTCTTTATCTCTTCCACAACTGTCCTGGGTTGGGTAGCCAAGAGATTTGTATTCAATGTCATCTGTTGTAAAAGCAGATATTTCTTTATCTCTTGTAACTCCAGGGGGAAGGGGGCAGATGCCTTCTGATAATGGGCCAGCTGTTAAAACCAGGTGTGGCCGTGTTTCTTATCTCCTTCACCACCTGTCCATCCTCCAGGGAGATATCTTCTGCTAATGGGCCATTAAGGCTCATCAAGGACATGACACATTACATCATCCCATTGTGAGATGCTCCACCCAGTGTGGGGGGGCCAACTGTTCTTACCTGGATAAAAACTGAGACTCAGGAACAGCAGGCATCTGTTTTTTCCACCAGAGGAAAAAGCTGACCCATCTCACCACCACTGGACTTTTCCTACTCCATTATCTGTACCCACAGAACTCATCTAAGATTTATTTGGACTGCTTCCAACACCCTGACCAACAGGTCGTATCCTTGATTCTGTCAGGACTTTTTTCCAAGACTTCTGTTCTGCTTTGCCTACTTGCTTGTCCTTGTATTACTGCATTTTTATTTTGGTGTTTTTGTTGTTGTTGTTTTTATTCATATTAAAGATTGTTATTGATATTCCCATATCTTTGCCTGAAAGCCCCTAATTGCAAATTATAATAGTTTAGAAGAGAGGGGGGTGACATTCTCCATTCCGAGGGAAGCTCTAGCTATCCCTTGAAGACAACTGGCTGTCAAAACCAAGACAGATTTTAGTGCCCAAAAGGTGGGGCACAAGGGCATTGAGAGAAAAGGGAGTAACAGTTCTTAGGGGCCTCCATTTTTTGGGTACTGGATATAGAAACCTCATTAAGTAGCATCATGTGGTCTGGCTTACCCTGGTTCGGGTGCCATGTGGTTGTGGCTGTGTTTCTGCCATTTGCAGGCCCTTATTTAAACATGGGTCCTATAACTAAGGCTACTGTGGCTGTTATCCAGTTTATTTTATGGGTTTATAAGGTGAAGAATTAATGGATTTTTTAACTTCCTCTGGAAGGCAGGCACAAGGATTCAAGGCTATCATACACTAACTGTGTGTTTTTGGGGTTACATTAACAGTGGTACATACTGTGAGTAAATGACACCAGGAGAAGTTTTCTCTGAGCCCCTCACCCAGTTTTTTAGGTCTACCCCACCAGTTTTCCAAAGGTTCAAATCTTCTCTGAATGCTAATGACATCATACAGTGGCTGGTGTTGCTGATTGCGACTGCCTGTTAAGCCTGTTCTGTTTAGCATTCAGGGATAAGGGGGGATTGACCTGGATAACCACTCTGAATAAGGATACTGCCCCACAGCCTGACTCTGCCCCACAGCCTGCCTCAGAAATGAACCAGCCAGACTGGGTGGGGGTTCTGGTGAAAGAAATGTGTGAAATGGGCCAGATGCTGAGGGAGTACATCTCCCCTGTAGTAGCCTCACTAGCCCCAGCTGGTGGGAAGCCCTCCCCCTGCCCTGAAAAGGGAGATTCCGATGGTGCAGCAGTGGAACCCACAGATGTTACAACTGTACAGGTTCCAGCTGAACCACAGGGGCAGTCACAGCCAGCAGCAGTCGCCCCTGTGGAAACAAAGAAGTCTAAGGTGAAATCAGAGCACCCAGGTAGTAAAGGTTATGAAAGGAGAGCACTCACAACCAGCAGAGGAGCCACAAATAAAGATCATCACCAAGTCAGTGTCATATGAAAGTCGCCATAATCTGCAAAAAGATATTGTATGACGGACACGTGAGGCTTATACAGCGTGGTTCCTCCTGGGGGAGTGTGGGACCCCCTTGCTATGTTGCTTCCCCCACTCTTGCAGGCAACCATCAAATTCCTTGGAAACAGAAGCTTGACCATGATCAGTTTTGATCTCTTTGGGGATCCCCAGCGTGGAGAAGGCCTGCCCAAGGTGTTTCTATGCATCGGTGGTCTTCCCCCTGTGTGGACTGAGGCATAAACAGCACCAGAGAACGTATCAACTGACACATGAACATATTTGAACCTTCCAAACTCGGGAATGTGTGTGACATCTGTCTGCCACACCTGTAAGAGTCGGGACTTGGTGGTCCCTGATTTTGCCTCATGACCCTTCGTCAAGGCAGAAAGCAAGGGGGCTCGGGCGCCTAAGCCACGGTGCAGGTTTGGCAAGCATTGAACTGCAGGTATGTCCACTGGAGCGGAGCTGGCTGCTCCCATGGGAACTTGTATGAGGACAATGGACAGTTGGACAGCCTGTGCTTACCAGCAGCTAGGGACTAGCCCTGCTTGTCCCAAACTCACCTGCTGAACGATCGTACCTGGTTCCCAGAGCAACGGACCTCACCTCAATGACTCTCAGGTGCCCCCCACTTCTGAAATGACTATAAAAGCTGCCCCTCTGTGACTCACACTTTGAGATCTCCCCAGGGAAGACGACGGATCCATTAGCAGGACGCCACAATGATGCAGCTCAGCCGTGGTAGCTCTATACCCCCTGCCCCCCTCTCCTCACTCTGTATCCTATGTTTCCTTTCTAATTCCGTCTATCGCAAATGTTGTTGGCATCAATAAAGGTGCATTTGTGTGTGTAATTAAATATTTGTCCCCTCGAGTACTTTCTGCACTCTAAAGATCACAAGAACCTATCACGATTCCTTTTTGGATTGTGACATGGGGTCATACTGGGATCCTGCTGGAACTGATTGGATTCATACAGGGAGTGACTGGAATAGTACTGGGTGTATTTGAGAGTGAGTGGGATCATTCTGGAATCAGACTGGGAGTGACTGGAAAGGTGCTGGCTGTGACTGGAACCACACTGGGACATAAAGGGAGTCCCTGTGGGCATGACTGGAATAATACCAGGAGTATCTAGGAGTGACTGGGAAAACTGGGATTGTAATGGGAGTGACTGGAACCATACTGGCAGTGACTACAGGTCCTGTTGGGATCATCCTGGGAGCCACTGGGACTGCAATGGGAAGGAATGGAACCTGTCCGGGGGTTACTGAGAGCTACTGGGACTGCAGTGGAACCTGACTGGGGGAAACTGGGAGCTACTGGGCGCATGTTGGGAGGAAATGTGGACACATTAGGAGCTACTGGCATCGACTGGAAGGGACTGTGTCTTGGGTTGGGTAGCCAAGAGATTTGTATTCAATTTAATCTGTTGTAAAAACAGATATTTCTTTATCTCTTGTAACTCCAGGGGGGAGGGGGCAGATGCCTTCTGATAATGGCCCAGCTGTTAAAACCAGGTGTGTCAGTGTTTCTTATCTCCTTCACCAACTGTCCATCCTCCAGGGAGATATCTTCTGCTAATGGGCCATTAAAGCTCATCAAGGACATGACTGCTTCCAACACCCTTACCAACAGTGTCAGGTCGTATCCCTGACTCTGTCAGGATTTTTCCAGGATTTCTGTTTTGCTTGCTTGCTTGTCTTTGTACTGCTGCATCTGTATTTTGGTGGTTTTGTTGTTGTTGTTGTTTTATTCCTATTAAAGAACTGTTACCCTATTCCCATATCTTTGCCTGAAAGTCCTTAATTGCAAAATTATAATAATTTTGAGGGGAGGGGAGTGACATTCTCCATTCCAAGGGAAGCTCCAGCTCTCCCTGGCAGACACCTGTCTTTCAAACCAAGACAGCTGCTTTAAGACCTGCCGCTCTTGTTAGGTCCTGCTCTTACTGCCCTTAAAAGGCCAACACCACTCCCGTTTATTCCCTGTCACAGAGCCTTGGGTATTTGGGGGTCCAAGGTTGCTTTTGGGGTACTGGGAGGGTTTAGGGGTGCCTAGAGGAGTTTGTAGGTCCCAGGAGGGTTCAGGGGTACCTGGTGATGCTGATGATGGTGATGTGGACACCGTGCTGGGTCTAAATATGTGTGAGGGGATCCTAGAGAGGGTTTTGCAGATCCTGAGGATTTTTGGGGTCACAGTGCATTTTGGAAGTTCCCAAGGGGGTTTTCAGGGGTCCTAAAGTGGGGATTAGGTACCCCCCATTAGGTCCCTATTTCCATCACCAGCAGGTACCCAAAAACCCAGGGCTGTTTATGGGTACCTGCTGGTGATGGAAATGGGGACCCTATGCCAGGTATGAACCTTCTCAAGGGGGCCTGGGGGGGTGTTGGGAAGTTCTGTGGGAATTTTGATGTCCTGAGAGGGTTTGAGGATTCTGTATGGGGTTTTTCAATCTTGGAGCATTCTTGGAGGGTCCAGAGATATTTTTGGGATCCCGGGGACGTTGGGCTGTCTTGAGGGGTTTGGGGGTTCTCATGACGTTTTGGGGGTACCTGGGCCATGCCGGTGACAGAGCTGGGGACCCCGTGTCAGGTCTGACCCTTCTCACTGTGCACGGGCAGTGTCAGCGTGTTCAGGGAGATCCTGGGGGCCCAGGGGATCACCCCAAATCCCAGGGGACTCCAAATGCTCAGGGACCCCCTGAACTCCCCTCACTGCTGGATCTGCTGCAGGCAGGGGGCACCAGCACTCGGCCCCGCCCCCACCACCACGGGGGAGAGGAATGGGGGAGGGGCACAGACAGGTCAAAGGGACCCCCAAAGTGCTGGAGGAGGGGACACGGGGGGATTCCCAGGAATCCCCATGGGGGGTGAAGGGAGACCCAGAAGGAATTTGGGGCAGCTGGGTGGGTCATGGGGACCCCCAGGTGTTTTGTGGGGGATGGGGAGGGCAAAGAACAGGGTGACCATGCGGATGGGTTTGGGGGGGAACCGGAGTTTAGCTTCCATGGCAGTGGGATGGGGATAAGATCTGCCCATGGAATTCTATGGGAATGGGATGGTAGTGAGATCCATCTACAGAATTCTCATGGGAATGAGACAGCGGTGGGATCCATCCATGGAGGTTCCAAAGGAATTCCCATGTTCCCAAATTTTACCCTCCCAAATCCCAAATTCCCATGGGAATTCATGCTCCAGTGCCTCCCACCCATATCCCACATATTTCCGGAGACATTCCAGGCAGGTGTGCCCCAGGGGATTTGTTCATTCCTCAGCCTCGATCTCATCCTGTTCCCAGCATCGCTTGGCGACCTGGGCAGCGCTGTCGGCCACCAGGAATCCCCTGGATCCCAGCTGGAAGGAGAGGAATTTCTGCCGGTTGGACCTGAGCTGATCAGATTCATGGATTCTCCCATGGGACAGGAGGTCACAGCCAAAAACCTCATGAAGTGTGTGGAGACCTGGGGAGGGATTGGACCCATGGAGTCCTACGGAATTGTGTTCCAGCCCCACACAAACCCCATTCCAGCTCCATGGAGCCCCAGAGTCTGATGGAGACCTGCAGAGCCTCATCCCAGCCCGCTGGATCCGCATGGATCAGAAAAGGTTGCTCCAAGGGTCCCAAGTGTCCGCATTCCAATCGAAATGTGAGAAAACCTGGGATGGCTGGGCATAGAGGTCCGAGTGTCCTCAGTGATGAGGGAAGGAGGGGCTGGGTGCTGGGAAAGGCAGGATTAGGAGTCCAGGGCTCTCAGGGTCAAAGTAAATGGTGGGCCTGGGTGAGGTGGGGTGGTCAGGAAAAGGGTTTGGGGGTCCCTGTGCCAGCAGTTGCTGCTCCCAGTATGAGCCTACTTGCCCCCTGGTGTGGTTCCAGTTTCCTCGGCACTCCCATTATGAGCCCAGTCACTGCCAGTCCTTCCCCATTATGATGCTGTTTGCCCCCAGCAAGGTCGTGGTTCCTCCCACTTTCATCCCGTTGCTCCCAGTTGTCCCTTCTATGGTCCCAGTCACTCCCAGTATGATGCCAGTCTCTCCCAGCACGGTCCCAGTCATGCCCAGTTGCCCACAGTGTAGACCAGTCACTCCAACCTGCTCACAGCAGTTCCCAGTATGGTCCCACTTCTCCCCAGTGTGCCAGTTTGAACACAAAACCAACAGGAGATCCCAAGTAAGAACTGTTCCATGACCCATTTCTCATAACTCTGGGGGGATATCTTCTGTTAATGGGCCAGCTGTTAAAACCAGGTGGGGCAGTGTTCTTTATCTCTTCCACCACCCACACTCCCTCCAGGGAGATATCTTCTGTTAATGGGCCATTGAGTCTCACTGCATCACTGATCAAATTCCATCATCCCATTGTGAGATGCTCCACCCAGGGGGAGGAGCCAAGCATTCCTACCTGGATATAACCTGAGATTTAACACACCAGAAGCAGCCTGTTTCCACTGGATACCCAGAGGAAGACCAGACCCATCTACACCACCACTGGACCTTCAGAGAGAAACTACACCCTTCTACAGGATCATTGCTTCAACAAAACAACATCTGTGACTCCAGGAGGACTGCAGCCACGATTTGATTGCACTGCTACAAACACCCTGCCTAACCGAGGGTCAGGTTGTATTCTGACTCTGTCAATGTTTCTTTTTCTTACTACTGAATTTTTAGTTTAATTTTCTTACTAAAGAAATGTTATTCCCATATCTTTGCATGAGAGCCTGTTAATTTCAAAATTATGTGGGTTTTATGTGGGGGCTTATATTTTCCATTTCAAGGGAGACTCCTGCCTTCCTCAGCAGACACCTGTCTTTCCAAACCAAGACAGGCAGCTTGACCCAGATATTCTGGGAGGTCCCTGAGCTGAGGTTTTCTTGGAGGGAGATATTTGAAGAATGAAGAACTTCAAAGCTGAGTGGAAAATGCCCCATGGGATTACATTGCGGGGTCCCTGTGGCAGCTGCTGGCAGAGGCAGCCTGGAGGAGCAGAGCCCTGTGTGCCCCAGGACTCCAAAGTGAGGAGCCCAGAGAGGGGGCAGTGCCACAATTCTCAGAACCCTCAACAGCCTGGAGAGGGGCAGGAGGGGAATCCTTGGACCCCCTGCACCCTGAAGCAGAGAATAAGGGGAGAAGGGACCCCAGGAACCCCAAAATCTCCCAGCATCCCTAAGTGGGGAGATGGAAAAGGGGGAACTTTTTGTATTCCTGGGACTCCCAGCAGCCTGGGGAGGGCTTGGACTGAGTAGATGGGGGACACTCAATACAGGCATGACCCCCAGCAGATGGGACAGGGGGGATCCTTGAACACCAAAGGGGAGAGACCAGGGATGTGAAATTTCTTGGAGGCATTTTCAGGGCTGAATCTTGGTGTTTGGGACGTTTATATGGGCACCAGATGCCTGGTGGCTTCTTGTGATGGACTTGGGCAGAGGAACATTTAAACTCAATGTGCTTATCCCTTGTTTTTCCCCAAACCAGGATTTCCCATTCCCAAACCTTGGCCAGATGGAGGAAAAGGCTGCAAGGAAGAGGAAGATGCCCTGGGACAGCCAGGCAGGTGAGGAGGAAGTCACTTCTTCTTTCCCCCTCTCTCCTGCTCTATCACACAGCCCAGCATGGCCCCCAGCTGCAGGACAACCCTACTGCCAACAACATCCTGCCAGGGATTGTTTTAGGAGATCTCCTTCCCCTTCCCTCTGGCATGGAGATAAATCCCATCCTCTCCTTGTCCTTCCTCCCCCAGACAAGGAGCTGAGGACAGAGACTAGAAAGGAAAAGTGCCCTCGGAAGAACCTCATGGAAGAGGACATTTTGAGTGGCTCCATGGTGCAGGAATCCAACATGGGGGAAAAGCCCCAGAGATCCCACAGGAGGAGGGGCTCCAAATCCATCCCAGGGAGCTCAGAAGAGGAAAGACCCACCCTGTGCCAGGAACGTGGCCAGATATTGAACCAGAGATCAGACCTGGTGGTCCATGAGCAGCTTCATGACAGGGAGCAGTCCTATGAGTGCTTGGAGTGTGGGAAGAGCTTTAGGAAGAACTCCAGCCTGATCCGCCACCAGAGGATCCACACTGGGGAACGGCCCTACGTGTGTGGGGAATGTGGGCAGGGCTGCACAGACAGCTCTGACCTGATTGTCCACCTCAGGACCCACACTGGAGAGAGGCCATATCAGTGTGGGGAATGTGGGATGAACTTCAGCCAAAGCTCCAACCTAACTGTCCACCAGAGGACCCACACTGGGGAGAGGCCCTATGAGTGTGGGGAATGTGGGAAGAGCTTCAGCCGGCGCTCCAACTTGATCCGCCACCAGAACATCCACACTGAGGAAAGGCCGTACAAATGTGGGGAATGTGGGAAGGGCTTCAACCAGAAGTCCCACCTTATCATCCACCAAATGATCCACACTGGAGAGAGGCCCTATGGATGTCCCCAGTGTGGGAAGAGGTTTCACACCAGCTCAGATCTCCTCGTTCACCAGCGGATTCACCTGGATGAGAAGCCCTTCCGCTGCCCTGACTGCAGGAAGGGCTTCAAGCACAACTCCACCCTCATCACCCACCGGCGCATCCACACTGGGGAGAGGCCCTACGAGTGTCCCCAGTGTGGGAAGAGCTTCACCCACAGCTCTAACTTGACCAGACACCAACGCAGGCACAAGTAAGGGAAGCCCTGCGAGTGCCCCGACTCTGGGAACAGCTTCATGTGCATGTCCAACCTCATCCCTCATCCGAGGACACACACTGGGAAGAGCCCTGCTGAGCCACAGTTCCCTGTGATCCATTCTGGGAAGACACCTGTCCCTCTCCCTGCCCCTGGCAATGACGTGGGCTGGGATTGAACAATGTGAGGGTCTGGCCATGGCCCCATTGTTGTATTTGATCCCATCTCAGGTCATTGCCAGGGGCAGGAAAGGGACTCTCTCTCTGCCCCAAGGAGATAGGGTGTCCTTTCCAGGCAGGAGAAAATATGTGGCAAGGAAGAGCCAGTCGGTCTTGTTTCATTTTTCCCTTTATATTATGTCTTATCCCTTCTGTTCCTACGTTGGTTCTAATTGTTATATTATTATGTAATTTTATTGTATTTTATTTCTTTAATATTGTTATATTCCTTAATATTGTTTCTGTTTCTATTTTTGCTTACCTTGTTGCTCTTCGCAGTAAATTGTTCTTATCCCACCCTGGGATCTTTGCCTTTTGTACTTTCAGTGGGAGGCTGGAGGGCAGTGAGCAGTGGCACGGTTTCAGTGGGAGCACAAAACTGGGGAATCCCATTCCCAAACCCTGGCCCGTGGAAACCGAGCATCCCAGCTGGTGCCAGCCCTGGCTGCCCTGGAACAGCCTTGGCAGCGCGTCCCTGGCTGGGGCTGTGGGAACCTCTTCCCTCTGGTGCCCAGGGACACGACTGGAGGGAAGGGCTGGAGCTGAGGCGGGACAGGTTTGGGTTGGATCTGAGGAAAAGGTTTTTCCCCCAGAGGCTGCTGGGGCACTGAACAGGCTCCCAGGGAAGGGTCCCAGCTCCAGGGCTCTGGGAGCTCCAGCAGCGTTTGGACAGCGCTGCCAGGCCCAGGCTGGCATTGTTGGGGTGTCCTGTGCAGGGCCAGGAGTTGGACTCGAGGATCCTGGAGACCTCCCAGGGCTTTCTGGGGATGCTAAAGAGCCCTGTGCTCAGAGGCAGTCACAGCCATTCCATGGGGACATTCCAGGGCACCTTGGGCTGCAAAGGCACCCATCTGTCACAGGCACTCACCGGGGCTCCATGGTGACATCCCAGGAGTCCCCAGGCTGCCAAAGAGCCGGGATGTCCCAGACACTCCCAGGGGTTCCTGTCATGGGCAGAGTGGGAGCTTCAGGGAAAAGCTCGATTTCTTCATTGGAGAAACTCGTGCAGAGTCATGACATGTAGAAATGACACCCTGTAGCCACCATGGATCCTCAAAACCCTCCAGGATGCCTAGACTTTAAATTTCCATCTAAGAGAGGAGACTGGGAGCAGCTGGATCAAATCCTAGCCCCAGACTTTGTCAAAAGTTTATGTATAAAAGATTGGAAAGGTAGAATTCAACTGAAATGAAACTTGTCTCCCCGTATTAATGGTTGAATGCCAGATATATTTATATAAATACAGCTATGATTGATTCTGATCAGGATTAGACAGAATGATTTATTTTCACAATAGAGTAAATTGAAAAAAAATAATTTTTTTCACAGTATAGAAGCGATAAAAATTATTAGAATATAGTGTTGTAGGAAGCAATTTTGAAGTAAACATGGCCTTGTTGGAGTTGTTTGAGCCCATTTCAGGCAGAGCCTCCTGCTCCAGCAGGAACTGCCTTTCCTGTGCCAGGACCAGGGCAGATCCCACTGTAGGAAAAGCCCCAGGCCAGCCCCAAGACAGTGAAGGCCTCGGGCACAAGTGCAGAGTGCCGTGCTGGCAGCTGTGCCAGGGAGAGCCTGAGGCACCAAAGGCACCTTGGCAGCAGCAGCTGCTCCCAGGCCATGGCCACAAGCCTCCCTTGGCAGCCCGGCCTGGTGGCCAGCACTGCAGAGCTGCTGCTGCTGCTTCAGGGCTCCTTTCTGCCTGGGCTCTGCCCCAGCCCCCAGAGTGTGACCTCAGCCCTGAGCCTGGCACAGCCGCTGCGCCTGAGCCCTGCAAAGCCTCAAGGTCACCTGGGCCAGCCTGGCTCTGTCAGCCCCTGGGGAAGGCAGGGCCAGCAAAGGCCACAGAAGGGGCTGCCTTTGCCTGCTGCATGTGGGCTCCAGCAGAGACAAGGAGGAGTCAAGGCAGTGCATGGAGTCCAGGGAGCAGCCCCTTCTCCCCATGCACTCCTGGAATGGTTTGCATGGGAAGAGCTCTGCAGTGCTCATCTCATCCAAACCCCCGCCATGAGCAGGGACATCTTTGAGCAGCTCAGGTTGTTCTGAGCCCTGTCCCAGCTGGACTGGAATGTTTCCAGGGATGGAACATTGATCACTTCCCTGGGAACCTGTCCTGCTGGATCACCAACCTCACCATTAAAAATTTCCTCCTTATCTCTCTTTATCTGAACCTCCATTCCTTTAGTTTAAAACCACCACCCTTTGTCCTATTGGGACAGGCCCTACTAAAACCTTTGTCCACCCTTGCATTTCCCAGGAGCCGGGTTTCCATGGCAATTGCCATGCCAGGTGACCCAGGGGTGGTGTCCCAGTGAGGGCTGCCATGGAAACAGTGCCCAGCCCTGCCCCTTTCTGTCTGCCTGAGCTGGCCTTTGGCCCTGGCAGTGGCGTTTGCTGCTGGTTCCGCGGTGCCTGAGCAGCCAGCGCGGCACAGGGCAGGTGGCCATGGCACAAGCCCCCAGCAAGGGATCCCCTCTGCCTCTCGGCACTGACACCAGCCCTGAGCAAGAGGCTGCCACAGTGGGCTCAGTGCAGTGTCCATGGCCACAGCCCCTTGCAATGGCCCAGGGCAGCTTGGGATGATGATCCAGCCTCACTCCTGGCCCAGGCCAGGCCTGCAGTGCCCTTCCCCACAGCCTGGCTGCACAGAAGCACTTCCAGGGCTCTCTGCAGTTCCCTTGCCCTCACTCTTGCCTCGCTCCCACACCTCCCAACAACCCAGCTGGAGCTTTGAGCTGCAAGGAGTTCAAAGCTTGTCTGTCCTTCAGCAGTTGGTCTAGTTCTGCCTTCAGCCAACTCTGGATTTGTGCTTATGGTAGAACTTCCTGTGTGTCTCAAACATTCCTTGCATGGTTCTGCCTTGGGGAAGTGGAACCTCCTTGGTGGCACATTGGTCTTGGCACACACTTGAGGAGATTTTCTGAAATTTAAGAGGTTTAAATTGCTAAAAAAGGAAGAAAGCTCCTCTTTTGTCTGAGTGCAGCCAGTTGTCCAAGCAAAGCCAGGCCCAGGTGAGTGAGGACAGACAGGATGGTGTTGGGGAATGTGGATCAAGGTTGTCCACACTGGGTGAAACATCAAGGCACAGCTTCTCTGAGCAGGCCAGACCTCCTTAGGAGAGTCCCTGGCTTAATATCCATCACTGAATGCTGCAAACACCTCTTCTCTAAAGAGAAAAATACACCCTTGAAAATAGTAATGTGGATTTCTTAGAAGATCTTTGAAATCTTAATCCATAACTCTAGGAAAAAAGACTTCCTAATGAACTGCACCAGGCCATAGGGAAATCAAGCACAGCCATGGTTTGTCCGGACTTGCTTGATCCTAATGAGCTCCGTGGTGCATTTGGTGCTGAGCCCTGGAACTTCAGGGCCTGAGAGGAGATTGCACAAACCTTGCCAGGAGTCAAAGTCGGAGGAAACCCCCAAAGTGGGTCAAGGCATTCGTGGGTCCCACTAAGGTCCATCCCCAACACAGGCTCCTCATAGACTCTTTGAAGGAGAGAATTGGTGGACAGGATTGCACAAAAACCTCTCAGAGATTCAGTGGCAAAAAGAAGTACTTAAATTACTCCTGAGTACCTTGAAGCATGAATAAGCACCACTGAGTGTTGTTACTGGATAAAATTCTCAAGGGATTCATTAAAGCAGATTTTTAGAGGCCATGATTGCACAAATCTGTCAGTCAGTGTCAAAACCCCCTTTTTTTCCAAACTTTAAATACAGTGAATTATTAATGAGCCCCACTGAGTGTTGTTACTGACAAAGCCTCTCAAGGGACTCATTAAAGCAGAGAATTGAAGGCCAGGATTGCACAAACCTCTCAGAGACTCCAAGGCAAAAGCCAAACCCAAAGGCCTTGGAAAAACCTGCAGTCCCTGGCAGCATGAAGGAGCCCCCCAGGGCCATTGCTGACCAAGGCTCCTTCCCCAGGGACTCCTTCCAGCACATCCTGGAGGCCACTGGCATGGGAGGGGGATGCTGAGGGCAGCACAAGGGGCTGACAGTGCCCACCCTTGCTGGGGCTGTGCCAGGAGGCCCCAGGGCCTCAGGACAAGGGGTCTCCTCAGTGTCCTTGGTGGCACAGAGGCTGCTGTGGCCCAGGGCACCAAGCCTTGGCTTCTCTTTGTCCCCACCTGTCATCACTGCCTGCAGTTCTCTGCTCTGCCTGGGGCCTGGGGACACTTTCTGTGTCGTGTCCCTCAGTGGGACCCATTAAAACTTGCAGAAACTTTGGAGTTGGCTTCTGCCTTGGAGTTCTGGAGAGATTTCTTCAGCTCCCTCTCAGGGACTGATGTTCAGGGCCTCAGCACAAAGCCCCGAGAGGGTCATTAAAGTCCTTTTGCTGTGTCTGTGCTGATGAGCTGGGTTGAGCTCATCATCCAGAGGGAGATCCTGGCAAGCAAGAAGAGCTTAAAACCACATTTCTCTGGATGAGCAGCTTTTCTGCCAGCCCAGCAGGGCTGGGGCACTGCCTGCAGCCACCCCGGGCACAGCACACAGGCACAGAGAGCTTCAGCTCAGCCTGGGCTGGCAGCACAGAGCAGAGCTCACTCAGGGCTCACTGCAGGAGAAATCCTCCCAGGCTTGCGAACAGTCACTCTCTGGCTGGGGGAAGAGAAGCTGCAGCTCCTGCAGGGATCTCCTGAAGCTGCCACATCCCCCAGCTTGGAGCACCTTCCAGGAGCACTGTGGGAGCTGCTGCAGGGCAGGGATGTGGCCCTAGGGCAGGGCTGGGTTTCCCTGCTGCCCCAGCCCAGGCCCAGCACAAGGCAGCTCCCTGGGGCCAGGCTCTGCTGCAGGGCTTAGCAGCCGGGGCTGCAGCCAGGGGTGCCCAGGGCTGTGGTGCAGAGCAGGGTCCTGCAGCCCAGGGCACTGTGCTGGCCCAGGGACTCTGCTGCCTGCCAGGGACAGCTCTCAGCCGGCCCGGGGAGCTGCTGCCAGCGCTGGGGAGAAGCTGTGGGGGGAAGGAGCCACCCTGAGCAGGGCAGGGGCTGCTGCTGCTGCTGCTGAGAGGGGCTGTGTGGGGCAGGGCTGCTCCCAGCTCCACACCAGCCTGGGCACAGCTGCGGAGGACACTTGCCAAAAGAAGGTAAGCCTGGGAGTGCTGTAAAGATCAGGAGCTTTCATGAGAGTGTTTTCAGTTCTCAGCTTGGAGAAGGATGGGAAAGTTTGCGTGATGAGAGAAAGATTTTAGCTTTTTTAAACATTTTTCATATATTTGTAGCTTTGCTAACTAATGTTATATAATTACAAAACTGTAATCCCTAATTAGCTCTATTCAACTACTTTTACATACGTGTATAACTATAATCCTTAATTAACTCTAGTATCTTTCCTACCTTTTCTCATAGATTTTAGAGCAATTAGCAGATCTAAGTACTTTCCTGAGATGCTGTATAAACTTAACAGGAAGACGACCTAAAAGAAGAACATTCTGTTTTTTAACCATAGTGTTAAAAAAAAAAAAAATGCAAAGCAGCCCTTGGACATACTCCAGTGGGTTGACCAAAGGGTGTGTAACTGGGGAAACTGAATTACCTTGTTGATGTTCCTGTTTAATATCCTAATAATACCCTTTAATAGGTTTCTGAACTCAGGGGCTGGTGTTCCCAATCCCCAGTGGGACACCTTGAAGCTTCAAATAAAATTCTGGTTTACACTTTACTGTTCTAAAGCTGTTACAAGTTTGTTTTTTTTCTCTATTGATTATAGGTAACAGCAGGATGATAGAAGCCTAAGAGGAGTTGTAATCACAGAATCACAGAACATTCTGAGTTGAAAGGAACACACAGGATCATCAAAGTAATGTTTCATCATTTACAGAGACTCTGCCAGCTGTCTCTGCCCTGCCCTCCCAGGCACAGCACCACCACATCTGCTCTTGTTGCTGCACTGCCCTGATCCTGTCCCTGTCATCTGGTGCTCTCAGGGAAGCTCTGGCCTTTGCAGCAGCTGAGTCAGGCACTGCCCTTGGCATTCCTGCCAGGCAGCTGTGGCCATGGCAATGGGGTGTCCAAGCTTCCCTGGGCCCTGTGGGGCTGTGGGCAAAGCAGTCCATGGGAAAGGGGAATGAGCTGAGCCCCCTCCCTGAGATTCCATCATGGGCACAGCCAGGGATCTCCTTGCTGTGTCCTTCCCAGCTCTGAGCTGCCCTCCTGGCTGCAGATCTGTGCCAGAGCCCCTGGGAGTTCCCTGAATGTGCCACGGGGAAGTGCAGAGATGCCAGAGCTGAGGAAATGCTGCTGGGTTTGCCAAGGGAGCCGGGAGTGTCCTTGGCAGAAGGGGGTGCTGAGACCTTGCCCAGAGCCCTTTGGAGAGGGGGAGACATTGAGGGATCCCTGTGCTCTGGGCAGGGTCTGGTTTATCCCAGGGTGACAGGGGAGTGTGATTGTGCTCTGATTGGAGCCAAAGCTGCAAACCCAGGGCAGTTGGGAACAAGCCCATCCAGCCCCTCACCTTCCCTGAGCCACAGGGAATCCTTTGCCACTCATATCTCAGTGGAAAACTGAGTGCAGCAGAAATGCTGGGGATTTCTGACATCACAGAACTATGAAATGATGTGAAGGCAGGAAAATAATGGCTAAAATTACTTTCTGCTCTCCATGTCCTTCAGAAGTGGGAGTGCAGATGGCAACAAGCCTGTCTGCACTAGGAGTGATTCCCCTGACAAATCCTGAAAATCCAGCCTTGTCCTGTCGGAACCCAGGACATCCCTTTAGATGTCCCGGGCAGTCCGAGACCCCAGGAGGGGGTCCTGAGACCCTGGTATAGTGATGAAAATGCCAGTGCCCTTGATTTTAGCCCTTGGGAGCGATTGCCAACATTATATGAGGAATTACAAGCCACAAGTGTATGATTAAGATTTTAAGTAACTTGTTTTTGTTTATTAAAGTGGATTTTGGGGGTTCACAAAGGAGGCTCAAGGAGACAAGATGGAGGGATTTGGGTGTGTCCCTTGTCCTTCTTCTTCTTCTTCTTGTCCTCCATCTTCTGCTGTGATGGTGGCACTTTTAGATTGGATTAGAGTAGAAATACACAGTTTAATAAAGGTGATGGGTATTGGTATAACATTGTAAACATAGAACACGTAGTACATAGTATAAGAGATAGCGACAGCCCAGAGGGCGGGCAGATAGCCTTGAGCAGCGGCGTAGGTGATACCTACGCCGGACAAAGAGAAAATGTTTTGGAACATCTAATGAATAAACTATTCTGATAAAGAAATCGACGCATCCTGACTCTTCCTTCTGGCACGGGGCTTGGAGAAAAGGACTTTATCAGCAATTCTCGGTAGGCTATCAGCCTGGGATCCGAGATGTCCCTCTGCAACATGGCCACAAACCCAAGGCAGCAGGGCAGGGTTGGCTCCTGGAGAGCCCCCACGCACAGGCCTGGCTGCTCCTGGCACACTCAGACAGCACAACTGGAGCTCAGGCAGGGACCTGGGGGAAGGTTTTCCCAGAGCAGGAACAAGGGTGGGTGAGTCACAGCAGGACAGTCTGCAGGGAATGGCCAAGGTTTGGCTCAGAGCAGCCTCTGCTGACTTGTCCCTGTCCTTTATCCATGAACAGGTGCCCATGTGCAGCCATAGCAAATGTCCAACAGCAGCTCCATCAGCCACTTCCTCCTGCTGCCATTGGCAGACACGTGGCAGCTGCAGCTCCTGCACTTCTGCCTCTTCCTGGGCATCTCCCTGGCTGCCCTCCTGGGCAACGGCCTCATCATCAGCGCCGTAGCCTGCGGCCACCTCCTGCACAGCCCCATGTTCTTCTTCCTGCTCAACCTGGCCCTCACCGACCTGGGCTGCATCTGCACCACTGTGCCCAAAGCCATGCACAATTCCCTCTGGGAGCAGAGCACCATCTCCTACACAGGATGTGCTGCACAGCTCTTTTTCTTTCTGTTCTTCGTCTCAGCAGAGTTTTCCCTGCTGACCATCATGTGCTACGACCGCTACGTGTCCATCTGCAAACCCCTGCACTACGGGACCCTCCTGGGCAGCAGAGCTTGTGCCCACATGGCAGCAGCTGCCTGGGCCAGTGCCTTTCTCAATGCTCTCATGCACACGGCCAGTACATTTTCCCTGCCCCTGTGCCATGGCAATGCCCTGGGACAGTTCTTTTGTGAAATCCCCCAGCTCCTTAAGCTCTCCTGCTCCAACTACTATCTCAGGGAACTTGGGCTCATTGCATTTTCCATATGTATAGTGTTTGGCTGCTTTATGTTCATTGTTTTCTCTTATGTGCAGATCTTCAGGGCTGTGCTGAGGATCCCCTCTGAACAGAGACGGCACAAAGCCTTTTCCACCTGCCTCCCTCACCTGGCTGTGGTCTCTCTGTTTATCAGCACTGGAATATTTGCCGATCTGAAACCTCCCTCCATCTCCTCCCCATCCCTGGATTTGTCAGTGTCAGTTCTGTACTCAGTGGTGCCTCCAGCCCTGAACCCCCTCATCTACAGCCTGAGGAACCAGGAGCTCAAGGCTGCACTGTGGAGAATGGTAACTGGATGGATAAGGAAACATTAATCTGCTTGCCAATTTTTGCAAATCACTTGCAATAAAAGTCAGTTTTTATTCTTCTTGCTGGTTTGACTTTGGAAGTTCTTTTTCTTTGTTTTACTATTTAAATATTTTCCACAAAGAAATGTCATTGTTTGAGCCATTTCTCATTTTGTTTCTCTACCTTCCCTTTGGCAACAGACTGCTGGTTAGAGGAGGCACTCCTGTTGGCTTTAAAGAAACTCAAGGATCTCTCAGCCAAGTTTTCTGCAGAGATGCCCCTTGGGTTCCCTTCTCTGCAGCTGCAGCAGCAATGTCTGTGTGCAGAGCTGGGGGCAGATCAGTGCTGGCACAGCAGCTGTGCCCAGCAGCAGCAGCAGCAGCCCTTGGTGTTGCCAGTGCTGCTGCCGTGGCCCTGCCCCGCTGCCCTGCTGGCCCTGGTGTTGCTGTAGGGCCTGAGTGCTCTCGGGGCCGGGCACAGTGCTGGGGGTGGCAGTGCCGGGGCTGCAGCAGGGACAGGCCATGGGCACTGCTGGGGCAGCGCTGACGCCTCAGGCCAGGGCCTGGGGGCTGCAGGCTCCTTGCCCAGGCTCTCTCCAGAACACTTTGCCCAGGCCAATGCTGAGCCCAGAAAAGCCCCGGGAGCAGCCCCAGGCTGGCCGTGGGCAGGCTGGGGGCAAACAGCATGGCTGGGGCTCTGCAAGGTGCCTGGGGGAGACAAGGGGAAGGAGCAGCAGAGCAGGGGCTGATCCATCCCCACTGTGCTGGACACCCCAGGGCAGCGTCCCACAGCGTCCTCATGCACCTGCCAACAACATCCCCCCTCTGCAGCCCTGGCCTCTCCCCAGCTCACACAGGTGCCGCATCCTTGCAGGCACAGACACGGCAGCACTGCCTCAGGAGCCCCTGTTTGCACTGCCCAGAGCAGGCGTCAGCACCCCCATGGTGTTGGTGTGGGGAGATGAAGCTGAGGGAGCACAAATGCCATCAGCCCCTGGGGCCAGCAAGGGCTGAGGGACAGCAGGGAAACCACTCATGTTTGTGGTGGCCTCTGAAGTCACACAGAAAGTTTGTTCCCATCAGCTGGGAGTTTCCTGTGCCACTGCAGACGTTGTTGCTCAGAGACAGGGCTGCCTGGCAGCCACCCCCAAACTGCCTTGAGCATTTCCTTTGCTTCATGCTTGCTTCTTTACTCTTCCTGGTACAAATTTCTTCGTCTTTCCCCCCCTTTTTCCCTCCCCTGCAAACAGCCTATCCATGGTTGCCCTTTCCTCTCTGGCCCCGCTCCCCATTTCAGTTCCTGATTTTGCACCACAGGAATGTCCCTTGGGGAGCAGGATCATCCTCCAAGTGCTTCAGGAATTGTCTGCAGGCTCCTGCAGTGCCTCTTGCTGCTCCCTTGCCAGAGGCACCACAGGCCAGGGAGACCCATCTGTGCTGGTGTGTCTGGCTGTGGGGCTCCCTGTTGTGGGCAATGAGGAGGAGCTGCAGAGGCTCTGCAGGACTGACAGGATGGGCTTGGGGCTGTGAGGAGAAGCTGAGGGACCTGGGCTGCTGGGCCTTCTGAAGAGGAGGCCCAGGGCTCATCCTGAAACTTCTGTAAGGGTGGTTTCAGAGAATCCCAGAATCAGCAAGGTTGGAAAGGACCTTGGATATCATCAAGTCCAGCCTGTGCCCTGACATTGCCTTGTCCCTTCTGAGCCTCCTCTTTTCCAAAATAAACAACCCCAGCTCCATCAGCCACTCCTCAAAGGACTTGTGCTCCAGACCCCTCACCAGCCTTGTTGCCCTTCTCTGGACACGCCCCAGCCCCTCCATGTCCTTCCTAAATTTGGGGGCCCAGAACTGGACACAGCACTCGAGGTGCTGCCCAAGCAGTGCCGAGCAGAGCAGAAGAATCACTGCCCTGCTCCTGCTGGCCACACTGTTCC
>JAJEOU010000901.1:0-10361 GCA_021534815.1 Acrocephalus arundinaceus
CAAACTGTGACGGACAAAAGACTCTCTAAGTTTAAATTAGAAAGTGTATGTTTATTATGACACAGGGCAGCGCTGGTATATTTCCCTAATGTGTGCTGTGAAAATCACAGGTGATTACAAAGCCTTTTATCCACAATAGTGTTGAATACACAAAATACAAATGCATATTCATACCCTTGTCACCTCCTCTTCTCCGCTTCGTATGCTAATTGACAAAAAGGCTATTAAGCATGCGTAGTTTGTTCCCTGAGATGAGTCGGAGGTCTATTCTGAGGAGGGGTCACTAGAAATGAGGAAGTAAAATTAGCCTTCCTCGTTCTAACCTTTCAACCTTTTGCTGTATCATGATTCATGGATCCTTCGTAGGACTCCCTGTTTCCTGTTTTCCGGGCCTATTCCAATAGGTTGTTTCTGAAAGCAGGAGGTTTGCAATTGTTTTGTATTCCTGGGGTATTGATTAGCTTCTGTTTTTCATTACACACAAACACAGAGTTGACAAGCAATGAGTTATTAGATCTGGGATAGCTTATCTAAAATCCGGCCTCTCTTTAACCATCCTCTAAGTTTTAACTGATTTCAGCAAAGCTTATCTTTTCAGCTAAATCAGCAATATACATAGCTTTTCTAAAGTCTTCAAAATTAGTGCCTCAGTTTCCCAACTTCTTCTTTGAAATGAGTAAATTCTTTTACTCAGTATGCAGAATCTTCCTCATCTATCCAAGCTAGTGTCTCTCAAGACCAAGCCATACGCCTTTGATAGTGATGTTAAAGCTGCTACTCATCGTAGCATCCTCCAATTCCAAACAAGTATTACAACAGAACACCAGACTTATGCTAACCAAAATAAGCAACACGATTATAGGGTGGACTAAGGCATTTAGTATACCAGTTGCTGTCGGAGACCACCCAAAAAGCATATCCCACCAATGATGAGACAAATGTTCCTCAAGCCTTTTAAAAACCCCTTTGATGGTCTCTTTGTCATGGTGTATCGTAATTAATGTCTTTTCCCCTCCATCTTTAATTTCTTTTAAGTTTTCTCTCAATTCATGATGTTTCATCAATTGAGCAACTAAAGTCAAATTCATTCCTATGGGCACAGGCAGTATCTTCTGCACAGTGGTTAGCCTTTATATATTGATGTGATATTACAGGTGCACGATAGGAAAAATCACATCCCTTGATTCTAACAAAATTGCAAACACACAAATTGAATTGAGTCTCATCTATAATTTGGCTGTCTATCCTTATGATGGGGCATGCTGTCCTTAGACAGACACAACCTTGTCCTGTATACACAAGTGAAGTTTTCTGTTCGCCTGGATGCGTCTCAAAGTGACAAATACTTTGGTCCGTATCCAAACAAGTATCTTTGTCACCTTCTAATGTCCTTTCACATATGTATCCTAGTTGTCTCCTCACAGTACAGGGCTCTAGATTAATGGTTTGTCATTTTCCTTCAATTTCTCATGCCCACATCCTGTGTTCAGAAGGGTACAATACAGTTCCTTCATGGTTTAATCCTAAGGGGACTATTGGATGTATTAGGTCCACTGAGGCATTGTGTATAGTTAAAACAAAGGCTGTCACTATACTAGTCACAGGGTTATAGGTGAAATTGACCAACACCCACCAAGACTGAAGTTCCCTCTCCATATCAGAGGCATTGACCCAAACAATTTTGTGAATTTCAGCAGGGAATGTTCCCTCTCCACCTTCCCTGATAACTGCAGCAGCCACTGTTTGCATCCACAGTTGTGCTTGAGTACACCCTAGAGCCAGCGAGATATTTTCACTAGCTGTGCCTAGCGCATTAATTATTACCGCATGATCTCGCTCCTCTGTGTTTTCCCATTCTGGTAATATTTGGGTCAGTTTCCAATGATTGTTACCCAGTGCTAGTAGAGAGGATTGCAAAGGTTGCTGTAGTTTAACTAAATAGCTCCCTACTGAGGTTAATTTATTCATCAGCACCTCTGAAACGATTGTGTTCCGCACTCCCAGTCCTGTCCCTAGCAACCCAGTGAGATCCCTCTTACTCCTAAAATTAGGAGGCATACTTTTTTAAAGCCAAGTGGTCCAATCCATAAAGGAGTTTCTGAGAAATGGGGCACATTCTGGCCGAACGTGAGAAGCATTTACCTGTACTCCCATTTCTACTCGTTTTAAAGACCACTTTGGGTTAACTATCAGCTTCTGAATTCCTGTCCTCTTAATAGCATATGGCCCAATCCTGGTAACTATAGGAGTTATTTGTTCCTCTACTTCTGGAATAGCTGGCATCCGGGTGATCACAGCCTTTCTTGGCACTGGTGGAGTAATCTTGGTCTGGTCCTTATGGAGCTCAGTACATACCTGAGTGATGTTGAAGTCAATGTCATACCCTCTTATTGCACACCGCTCTATTTTGAGTCCAAACTGAGGACATTTATTCAAGCATTTGTCACAGCATTCAGGACTGATCCGGATGGGTTGCCAGACATGTTGGAGCTTCAGTATGAGCTGGAGTCCAAGGCAGCAAAGTGGTACGCGACCATCGACATTGCCAATGCCTTCTTCTCCATTCCTTTGGCAGCAGAGTGCAGGCCTCAGTTTGCTTTCACCTGGAGGGGTGTGCAGTATACCTGGAACCGACTGCCCCAGGGGTGGAAGCACAGTCCCACAATCTGCCACAGACTGATCCAGACTGCATTGGAAAAAGGTGAGGCTCCTGAACATCTCCAGTATATTGATGACATTATTGTATGGGGGAACACAGAAGGAGAAGTCTTCAAGAAAGGAGAGAAGATTATCCAGATTCTACTGAAAGCTGGTTTTGCCATTAAGTGAAGTAAGGTTAAGGGGCCGGCTCAAGAAATCCAGTTCCTGGGAGTCAAGTGGCAAGATGGTCGTCGCCAGATACCCACAGAAGTAATCAGCAAGATCACCGCAATGTCTCCACCAACCAGCAAGAAGGAAACACAAGCTTTCCTAGGCGCCATAGGCTTTTGGAGAATGCACATTCCTGAGTATAGCCAGATTGTGAGTCCTCTCTACCTGGTTACCCGCAAGAAGAATGATTTCCACTGGGGCCCTGAACAGCAGCAAGCCTTTGCCCAGATCAAGCAGGAAATCGCTCATGCGGTAGCCCTTGGCCCAGTGAGGACAGGACCAGATGTGAAGAATGCGCTCTACTCAGCAGCCGGGAACAATGGCCTGTCCTGGAGCCTTTGGCAGAAGGTGCCTGGTGAGACTTGGGGTCGACCACTGGGATTCTGGAGTCGAAGCTACAGAGGGTCTGAAGCCAACTACACTCCCACGGAGAAGGAAATCTTGGCCGCCTATGAAGGAGTTCCAGCCACCTCAGAAGTAATTGGCACTGAAGCACAGCTGCTTCTGGCACCCCGACTGCCTGTGCTGGGGTGGATGTTCAAGGGAAAGGTGCCTTCCACGCATCATGCCACCGACACTACTTGGAGCAAATGGATTGTCCTCATTACACAGCGCGCCCATATTGGAAACCCAAATCGCCCTGGGATTCTGGAAGTTATAACAAACTGGCCTGAAAGTGAGACTTTTAGATTATCCTCTGAAGAAGAAGAGGAGCAAGTGACACGTGCTGAGGAGGCCCCACCATATAACGAGCTACCGGACACTGAGAGACGATACGCCCTCTTCACTGATGGTTCCTGCTGAATTATAGGCGCTGATCGGAGATGGAAAGCTGCAGTATGGAGCCCCACACGACGAGTTGCCCAAGCTACTGAGGGACAAGTTAGATCGAGTCAGATGGCAGAGCTTAAAGCTGTCCAGCTGGCTTTGGATAATGCTGAACGAGAGAAGTGGCCGAGGCTCTATCTCTACACCGACTCATGCATGGTAGCCAATGCCCTGTGGGGATGGCTGAATCACTGGAAAAAGGCCAACTGGCAGCGCAGAGGGAAACCCATCTGGGCTGCTGAGATTTGGCAGGACATTGCCACCCGAGTAGAGAAGCTAACCGTGAAGGTTCGACACGTGGATGCACACGTACCCAAGAGTCGGGCTAATGAAGAGCATCGCAACAACGAGCAGGTAGACAAAGCTGCCAAGGTGAAAGTATCACAGGTGGATCTAGACTGGCAGCACAAGGGAGAATTATTCCTAGCTTGTTGGGCCCATGATACCTCTGGTCATCAGGGAAGAGATGCAACATACCGATGGGCTCGTGACCGAGGGGTGGACCTTACTATGGACAGCATCTCACAAGTCATCCATGACTGTGAGACCTGCGCTGCAATCAAACAGGCCAAGCGGGTGAAGCCTCTGTGGTACGGTGGACGATGGTTGAAGTACAGGTATGGGGAAGCCTGGCAAATTTACTACATCACCCTTCCCCAGACCCGCCAAGGCAAGCGCTACGTGCTGACCATGGTAGAAGCAACCACAGGATGGCTGGAGACCTATCCTGTGCCTCATGCTACTGCCCAGAATACCATCCTGGGCCTCAAAAAGCAAGTCCTTTGGAGACACGGCACCCCGGAGTGAATCGAGTCAGATAATGGAACACATTTTAAGAACAGCCTTATAAACACCTGGGCCAAAGAACATGATATTGAATGGATATACCACATCCCTTATCATGCACCAGCCGCCGGGAAAGTTGAATGGTGCAATGGACTATTAAAGACTATCCTGAAGGCACTTGGCGGAGGGACCTTCAAGAATTGGGACATAAACTTAGCCAAAGCCACCTGGATGGTAAACACCCAAGGCTCCATCAATCGAGCTGGTCCTGCCCAGTCTGAACCCTTGCACACCGTGGATGGAGATAATGTTCCTGTGGTACACATGAAAGGGATTTTAGGAAAGACTGTTTGGATTAATCCCACCTCAGGCAAAGGCAGACCCATCCGTGGGATTGTTTTTGCTCAAGGACCTGGCTATACTTGGTGGGTAATGCAAAAAGATGGAGAAACCCGTTGTGTACCACAAGGAGACCTAATTTTAAGTGAGAATTAGAATTAGTATGTAAAGTTTCATTCTGTGTTTATATGTATGTATCTGTGAGGGTGTATGATGAAGATGGTGATAGAACAAGGGGTGGATTATGTCCTAGGTTACAATGTAAAATTGTGCCCAAGGTATGTATTCTATCCCCATGAGCCGTTGGAGCCAAGGTGGGGCAGTGTTTTCCTTATCTTCTGTTAACAAGCCTAACAATGCCTTGACACATGACTCATAGATAACTTCCTCCGGGAGTTATCTCTGTTTAATAGGCCATCAAGGATCCACTGCATGACTCATAGAATGAGATCATCCCATTGTGAGATGCTCCGCCCAGGGGGAGGAGCCCAGCATTCCCACCTGGATAAATCCAGGGTTTGGGGCAGCACGAGCAGCTTTTATCCACTGGACTTCCAGAGGAGACAAGAGCTGCCAGACGTTTCTACAGGAATCACCGCTTCGACAAGACCATCTCATCTGGACTGCCACTACCACCCTAACAGGGTGTCAGGTTGTATTCTGACTGTCAGGTTTTTTTGTACTATTACTTTTATTTTCTTTTACTTTCCTTTATTTTCTTTTCATCTTATTAAATTGTGTTTCTGACTTGGGGTCCTTCACTGGTTTTGCTTTCAAACCAGCACACCCTTTCAACCAATAAGGAACAAATATGTGACCACTTCCCTGGGGAGCCTGTTCCAGTGCTCAACCACTCTCTGGGTGAAGAACCTTTTCCTGATATCTAACCTAAACCTCCTATGACTCAGCTTCATGTTGTTTCCTCCAGCCCTGTCACTGATCACAAGAGTGAAGAGATAGGTGCTTGCCTCTCTGCTTCCCCTTGTGAGGATGTTGAAGGCTGTGATGAGGTCTGACTTTAGGCTCCTCTTCTCCAGGCTGAACAGACCAAGTGACCTCAGCCACTCCTCATAAGGCTTCCCCGCCAGACCCTTCACTGTAACAGTGGCCTGCTAGGGCCATCCTGACCTTGATTAACAGCTCTTCTCCCATGGGAAAGGACATACCAAGGGATCAAGTCCAGCCATAAATACCTGTGCTTTGATGTACAACCCAGAAAACTGGGCTGTGAATGTGTGTGGGATGAATGATAAGAGCTAGAATCATTGTCTCTACTCTTCTTGTTTTTGTGTGATTGCTCGCTCTCTCCTACTGGCTGCCTGTATAGTTGATCCTAAAACTTGTACAAAGAAGAAACATATAAAAATCATGTGTGTTTAATAAAGATGATCCTGCTAGATGACAAAGTGGTGGTGTGTTATCCTCAATCGCTACACTTCACCATCCTCATCACCCTCCTTTGGACCTTTTCTAATAGCTTAATGTCTTTTTAATATTGTGGTGCCCTAAACTGCCCCCAGCACTTGAGGTGAGGCTGCCCCAGTGCAGAGCAGAGCAGGATAATCACCTTTGACTGGCTGGCAATGCTTTGCCTGATGCACCCCAAGACACAGTTGGCCTTCCTGGCTGCCAGGGCACACTGCTGTCTCATATTCAACTTGTCATTGATCAGGAACCCCAGGTCCCTTTCAAAAGATTAGTGATTGCCCAACTCTAATTTTTGAGGTCTCTGCAGGGCGTCTCTGCCCTCAAGGGAGTCAACCGCTCCTCCCAACTTAGTATCACCAACAGTTACTTAGTATTCCTTCCAGTCCCAAGCCAAATTTGGTAATGGAGATGTTGAAGACCACTGGGCCTAAGATAGAGCACTGCGGAACCCCACTAGTGACAGGTTGCCAGCCTCATGTCACCCCATTCATTATAACCCTTTGTGCCTGACCTGTGAGGCAGTTACTCACCCATCACATAATGTGTTTATCCATCTGTGTGTTGGACATTTTGTCCAGAAGGAAACTGTGAGAAACAGTATTGAAAGCTTTACTGAAATCCAGAAAGATTTCATCAACTGGCTTCCCTTGATCAGCTAGGTGGGTTACCCTGTCATAGAAGCAAATCAGGTTCGACAAGCAGGACTTTCATCTCATGAAGCTGCACTGGCTCTGACTGATGACTCTGTTGTCTGCGTTTTTCAATATTTCCAGAATAATCTTTTCTGTGATTTTACTGGGCACTGAAGTAAGACTGACAGGCTTGTAGTTTCTGGAAGCCTCCTTCTTGCCCTTCTTGAAAATTGGGACAATGTGTCTCGTTTTGAAAGACAGGTGTCTGCCAAGGGAGGCAGGAACCTCCCTTGGACTGGAGAATATGATCCCCTTCCCTCCAAATAATTATAACTTTGAAATTAAGGGACTTTTAGGCAAGGATATGGGAAAAGGAAGAACAGTTCTTTACTAGTATGTATATGGATAACAAGACAAACAAACAACGACAGCAACAAGAAACAAAGCCAGAAACCCAGTAACAGCCTTGTCTCGGCTGTCAGGCAATTTCCCCTTTGGTGTAGTTATGGTCACAGGGCAGGGACGCTGGTAGCCACTGGCTGGGCAGGGCAGGTGCGATGATTCTTCCTCAGCTGCAGGGGACGCTGTGGAGAGCGTTCGGTCATCCCTCTGCACGTGGAAAAAGGCCGGCGCAGCCAGCAGGAGGGATGGAAAAGGGGCTTCCTTTACAAACCCTCAGGGGCAGTCAATTCCAGTGCCACTGTGGATAGCGAAATGAGTTGTAGCAGGAACCTCGGAAGCAGCAAGCTGGAACGACGGGGCTGGCTTACCCCGGGAGTGACGAACAAAATGTAGCAGAAGCTCCCGGGCCATGTCCAGAGCTGCAGGGTGTACGAGTGTTCTCGATTCTTGTTTCTTTGGGCTGATGTCCCCCTGAGAATGTTGTCTAAAAGTCCTCCCAAGCCCCGGTGCCAGAAAAGAGAGTCAGGATGGGTCCATGTCGTTCTCAAGGATGTTTATTATCTCTTATCTAGGTACATTTAGTTCTCACCCCGAGGGTGCTAGCTACAATGCTGGATCATTGTCGACTGACTGCCCCAAGGGCGGTCGTAATCTTTTATACCATGTACTACGTGTTCTATGTTTACAGATAAATACCAATACCTATCACCTATGTTAGACAGTGTATTTCTACTCTAATCCAATCCAAAAGTGCCACCACCACAGCAGAAGATGGAGAGCAAGAAGAAGAAGCAGAAGGACAGGGACACGCCCAAATTCCTCCATCTTGCCTTCTTGAACCTCCATTAACCCCCAAAATTCTACATCTACACCCGGTGATAAACTAGTATTATACTAATCAAACTCTCGTGGCTTGTCTCTGGACCCCTTGCCAGGGTCTTGGATCACCCAGGACACCCAGAGGGATGTCCTGGGTTCCAACAGTGTGTCAGGTTACAGTGTAGCAAGAAGCTCTGAAACAGCGGCAGAGAACAGCGAAGCTGGGCAGGGAATCGCTCCCTGGCTTAGCTTACCGGCAGTGGTTGGGCCCTGGGTCTGGGCTGTGGGGGCGGCCCCCGATGGGGAACGAGAGTGTTCCTGGGTCCTGGCTCTTGGCTCCCCAACAGCAGGGAAGTAAAGAAGTAAGCCAGCAAGCCCAGTCACAGTGCTGAAGGAAAAGAAACAAAAAGAAACAGGCAAAACCCACAAAAGCAACAGTATCTCTAGTCAGAGACTCCAGCAGCATGGCAAGCCAAAAAAGCCCTCCCAGAAGGAAGGAGCTGCCCCTCCCCTGTCCCAAACTCTCTCCAGAAACCCCGGCCTGGCTTTCCCTGGCTTTCACTCATCGTGATACTCTCGGAGCCAGGGACAAGGGGGAGGGGGGGGGGGAGAGGGGGAAGGAGGGGGAAGCAGCCACCCCAGACACAAAACAAAACCCCCCAAAATTATATGGGGCAAAATACCATCCCGAAGACAACGTTTCATCCTAAAACAAGGTCCCCTTGAGGTATGCACCGTGTTTCTCCGTCCTTCTGTATCACCCACCAGATGCAACCTGGTCCCTGAGCAAAGACAGTCCCACAGATGGGCTTGTCTCTACTCGAGGCAGAATTAATACAGTTTTTCCCAGCATACCTCATGTGTACCACCAGAACCTTAACCCCATCTGTTGTTTGTAAGGGCTCAGATTGGGCAGGGCCAGCTGAGTTGGTGGAGCCTCAGGAGTTAACTAATCAGGTGGCCTTTGCTAAATGCATCTCCAAATTTTTGAAAGTCCCCCTACCCAGTGCCTTCAAGGTGGTTTTAAGCAGTCCATTGCACCGTTCAACTTCCCAGCAGCTGGTGCACGATAAGGAATATGGTACACCCACTCAATGCCATGTTCCTTAGCCTAGCGGTTTATAAAGCTGTCCTTGAAATATCCCATTGTCAGACTCAATTCTCTCGGGGGTACCCTGCCTCCAAAAGACCTGCTTTTCTATGCCCAAGATGGTGTTCCAAGCAGTAGCGTGAGGCACAGGGTAGGTGTCCAGCCATCCAGTGGTGGCTTCTACCATTGTGAGCACATAGTGCTTGCCTTGGCGGGTCTGGGGAAGGGTGATGTAGTCAATCTGCCAGGCTTCCCCATACTTATATTTGGACCACTGCCCACCGTACCACAGGGGTTTCACCTGCCTGGCCCGCTTGATCACAGAGCACTTCTCACAATCATGGATAACCTGGGAGATACTGTCCATGGTGAAATCCACCCCTCGGTCTTGTAGATAGCATCTTTGCCCTGATGGCCAGAGGCATCATGGGCCCAGCGAGCTAGGAATAGCTCCTCCTTGTGTTGCCAATCCAAATCTATCTGTGACACCCCTATTTTCGCAGCCTGATCTACCTGTCTGTTGTTTTGGTGCTCCTCAGTAGCCCAACTCTTTGGGACATGGACTTCCACATGACGAACTTTCACAGGTAGCTCCTCTACCCAAGTAGCAATGTCTTGCCATTAATCAGCAGTTCAGATTGGCTTTCCCCTAAGCTGCCAGTTAGCCTTTTTTCCACCTTTCCAGCCAATCCCACAGAACATTGGCTATCATCCACAAATCTATGTAAAGGTAGAGCTTTGGCCACTTCTCTCTTTCAGTAATGTCCAGGGCCAATTGGACAGCTTTGAGTTCCGCAATTTGGCTCGATCCACCTTCTCTCTCAGTAGCTTCTCTGACCTGTCGTGTGGGGCTCCATACAGCTGCTTTCCATTTTTGATTTGTCCCTACAATGCGACAGGAACCGTCAGTGAAAAGAGCATAGCATGTTTCTTCTTGTGGCAATTGGTTGTAAGGTGGAGCTTCCTCAAGACGGGTTATTTGTTCCTGCTCCTCTAAGTGAGACCAAAGTTTTCACCTTCCGGCTAGTTTGTAATTATTTCCAAAATCCCAGGGTGATTTGGGTTTCCAATATGGGCATGCTGTGTGATGAGGGCAATCCATTTGCTCCATGTGGCATCAGTGGTGCAGAGGGTAGAGGAAGCCTTTCCTTGAAACATCCACCCTT
>JAJEOU010000710.1:0-28825 GCA_021534815.1 Acrocephalus arundinaceus
TTCCTGTTCTGCTTCTTTCATCCTCCTGTTGCCTATAATCAATAGAGAAAAAAAAAACTTTTAAAAGTGTTAGAACATTAAAGTAATAACCAGAATTTTATTGAAAGCTTCCAGGTGTCCCAGTGGGGATGGGGAATTCCCAGCCCCTGAGTTAAACAATTTATTGAGGTTGATTCATAGCCTATTTTATAATAAGGTTGATTAATGAGGCTATTTAACAGGAACATCCTATAGGAGATTCCATTGCTCCAGTTATATACCACTGGATCAACCTATTGGATTAGGTCAAAGGCCTTCTTTTGCCCCACTTTTTTATGACTGATCACCCTCTAGTTAAAAAGAAAAAAAAAAAAGTCCTCTTCCTGATAATAAGACTATACTGTAATTAAGGAATTATTTAGGTCTGCGAATTGTTCTAAAGACCAAGAGAAAGGGCAGGATACGTACTAGAGTTAATTTAGGATTAAAACGTTTATAAGTATGTAATAGTAATTGAACAGAGTTAATTAAGAATTTTAGTTTTGCAACTATATAATAGTAGTTAGCACAGCTACAATATACGAAAGATGTATAAAACAGCAAAGATCTATTTGTCATCACCGCAACCTTCCTGGATTCCTGGAGTCTCTGTAAATGTTGAAACATTACTTTGATGATCCTGTGTGTCCCTTTTGACTCAGAATGTTCTGTGATTCTGTGATTTCAATTCCTGTTCTGTTTCTCTATCCTCCTTTTGCCTGTAATCAAATAGAAAAAAAAAACAACCAAAACATTGTAAAAGTGTTAGAACAGTAAAGTAACCACCAGATCATTATTGGAAGCTTCCAGGTGTCCCAGTGGGGATGGGGAACATCCAGCCCTAAGTTCAGAAACTTATAAAAGTTGAATAATTAGGATATTTAACAGGAACATCCAAAAGATAATTCATTTGCCCCAGTTACACACCCCTGAGCCAACCCACCCAAGTAAGTCCAATGGTTTCTTTTCCACATATTTTTTATGACTGCTAACGCTCTGGTTAAAAACCAAAATGGTCTTCTTGTAAGTCCTCTTTTTGATACTAAGACTATACAGTATTTGAGGAATGTAAATAGAAGCTTATTGTTCTAAAATTGAAGAGAAAGACTATGAAACATACTAGAGTTAATTAAGGATTATAGTTATCTAAGTATGTAATAGTAATTGAACAGAGTTAATTAAGAATTATAGTTTTGTAACTATGTATTAGTAGTTAACAGAGCTACAAATATATGAAAAATGTATAAAAAGCAAAAATATTTTGTCATCACCCCTACTCTCCCATCCACATTCAAGCAGAAAATTGAAAACACTCTCAGGAAAGCTCCTGATCTTTACAGCAATGCCAGGCTTACCTTCTTTTGGCAAGTGTCCTCCGCAGCTGTGCCCAGGCTGGTGTGGAGCTGGGAGCAGCCCTGCCCCACACAGCCCCTCTCAGCAGCAGCAGCAGCAGCAGCAGCTGCCCTGCTCAGGGTGGCTCCTTCCCCCCACAGCTTCTCCCCAGTGCTGGCAGCAGCTCCCCGGGCCGGCTGAGAGCTGTCCCTGGCAGGCAGCAGAGTCCCTGGGCCAGCACAGCGCCCTGGGCTGCAGGACCCTGCTCTGCACCACAGCCCTGGGCACCCCTGGCTGCAGCCCCCGGCTGCTCAGCCCTGCAGCAGAGCCTGGCCCCAGGGAGCTGCCTTGTGCTGGGCCTGGGCTGGGGCAGCAGGGAAACCCAGCCCTGCCCTAGGGCCACATCCCTGCCCTGCAGCAGCTCCCACAGTGCTCCTGGAAGGTGCTCCAAGCTGGGGGATGTGGCAGCTTCAGGAGATCCCTGCAGGAGCTGCAGCTTCTCTTCCCCCAGCCAGAGAGTGACTGTTTGCAAGCCTGGGAGGATTTCTCCTGCAGTGAGCCCTGAGTGAGCTCTGCTCTGTGCTGCCAGCCCAGGCTGAGTTGAAGCCCTGTGTGCCTGTGTGCTGTGCCCAAGGTGGCTGCAGGCAGTGCCCCAGCCCTGCTGGGCTGGCAGAAGAGCTGCTCATCCAGAGAAATCTGTTTTTAAGCTTTTCTTGGTTACCAGGATCATCCTCTGTGCCAGGACCCCAGCCCTGCTCATCAGCACAGACACAGCACAAGGACTTTAATGACCCTCTCAGGGCTTGTGCTGAGGCCATGAACATCAGTCCCTCAGAGGGAGCTGAAGAAACCTCTCCAGAGCTCCAAGTAGAAGCCAACTCCAAAGTTTCTGGAAGTTTTAATGGGTCCCACTGAGGGACACGACACAGAAAGTGTCCCCAGGCCCCAGGCAGAGCAGAGAACTGCAGGCAGTGATGACAGGTGGGGACAAAGAGAAGCCAAGGCTTGCTGCCCTGGGCCACAGCAGCCTCTGTTCCACAAAGGACACTGAGGAGACCCCTTGTCCTGAGGCCCTGGGGCCTCCTGGCACAGCCCCAGCAAGGCTGGGAACTGTCAGCCCCTTGTGCTGCCCTCAGCATCCCCCTGCCATGCCAGTGGCCTCCAGGATGTGCTGGAAGGAGTCCCTGGGGAAGGAGCCTTGGTCAGCAATGGCCCTGGGGGGCTCCTTCATGCTGCCAGGGACTGCAGGTTTTTCCAAGGACTTTGGGTTTGGTTTTTGCCTTGGAGTCTCTGAGAGGTTTGTGCAATCCTGGCCTCCAATTCTCTGCCTTAATGAGTCCCTTGAGAGGCTTTGTCAGTAACAACACTCAGTGGAGCTCATTAATGCTTCAAGGTACTTCAGTTATTTTAGGGTACTTGGTGTTTCCCTTTTCAAACTGACTCTAGGAAAAGTTTGTGCAATCATGGCCCCCAATTATCTCCTTTAACAAGTCCCTGGGGATTCTTTTTCAGTAAAAGCACTCAGTGGGGCTCATTAATACTTCAGGATACTCAAAGTTTATTGCAGAACCTTTTTAGACACTAAGTCTGAAAGTTTTGTGCAATCATGGCCCCAATTATCTGCTTCACAGAGTCCCTTGGGATTCTTAGCCAGTAACAACACTCAGTGGGGTTTATTAATACTTCAAGGTACTCAGGGTTAGTTTAAGTACTTCTTTTTGCCACTGAGTCTCTGAGAAGTTTTTGTGCAATCCTGGACTCCAATTCTCTGCTTTAATGAGTCCCTTGAGAGCTTTGCACTGACACATAGTGGGGCTCAGTAATGCTTTGAGATACTCAAGATTTTTCAGATACTTTGTATTTTCCTTTGGATTTTCCATCCCACGCTGAGTCTCTGAGAGGTTTTTGTGCAATCCTGGCCTCCAGTTCTCTCCTCTACAGACCTCATGAGGAGGCTGTGTTGGGGATGGACCTCAGTGCAACCCATTAATACTTCAAGACACTTTGGGTTTTTCTTCTGACTTGGACCAAGGTTTGTGCAATCTCCTCTCAGGCCCTGATGTTCCAGGGCTCAGCCCCAAATGCACCACGGGGCTCATTAGGATCAAGCAAGTCCTGACAAACCATGGCTGTGCCTTGATTTCCCTCTGGTCTGGTGCAGTTTATTAGGAAGCCTTTTTTCCTTGAGTGATGGAGAAATATTTCAAAGAGCTTCTAAGAAATCCACATTCTGATTTTCAAGGGTGTATTTTTCTCTTTATAGCAGAGGTGTTTGCAACATTCAGTGATTGATATTGACGCAGGGACACTCCTAAGGAGGTCTAGCCTGCTCAGAGAAGCTGTGCCTTGAGGTCTGACCCAGTGTGGACAACCTTGCTCCACATTCCCCAACCCCATCCTGTCTCCCCTCATTCACCTGGGACCTGCTTTGCTCAGAGAACTGGCTGCACTCAGCCAAAGAAGGGGTTTTCTTCCTTTTTTAGCAATCTAAAACTCTTAAGTTTCAGACAATCTCAGGTGTTAATTGTTAAAAACAGATGTGATCATGGACAGAGACTCTCTAATTAGTTGAAGTTAGAAAGTGGTATTTTTATTAACACTGGCAGGTGGCACAGGAGTCGTCTCTGAAAGGTGTGACCGCCCTGTAAAAGGTTCTTTGCCCTCCATTTATTTCCCAAGATCTTACGTACAATACATGTGCATAACCCCAGCACCTCCCATCCCCGCTCTGTATTAAATGAGGCTTTTAGTCCTTCATGTGTGTGCAATTCTTCTCTTGAATTGGGTCAGTGGTCTCAAAAGATGAAGTCAGGAAAGTCTTCCTCAGGTCTCTGTGACCCTCTGGCACGATCCAAGGTCCCCTGCTTTGTGATTGATTGATATAAAGTCCAGGTGCTGGTCATTGTTCTTACTGGTTTCAATCTGTTCTTAGAACGGTTCACTTACTCCATTTCCTTCTATAAACAAGCTCATAATGGCAAACAACACAACAATTAGATCTACTTTGGGCATCTGATAATCATTAACCTATCGTTTGCTTATCTAATTTACGCCCTGATCCATATAAATTACTTCCATCGCTTAGCTAAAATCTTAACTCTTTAAAATAATGATTCAGTGCCCCCAATGTTGGGGTGTCCCCCACAGCCCCCCTGCTGCTGAGGGTCATCTGTGTCCACTTCAACTGGGAGGACGCAACAGTGGCTGTCATCTTCTCCCGACCCGTCAGGGTGAGTGGGGACACCTGGGAACCCCCCAAATCACCTGAGTACCCTCAAAATCACCTGTGTACCCCCAAAAAATCACCTGGATACTCCCCAAAATCTCCTGGATCTTCCCCCAAATCACCTGGGCACCCCACAAAAAGCACCTTGATACTCCTAAAAGTCACCTGGATAACCCCCAAAGTCACCTGAGTACTCCCAAAAATTACCTAGGTACCTCCAAAATCACCTGGATCTCCCACAAATCACCTGGGTACACCTGGGTATCCTAAAAATCACCTGGGTACCCTCAAAAAATCACCTGGGTACCCCCAGAAATCACCTGGTTCTCCGCACAAATTGCCTGTATACCCCCCCAAATCACCTGGATTCCCCCTCAAAATCACCTGGATACCCCTGGGTACCTCCCAAAATTCTTGGGCCCCTGCCAAAACTGGTGGTTGTGATTCCCCCCTGCTTTGACTGAGTAGATGCAGTGTCCCACTTATCCCTTTGCCTTTAATGGATAGACCTGGGGTCCTTAAATCTCTATTGACTTGAATGGGTAGACTTGGTTTCCTATTTACCTCCACCTATCCTCAGTAACCCTTGCCAGTGCTCCCAGTAATGCCCTAGATCTCCCAGTAACCCCAATGCCCCCCTTAGCCACTCCCAGTGCTCCCAGTTTGCTCAGTTTCCCCTGTTCCTCCCTCTCAGTGCTTCCACCTCCCCCAAACCCAGTGTTTCCAGTTCTCCCCAAGAGCTTCCCCTTAGCCCTTCCCAGGGCTCCCAGTTTAATCAGTAAGCTTTCCCAATCGAGTTCTATTAATGGGTAGATCTGGTGGCCCTAAATCCCCATTGACTTTAATTGGGTAGACCTGGTGTCCTTTCCTATCCATTGCTTTCAATGGGTAGACTGTTGTCCTTTCTCTGCCTTTAGTTTCAATGGGTAGACCTGATGTCAGTAAAAAACCCCATTTTCTCCACTGGGTAGACCTGATATCCCAAACATTTTGGGGTTAAAACCACCAATTTCAGGGTTGGAGATTCCTAATTTTGGTGAGAAAATGCCCCAAATTTTGTTCTTTTTCCCCCATAGGAGAACCCAGAGTGCCCAGAGCTGAGGGCAAGGCTGGACAGCTCCGCCCTGGCTGTTACTGTTATGTCAGATGTGACATACACACACACATGATCAGGATCCAAAATGGAAGATTTTATTCTGCGTGTTCTCTTGCTTATATACTCTAAACAAAGCGTGATCTTAAGTCATTGACTACATCAAAATAACTTAATATATCCATTGGTTCAAAACATTTAGCATCAATATAATTGGCAAAAGTTTGACAGGAAGTTAATAAGGCATGTATACACGTTTACTTATGCACGTAGTCTAACTTAAAAAAAATTTCATGTATCCCTTTTAATCAGTTCCCATGCTGTGGTGGTTTTGACCAGCAAGTGACTTTTCAGGAAGTTCAGGAAAGAACCAATTGAAAGTGGTTACATCTCCATGGATGTACATGGTTTAAATATCATTCCAACATCCGTGAGCTGCAGCGAGAGAGAGAGAAAGACCTTGGGCAGATTTAACCCTGTTCCTGGCAACATGAAGCTTTCAGAACTCCAACCCTTTCCCAGAGGGAGACAAGAAGATCAGAGTGATTTAAAATGGAGAGAGACAGCATGATACAGTCAGCAAAAGAACTGATAAAGGTTATCTGGAAGAAAGGATTGAGGAAGTGGACATTTTTGACTGAACTTCTCTAGATGTTAACCATGGAGAAATGGACTATTTCTTGTAATCTATTGATGCTGTTTTGGGGGAATGCTGTTCTAGCTGAAGGTAATAGACTGATGTAATTGAGATTTCATTGAGAATGTTGTAGAGTAAGTTCCCCAGCTCCTGAGATAAAAAGAGGTCTCACCTGTCTGAGACGCAGATTTGACCCTTTGGCTCTGGCAAAAGGAGGTCTCTTGAGAGAGAGAGAATTTTAAGGATAGAAGAAGAGCATCTTTGTGAAATACTAAAAAAAGCATTATTAAACAAACACCCCAAATACACTGAGAGGCCCATGAGTAGCCAGGGGAAAGGCTGCTCATGGGTGAGATGGCACAATCTGCAACATTCCAGGCGGTTGCAGGTTTGTGACATTGGGAGCCACCAGACTGTTTCTTGTGGTGAATGTCTTCATGGACTCCAGAGAGACTCCTCTGCCAAGGTGATGAAAGATAATGTTTAAATAGTTGAAACTGACAGAAAATCACAGTTTTGTCTATATTGGTTATGGGAAAGTGAACAGTTTGTGGGAGAAAGGGAAGCGTTTTGAAGTTTCAATTTCTTTTTTTTTTTTTTTGCCTTTATTCTTTAGAGTGTGTAAATAAACTATCTTTGTAATTTTTAAAGATCAGGCCTGGTTTACTGTTTTATTTTCTCCTAGTCCAACTATCACAGGACAACAGGTCTACCCAATTAAATTCAATGGGGATTTAGGGACACTAGGGCTGTCCATTAATAGGGCTTGATCAGGAAGGGTTACTGGTTATACTGGGAGCACTGGGAAAGGCCAAGGGGAAGCACTGGTAGGGAACTGGAAGCACTGGGAAGGAGGAAAGCGGGAAACTGGGTAAACTGGGAGGGGTTAATGGGAGGACTGGGAGGGCAAAGTAGTTAAACTGGGAGCTATTCCTGGGAGCACTTGAGGTGGCTAAGGGGGGGCACTGGGGTTATTGGGAGCTCTGGGGAATTACTGGGAACACTGGGAACGGTTACTGGGGTTAAATGGGGGTAGACAGGACACCCGGTTTTCCAATTTAAGTCAATGGGATAAATGACACCACGTCTAGCCATTAAAGTCAATACGGATTTAGGGACTCCAGGTCTGCCCAGTTAAGGCAGTGGGATTCACAACCCCCAGTTTTGTGGGGCCTGAAGATTTTTTGGGGTACCCAGATGTATCCAGGTGACTTTTGAGGGGTTCCCAGGTAATTTTGGGGGGTGCTCGGGTGATTTGGGGGAGTACCCAGATATATCCAGGTGATTTTTGGGGGTACCCAGGTGATTTTTTGGGGGTTCCCAGGTGTATCCAGGTAGTTTTAGGGAGTGCCAGCATGATTTTTTGGAGGGTTCAGGTGATTTTTTTGGGTTCTCAGGGGTAACCACTCACCCTGATGGGCTGGGAGAAGATGACGGCCACTGCCGCATCCTCCCACTCAACGTGGACGCAGATGACCCTCAGCAGTAAGGGGGCTGTGGGGGGACACCCCAACATTCAGGGGGCACCCCAACATTGAGGAGGCATCCCAAAACTCCAGGGGAGGGCCCCGGGGATGGGAGGGAGCCCTGAGTTACCTCAGGAGAGGATGCAGCGCAGGTACACCCAGGCACTTTGGTCTGTGGGGTCGGTGAAGACGGCGTTCTGCTCCAGCTCTGGGGAGGGGCAAAGGGGGCACCCCAAAATCTGCAGGGGGCAGCAGGGGGACACCCTGAGATCTGAATGGGAGCATCCAGATGTGCCCATCTAAACCAATGGGGATTTTTAGGGACACCAGATCTACTCATAGAAATCAATGGGGATTTTTACAGTCAACAGGTCTACCTTTTGATCCAAAGAGGATTTAGGGATAACAAATCTACCCATTGAAACCAATGATGTTTAAGGACAACGGGTTTAGGGATTTAGGGACATGGGGCCTACCCAACAAAATCAAGAGGGATTTTTTTGAAACCATGTCTATTAAGGGCAATGGGGATTTGGGAAAACCAGGTCTACCCATTCAAGGCAATGGAGATTTAGGGACATCAAATTTACCTTATTTATGTCAAATAGAATTTTGGGACACCAGGTCAACCCACTAATGGGGGGAATTTAGAAAATTGGGTCCAGCCATTAACGGGAATTTAGAGAAATCAGGTCTACCCATTAGGGACAATGGGGATTTAGGGACACCAGGTCTATCCATTAAAAACAATCGGGATTTTAGGAACATCAGGTGTACCCATTAGGGACAAAGGGGATTTGGGGTCATCAGGTCTACCTACTGAAACCAATGGGCTCAGTGGGACACCAGGTCTACCCCTTAATGTGGGGAGTTTAGGAAATCAGCTGCAGCCATTGATGTGAATGAGAAATTTGGGCCATCAGGTCTACCTCCATTAAAGTCAATTGGGGGATTTAGGACACCAGGTCTGCCCATGGAAATGAATGGGGATTTCAGGAAAACAGCTCTACCCATGAATGGAAATGGTGATCTGGGGACACCAGGTCTACCATTAATGACAGTAAGGACATCAGGTCTACCATTGAAGTCAATGGGGATTTAGGGACACCAGGTCTACTCATTAGGGTCAATGGGGATTTTTGGGACACTAGGTCTACCCATCCAACACAACAGAGCTCAACTTCAAGCAAGGGACTGGAGAATTTTTGGGATAGGATCCCGACAAAGTTCTGGGAATTTTTCCGAGGGAATCTTTTACCTTCCTTCAGCCTTTCGGGGCACAATGTCCTGGCCTCTCCCTTCCTGCAGTTCCTGGTGGGCGCCGGGATCCGCAGCCAGTGGTGCCAGGCCGAGATTTTGGAGAAGTCACGGCTCAGCAGGGCCCTGGCAAAGGCCAGCTTAGCCTTGGGGTCCTGCTCGGCCACCAATGCCTGCTGGTGGTCCCAGGTGTGGACTGGGAGGGCACCAGTACCCCGAGCCCTTGCAGCCTGAGGTGGCAGCTCCCAGTATAAACCAGTAAGGGTTAATGCACCCAAACCCAATCCCAGTATGGGATTTAGGGGCACCAGGTCTACCTTTTTTAAGTCAATGGGGATTTGGGGACATCAGGTCTACCCATGAAAGGCGGGTCTAAGGGCTCCCGGTATGGTCTTAGGGCTACCACTTTTACCAGGTTTATACTGGGAGGGCACCAGTATAAACCAGTTTCTTGATTTTGAAAGACAGTTGTCTGCCAGAGAGAGCTAAAGCTTCCTTTGGAATGGAGAATGTGGCCCCCCTCTCTTCTAAATTATTATAATTTTGCAATTGGGAGCTTTCAGGCAAAGATATGGGAATAGGAGTAACAGTTCTTTAATAGGAATAAAAAAAAAGAACAAAATACAAATGTAGTAGTACAAAAGCAAGCAAGCAAAACAGAAGTCCTGGAAAAAATCCTGACAGAGTCAGGGATACGACCTGACACCCTTTTGGTCAGGGTGTTGGAAGCAGTCCAAATAAATCCTAGATGAGTTTCTGTGGGGTACAGATAATGGAGTAGGAAAAGTCAAGTGGTGGTGAGATGGGTCTGATCTTTCTTCCTCTGGTGGAAAAAAAACAGATGCCTGCTGTTCCTAAGTATCAGTTTTTATCCAGGTAGGACCAGTTGGGCCCCCCACACTGGGTGGAGCATCTCCCAATGGGATGATGTAATGTGTGATGTCCTTGATGAGCCTTAATGGCCCATTAGCAGAAGATATCTCCCTGGAGGATGGACAGGAGGTGAAGGAGATAAGAAACACTGCCACACCTGGTTTTAACAGCTGGCCCATTATCAGAAGGCATCCAGCCCCCTCCCGCCTGGAGTTAGAAGAGATAAAGAAATATCTGCTATCTCTTTAGGGGATAGGTTTGAAATGCACAAATTCCACTTTGTTCCTAATTTTGAGTGTAATTTACTGGGAAGGGATTTGATGGTTGAAGTGGGAATGCGAATTAATAGCAGTGAGAAATGACACAGAAAATATGAAGGGAATTTACCGAACCCTTGAGAATTCAAATGTTGCATTTAGAATTAGATTTTGAAGTAGAATTTGAATTAGATTTGCTTTTATTGGGGGAGCAGGAAAAGGTGGCTGATGAAGAAATTTTTTTTGTGAATCTGCTTAATTTCCTTGCTTAAAAGGGCACTTGAGGTGTCTGAAAAGAAGGCGCAGGTGGTAGAGAAAAAGGTGAAATATTTGGGAATATTTAGGGAAATGTCTGGAATACATTTTGACTGGAGGGTTATGGTGCATCGATCCAGAAAGAATACAAGGCATTTGACAAGTACCATTACCCCAGACAAAAAAAAAAAAAAAAAAAAAAAAAAAAAGTTTTATGGCAGTTTTTGGGGTTGGTGGAATATTGCAGAGCAAAGATTGAGGATTTTTCTGTTTTACACCTTTATGTGACTTTTTAACCCAAGACAATCTTAACCTGTCAAGATGACTTTTGCCTTTTCTTTTATATACTTTTCATATATTCTCAGTAGTCCTACTGTGCATACTTGTAATTCCTTAAATCTGATAATTTAGCACAGTCCTGGTGTTCTATTAGGCCAGGGGACCTGTTAGAAATAATTGTGTAGTTCTTGACTTTGGCTGTTATATATTGGCTTTTGCAAATCATTTGGATATAGTACAGTTTGTAATCTCTTTTGAGCTGCTCTTGATATAGTATAATTTGTTGGCCTTTTATGGTTAATACCTTGATCCCTGGGGAGATTGCATATTTTAGTGTGAAAAATATCCTATTTAAATCATGTCTTTATTATTATATTTTTTATTATTTATTAATTTTATGTTATATAAAAATTATAGGTAAGGCTTTTGCAAAATATTAAAATATATTATAAAATTTTATTATAAAATAGACTATATTAAAATATAAAAATGTGCTGTGTGTTATAAACTTTTGCAAAAGTGAGTGTGGTTGTGAAATAAGAACGAATGTCTTTATTTCTGTAACTGACTGATAATAGTGAAATAGCTAATGTTGATTGAAAGTAAAAATGGCTAAAAAATCTGGGTGATAACATTGAAAAGAACCGGGCAAATAACACTGAAAGAGCCAGGAGGAATCCACCACCGACCCTCTGGTAAACAATAACTGCCAAACCACAGACCAGGAGGCCTTTTGAAGAAATAAAATACAAAAGTCTCCAAATCACATCTGCATTGTGGCATGTACTCTAAGAAGGTGAGGTCAGGGGTTGAACTAAGATAAAGAATTTTCTGAAAATGTGAACTCAAATGAATGCTTAAATATGTAAAATCTTCACGAATATGCATTTCACCAATTGTCTTGGGTTGCAATGCAAGATGTAACCAAAACTTTGAATTCTATTGCCATCTGTTAAAACCAGGTGGGGCAAGGCTCTTTATCTCTTCATGACCGATCTTTCATAAGTCAGGGAGGGGTATCTTCTGTTAATGGGCCAGCTGTTCAAACCAGGTGCGGCAGTGTTCTTTATCTCTTCCACCACCCCCACTCCCTCCAGGGAGATATCTTCTGTTAATGGCCCATCGAGTCTCACTGCATGACTGATCAAATTCCATCATCCCATTGTGAGATGCTCCACCCAGAGGGAGGAGCCAAGCTTTCCTACCTGGATATAACCTGAGATTTAACACACCAGGAGCAGCCTGTTTCCACTGGATTCCCAGAGGAAGGCCCGACCCATCTACACCACCACTGGAACTTCAGAGGAAAACTGCACCCTTCTACAGGATCACTGCTTCAACAAAACCACATCTGTGACTCCAGGAGGACTGCAGCCACGATTTGATTGGACTGCTACCAACACCCTGCCTAACCGGGTATCAGGTTGTATTCTGACTCTGTCAGTGGGGTTTTTTTACTACTGCATTTTTAGTTTAATTTTTAATTGTTTAGTTTAGGCTGTGAGGAAGAGGAAGATGTTTCAGGAGAGCCAGGCAGATGAGGAGGAAGTCACTGCCCCTTTCCCCCTTTCTCCTGCTTCATCTCCCAGCCCAGCATGGCCCCTGGCTGTAGGACAACCCCACTGCCAACACCGTCTTGCGGGGAATGCATTGGGGAGATCTCCTTCTCCTTCCCTCTGGAAGGGAGGCAAATCCCATCCTCTCCTTGTCCTTCCTATCCCAGACAATGAGCTGAGGACAGAGACCAGGGAGGACAAATCCCCTCGGAAGAACCTTGTGGAAGAGGCCGTTTTGAGCAGATCCATAGGACAGAACTCTCACGGTAAGGAAAAGACCCGGAGATCCGGCATGAGGAGGGGCTCCAGACCCATCCCGGGTGGCTCTGAGGAGGAAATACCCACTGTGTTCAAGGAAGAAGGACAGAGCTTCATCTGGGGCTCCGAGCTGGTGGTCCATGAGCAGCTTCATGATGGGGAGAAGCCCTACAAGTGCTTGGAGTGTGGGAAGAGCTTCAGCCGGAGCTTCAATCTTACCCAGCACCAGATGATCCACACTGGGGAGAGGCCCTACAAGTGTCCCAAGTGTCGGAAGGAGTTTCAGACCAGCTCAGATCTCCTTGCACATCAATGGATTCACACAGAGGAGAGGCTTTTCTGCTGCCCCCACTGCAGGAAGGGCTTCAAACAGAAGTCCACCCTTGTCACCCACCAGCGCATCCACACCAGGGAGAAGCCCTATGAGTGTGGGGAATGTGGGATGAGCTTCAGCCAGAGATCTCACCTGATCTGCCACCAGAGGATCCACACCAAGGAACGGCCCTACGAGTGACCCCAGTGTGGGAAGAGCTTCAGCCAGAGATCCAACTTGATCCGACACCAGAACATCCACGCTGAGGAAAGGCCATACAAGTGTGGGGAATGTGGGAAGGGCTTCAACCAGAGATCCCAACTGATCATCCACCAAATGATCCACACTGGGGAGATGCCCTATGAGTGTTCCCACTGTGGGAAGAGGTTTGGGAGCAGCTACCATCTCCTTGTGCACGAGTGCATTCACACTGAGGAGAGGCCCTTCCGCTGCCCTAACTGCGGGAAGGGCTTCAAGCGCAACTCCCATCTCATCACCCACGGGCGCATCCACACTGGGGAGAGGCCCTACGAGTGTCCCCAGTGTGGGAAGAGCTTCACCCAGAGCTCTCACTTGACCAAACACCAACAGAGCCACCAGTAAGGGAAGCCCTTTGAGCGCCCTGACTGCAGGAAGAGCTGCCTGCACTGTTCCAACTTCATCCAGCATCAGAGGATCCACAATGGGCAGAATCCTGGTGATCAACATTCCCAGTGATCTGCTTTGGGAAAGACACTGGGCTGGTGGGCCTTTAGCTGGGTGGTCCATAATATTTTTTTGATTCACCTTCATTATTTTAAAACAGAAATAATTGGGGTAAAAATCAACAAATTCATCAAAGGCATCCAAAGTCTCACTTTTAACTAGTGTTTCAATGGAATCTGGGATTCAGGCGATACTTGGAAGGATTTGGGGGTTTGGGAGATATTTGGTGCAGTTGTCTGCATTTCTTGGCTCGCAAAGAGACAAGAGGGTTTGATCTGTCACCTGAAAACCACTCAATCCCACCCCAAAATGACTTGATTCCAAAGCCCCTCAGGGGAGAATGGGGTTGGAAGGGGATTGGGAGAAGTGGGATGTAAATCAGGAGGGGTGAGGTGGGCATTGGTTGGGGCAGGATGGGTGGGATGGGGTTTGGGAGGTGTGAAATGGGTGAAATATGGTTTGGGAAGGGGGTGTTGATGTCCAGCAGGGGTTGGGATTGGGGAAATGGGGTGGGGTCTGGAGTGAGACAGCCAAAGTTTGGGAATGATGAAGGGAGGGGGAGCCCATTACTAAATGAGTTTTTGGACATTCCACATTCCTGAAGAGATTTTGGGGTATCTCACATTTCTGAGGCGGTTTTGGGGCACTCCCCAACTCTTGGGAAGTTTCCTGAGAGCAGCTCCATGGAGCCCCATTGCCAGGGGTGGTTGCCTTGGGTACGAGCTCAGAGCTGCAGCCAGAGACTGTTGCCTCAGTGCTGGAGAGCAGAGAAATGATGAATGGCCCCAGACATCTGCAGGGTGTGTTTGGGGGACAGGGCAAGTTCTGCGTAGGTGGGGCAGTCACTGCCCCAGCCCCAGTCACTGCAGGTTTAGCCTGGAAGATAAGAAGAAGTTCTTCACTGAAAGGGGAATTGGGAATTGGGGTGGGCTGACCAGGGGGGAGGTGGCAGAGTCACTGTCCCTCTCCAGTGACACTCAGTGGCATGGTCTGCGTGACATGGTGATAACTGGGCATTGGTTGGACTTGATGATCTCAAAGGTCTTTTCCAACCTTTCTGATTCTGTCATTCTGTGATGATTGGGGCACTCTGGGGGAGCAAGGGAACATTGTGACCCTGTGGGGCCTCATGGAACGTAGAGGAGCTAAGAGGACCCCAGTGACACTGTGCAGCCCAAAAAACCAAGGGGCCATTGTGACACTTCAGGGCTTCATGGAACCAAAAGGCAGGTTGACACTACAGGGCCCCATGAAACCAAGGGAACACAGAACACATCTGGCTGGCTTGCCCTCCCCAGGGGCTGCCTTACAGTTCCAGCTGATCTTCACATCTCAGGGGACACTTCTCCTCTGCCCCTGAAGCACTGGGGCTCTGGGCTTTCCTTCTTGCAGAAAAGAACTGTCCTTGTCCTTGTCCTCCAGGTGCCCATGGCCAAAATGAGGAATTCACCTCCAACATTCTAAATATCCTGGGATAGCTCCCAGACAAAAACTGCCATGACTGACAAGTCTGGCTGTTCTTGGCTTCCTGAGGGCCAGCTCTCACCTGCCTTTGAAACACCAGAGCTCCATGCTTTTCTTGCTATGGAAAAGATCCATCTCTCCTGTCCAGTCACCCATGACAGAAATTAGGATTCCACCTCCAAAATTCCCTACATGCAAGAGTTACTTTCAGACAAAATCTGCCATTACTGAGGAGTCTTGCTGGCCTTGGCCTCCTGAGGGCTGGCTCTCACCTGTCTTTCAAACACTGCAGCTCCATGCTTTCCTTTTTATGCAAAAGAACTGTCACTCTTGTCCAGGTACAAGTGGCCAAAATTGGGATTCCACATTAAAAATTCCATATATCCAAGGGTTGCTCCTAGACAAGCCTGCCAGGACAGACAGATCAGGCTGGCCTTGGCCTCAAGGGAGCCGCCTCTCATCTCCCCTGAAACACCTGGACTTTGTGCTTTTATTTCCCATCTGCCCCTGAAGCACTGGGGCTCCGTAGTTCCCTGCCTGTTGAGGCCATTGTGGCCTTGTGGAACCAAGGGGCCATTGTGACACTGGAACCATGTGGAACCAAGAGGATCACAGTGATACTGTGGCATTACATGGAATCAAGGGGACCATTGTGACACTGCAGGGCCTCGTGGGACCAAGGGAACACGGAACAGGTCAGGCTGCCTTTGCCTCCCAGGGGCCATCTCTCATGTGCCTTTGAAACCCTGGGGCTCTGTGCTTTTCTTCCTATGGAAAAAAAATCTTTCACATCCAGGTGCCCATGGCCAAAATTAGGAATCTGCCTCCAAGATCCTTTACATGTACAGATACTCCCAGACAGAAGCTGCCATGACTCCAAAGCTCTGGCTGCTCTTGGCCTCCCAAGGGCTGGTCTCATCTGCCTTTGAAACACTGGGGCTCTGTACTTTTCTGCCTATGGAAAAGAACTGTCGTTCTCATCCAGATAGCCATGGCAAAAATTGGGATTCCACCTCCAAAATTTCATCTATCCAAGGGTTGCTCCCAGACAAACGCTGCCAGGACAGACAGGTAGGGCTGGTCATTGCCTCATGGGAGCCACCTCTCATCTTGCCCTTAAACACTTGGAGTTTGTGTTTTTCTTTCTTGTGGAAAAGAACAATCATTATCCTCCAGGTGCCTATGGCCGAAAGTGGGATTCTAGATCCAAAATTCCCTATATCCAGAGATTGCTTCCTGATGATTGCTGACATAAAGACAGGTCTGGCTGGCTTTGGTCTTTTGAGGTCCACCTCTCATCTGCCCCTGAAACACTGGGGCTCTGTGCTTTCCTTCCTGTGGATAAGACTTGCCCTTCTCATCCAGATGTCCGTGGCCATAATTGGAATCTCACTTTCAAAATTCCATCTATGCAAGGGTTCTTCCAAGATGAATGCTGCCAGGACAGATGGGTCCTGCTGTCTTTGGTCTCCTGTGATTTGGAACCATAAATCTTGAAAAATGAGGTCTGGTTGTAGAAACCTGCAAGAGTGGGGCAGGAGGGATAAGCCGGGGCCCCTCTGATGCTCACAGTGAGTCCCCCATGGCTCCTTCCTTCCCATAACCCATGCTCTGAGCACCCTGCTGGGACTGGGCTCATTGGGCTCCTCACCCACCAACACCATTTCAGGCCTCTGTACCCAGTATCATTCTACTGCAGTTCTCTTGCCACCCATAAAACTGAATGGACTCCCAAAGGACAGAACAGGGCTACAGGAATGATCAGAGGGTGGAACATGTCTCCTCTGAGGGACAGCTGAGGGAGCTGGGCTTGTTCAGTGTGAGAAGAGAAGGCTCCAGGGAGAGCTTATTGCCACCTGCAAACACTTCAATGGGGCTTCTCAGAAGCTTGGGCACACAGCTTTTGTAACAGGGCCTGTTGCAATGGGACAAGAAGGAATGGCTTTAAACTCAAAGAGGGGAGATTGACACTGGGTCTAAGGAAGAAACTGTTTAAGAGGAGAGTGGGAAAACATGGGCACAGACATCCTTGAGATGTGGTGGATTCCCCATTCCTGGACACTTCTGAGCTCAGGTTGGAAGAGGCTTGGAGCAACTAGATATACTCGAAGATGTTCCCATTTACTGTGGGGCACTTGGTCTAGATGACCTTTAAAGTTCCTTTCCAACCCAACTTGTTCTAGGATTCTTCTTAGTGTTTATCTGGAAAGAACCAGGATTGAAGATTCATAAGAGGGGGTACCCAATGAATTCAGCTGAGGAGACACTCAAGTAAATGCATTAATCATAGCCCCATCATCCTACAAACTGCCAGGCAAGAAATGGGATGTTTGGGTTGCCGAAAGTTCAAGTTTGGTGACAAGGAGTAAGTGGCTTGTTCTAGGAAAGGGGGAGGTAAGCAGGGAAAGGCAAGGCTGATATTGGGACCCCTCTGGGTTTGGCTCCTACAGACCCCACAGTGGGTCAGACCCTGGGCTGAGGGAAGGGGTCCCATGTAAGCCCAGCACAGGCATTTCTCTTTGATGAGGCCGTTCTGCAGGGAGAAAGAAGAGACTTTCCTGTCTCCCAAGATTCCCCCTCCTCCTTCAACAGCCATACCCAAATCAATCAGTACGAGAGTTCATATGATCACTTCCATGCCAGGGAGCACAAGGCACTCCAAACTGAACCCTGCCAGAGCCCAGCCCTGCCTGCCCATTTTGAGGGTGTGAGGGAATGGAATTTCAGTAGGAGCTGACCCACAATGATACTTTGCCGCTTGTGGGTTTCCCACAGCCTTAGAAGTTGTGCAAGATCTCTGTCCCCAACACCCTTCAAATGCACACACGTGCCTGGGGGCAATGCAGGTTCCCTGGAGTTGTGGCTGCTTCCTTTTTAAACAGGAGCTGTTGCCTTTTCTGGTGTACTTTACTCCCTTCTAACTACGAGAAAGTGTGTGAGTAAAGGAAATTACCCTGGAAGAAGAGACCTTGGAAAAGTATGAAAAACACATCTGAATCACAAATGAAATCTATTTCATTTATTTGTTTAGTACTAATCTATTATTACAAACAAAAACATGTTTCTGAGCTGAAGCTGCTCACACCCTGGAAAGATGTTTCTGTTGCTTTATTATTTTAAGGATGTCCACAGCCTGTGGAGCAGCCCGGCTCTCTGCCCCTCTGCCCACAGGGGTGCAGCACTCCGAGCTCCCCCAGGAGCCACAAGAGGGCTGGGAGAAGGGCAGGCGTCCTCAGAAGTGGCACCACCACTGCACTGTTCTCCCTGCTCTGCTCCTGCAGAGACTCAGGATGGCCAAATGGGGATTTATTTTCCCCTCCTGTTCACTTGGAGATGATTTTGTGATCCTTTAGAGGAACATCTGACCAGCCCCTGCCCCAATTCCATTTCATTCTCTCCACTTTGGAGTTGGCCTGCTGAGTTTGATGTGGAAATTGGTAGTGTCTCCCCATTCTTCCCTCCAGCCCTCAGGTATGTACAGTGTATTAAACCCTGCAAATGGCCTCATTTATCTGGTGGGGAAGATGTGATAGTAAAGAAAAATGAGGTTTGTAATTTTGATGTGGTGCTGGGTGTTGGGATTTGGGAATTTATTTTTGTTATTGTTATTATTTATTAGTATTACTTTTCATTGGTAAGACTTTTAAATCTTAGACATCCTTAACAATGGCTGGATGTCACTCACTGAGAAAATTCTCTTGCTTTTCCCACTGGGATGAAACTGTAGAGTCAACTCCAAGTTGCCAGTGGATTCTAAAGAAGGAAAATCCTGTTAGTGGTGGGTTTGGTGTGGTTTGGAGCTGGGGAAGGGTCTCATCCCCTCCCAGAGATGCCCCAAGCCCTCTCTGCTGCCACATCTGCACTCACAGCCCCTCACGGCTGCCCTGCCCTTGAGACATGGTGGGGCCTCCCTCCTGCCAGGGCTGAGGCTCCTCATGGCCCCTCATCGCCCTTCATGGCTCTATAGAACATCTCATGGTCCCTCAGGGCCCTTCACAGCTCTTCATGGCTCTTTGTTTCCCCTCAAAGCTCCTCATGGTATCTCACAGCCCTCACAGCCCCTCTTGGCCTCTCACAGCCCTTCATGGCCTTTCACTTTCCCTCAAAACCCCCACAACTCCTCCATAGTCCTTCACAGCTCATGGCCCCTCATATCCCGTCAGAGCCCCTCACATACCCTCAAATCCCTTCATGGCCCCTCATGGCCCCTCACATCCCCTCACAGGCCCTCACATCCCCTCACATCCCCTCACAGGCCCTCATGGCCCCTCATAGCCCCTCACAGCCCCTCAAAGCCTCTCATGGCCCTTCAAGGCCACTCACAGCCCCTCACATCCCTTCATGGCCCCTCAGCCCCTCACAGGCCCTTATGGCCCCTCACAGCCCCTCATGGCCTCTCACAGCCCCTCATGGCGTCTCAGCCTCAGGCACGGGGCTCTTTCCAAAGGAGAAGGTGTCAGGCCCTGTTTGTTCTCCTTTTATTTCAGTCCCTTCACAGCCATGAGTAAAGAAAGGATGAAATGGAGCCTTTCCCCAGTGTTTCCCTCTGGGTTAATTGTGGCTGAAGCTCTGTGCTGGCGCTGGCCCGAGCACAAACATCCCTGCAACCCCCCAGGCCTTTGCTGTCCCCCCGTGTCCATTCCCTGTCCCCGAGTCCCACCCGGCTCTGGCAGCAGCAGCAGCAGCCGCAGCGCAGTGGGCGCCAGCCCGGCCCAGCCGGGGCTCCCGGGCAGGAGCAGTAGCAGCGCCGGCCCCTTCCCACCTGCTCCTGCCTCGGCTTCCAAGGGGTTTTCCAGCTGAATTTCTGGAGTAGAGCAACAATCACCCACAAATAGCCCTGATTCCTCAGGGCCCGGCTGTGTTGCCCTGACCCAGCTGTCCACGAAAGAAAGTATCGGCTTTCAGCACTGTTTTCAGCACTGTTTTACTCACCCTGAGTGACAGCAGGAGGCTGCTGGTGCCTCTGCCCTGGGAATTGTAGATCATGGCTGCTCTTGCCCCTCCTCTGATTTCTACTTGAATTTTATCCATAAAACTCCAATTGCCTTTTTTCATCAGTGTCACCAAAAGAGCTTTTGTGACAGAAATCCCTGGCATCATGAGTAGCAGATCTCCCAATACTCATAAGTCCCTGAGCACAAAGTTGAGGAGAATTAAAACCACACAGGCCACATTTGAAGCACTCAAACTCAGCCCTGTAGCTGGTCCTGCTGAAATAGAATTAACTGAAGTAGGCCACACAGAAATTGCCTCCGGAGTGTCAAATAAAATGAAAAAAATCCACCAGGAGAAAGAGAAACCAGAACTTCTCAACTTGCTTCATTGTTTCTTCTGATCAGCAGAAGAAAGTGGAGATGCCCAAAGGTATTTCCAGCTGCTGCTGATCCCAGCCTGCTGCCCAGTCCCAGCAGGAACCTGAGCCCAGCCCGGGGAGCTCCAGCAGTGTTGGGAGCTCAGCGCACGTGGGGCCAGGCCCAGAGCCCCGGGCACGGCTGCCGATTGCAGGGCAGTGGCGCAGGCGGAATGTCCTGCAGCCCAAACCTCCTGCTCCTGCCACACAGCACCCATCGTCCTCCCCCTCCTCCTCCTCTCCCAGCCTGGCACAAATTCCAGCCTGGAGGAGGCTTCCCCAGAGAGATCTCATTCTCCTGTTTCAGCCTGAGTGTCCCTGCAGAGGAGCAGGCCATCTTTCAGGCAGTTTCACAAGCTTGAGCTTCTCATTTCATGAGGCATCTGGGATGAAAATGGTATTTTCAGAATGACAGCAGAGGGAACGGATAAGAAATTATTAGAAAAAATGACCTTTCTTACAAAGTTCATTGCCTGCATTTCTCCTTTTCAGATTCTTTCAGTCATCTCCTTGGAGAGGTTCATCTTTTTCTGGTGCTTATCATGAACTGATTGTACTCTTCATTTAGATCAATGCATGAGATGTAGAATCATCTAAACTGAACACAGAAACAAACTCCCTCTTTCAGCCCATTTTCATGTTCTAGATCATTTTCCAGGTGTCCACGGGGATGTTGGAATGATTATCACACAACTCTCCACTTCTGGCTGCAGCCTCTGCAGAGTCTTTCTCTGCATTGGGCCAGGCTTGTATTCCCTAACAATTCCTCGTACCCCATCATGTTTACTTAGAGTAGAACAGTAACAATGAAAACCTCACCAATGGCACAGCTTCCCAACCCAACAGGAAAAGAAAGAACAAATTGTATAGTTCTTCAAATATCTGTCCTGCTTTGCTGCAAGAGTCATGCTGCACACACAGTGTGGAAAGCCAAGAGAAGCTGCACTTGATGGCACATTTTGTGACAGAAGCTGCACCTTGTTTTCCAGGAAATGTTCTTGAAAAGAGCAGACAGGACTATGGAGAAGATTCTGGGAAAACTGAAACAGCTTTTAAAAAACGAAATGAAAATGGAAAGAAACAAACCAAGATGTTTTTCTCCATTTATTTCTATCCTCCCCTTTTCCATCTTGCACTACTTCTCCATCCCATTAATTCCAAACTGATCTCACCTCTAATATCCATGACTTGGCAAGTTTTAGACACTCTGAAATACGATGAGCTAAACACAGTTTGCCTTCCGCCGTTTTTTTGGAAAGCAATGCTGGAGCCATAAGTGCAGTGCTGGGGTCGGGTACAAATCCCACAGACAGGGAATGTGCCCTGACAGTGTCTGAGGCTCAGCAGGGACAATGCACAGCAGCAACCGAGGGGATTCCTGTGCCACAGTACAGGAGCTGAGACTCTGGGTCTTGGCTCAACACAGCAAAGTTCCTGTGTTTGGACACACTCAGGGGCTGCCCCCAGGGAGCACGGGGCTCAGCCGTGGGAGACTGGGGGAACTGACATATGGACACACGGACACGCGGACACATGGACACAGAACCCCAGTGCTTCAGCTGCCGTGGCAGCAGTGGCAGCAGCAGCACAAGAAGTGACTTCATCTACTCTTTCTTTCTTCTCCTCTCCCTCTCCTGCAGTGCCATATCCTCTCCCAGTCCCCAATTCCTGCTGTCTCTCTCCTCTCCCAGTCTCCTTCTCCCCCTGTGCTGGGCTGGGCTATGCCCCCGGCCCCCCGCCCAACCCCGGACGGGGTTGCCCCATCCCTGCCCCTGGGCGTCCCGCCGCGGTCTCGCCTCTGCCGGCTCTCGCCGTCCTGGCTGTGGCGCTGCTGGGTGGGCATCAGTGCCTGGGGCTGGGGCAGCATCACTGCCCTTTGGCTGCGCCTGTCCCGAGCCTGGCATCGGCTCCTCCCGAGGCCCACAGAGGACACACGCGGTGCGGCCGCTCCCGCCGTCTCCGCTGCAGATTCCCCGGCCCGAGCTCCGCCACTCGGCAGCGCGGCCTCTGGCCCCGAGCCACTGCTGTCCTGTTCCAAGGAGCGAACACCTGTGAATGCCCAGCCCGGGGCAGTCGGGGGGCAGTCAGGGGGCAGTTGGGGCCGTTCCTGACCTCGGGTCGAGCGCTGACCACCATGTCTCGCCGGCAGGGAAGGCGCAGGAGGCCCTGCAGGAGTGATACCAAGTGAGTTCGCTGCTGGGGCACCGCAGCTTCGGCAGCCTCTGCGCAGGGATGCGGCTCTCGGACAGTGCCTCGGTGAGCGGCAGGGCCAGAGGTGAAGGAGGAGGCGGCCTGTGCCTGGGGTTTGGGCAGTGAGCTCAGCCCGCTGCTCCCCTTGCTTGCAGGCGGCCATCAAAAGGTGCTGCGGGATCGCATCCGGCACTGGGGCAAGCTGGGGAGTGAGCGGGGCCAGCGGGAGAGGCCGGGGTGTGCCGGGCAGTGAGGAGCCGGAGCCCTGCAGGGTGGGAGCCACCGGGAGTCCTGCAGGGAGAGTGGGAGTGGGGCCAGCGGAGGGTGCAGAGCATCCCGGGCTGGGTGAGGGGGCCCAGAGCCCTGGCGCAGCCTCAGCCCCACTGACGGCATCGTGGTCCTCCCGCAGCCCAAGGGCACCAGCACACCTCTGGAGATCGTGCTGCTGGACAAGGTGTCCACTGAGTGTGCTGGTGTCATTCTGCTCCTGGAGTGGGCTGAGCTCCCCAACGGTTTCTTGTTGGTGCTGGAACATTCAGAGTGGTGCCAGGACCTCTCGGGTTTCCTGGCAGAGGGGGGTTCCTGCTGGAGGAGGAGATGTGGGGGCTGTTCCGCCAGGTGCTGGAGGCCACGCAGCACTGCACCAGCTGCGGGGTCCTGCACAGGGAAATCAAACCAGAGAACAACCTGCTCAACCTGGCCCCTGGGCAGCCGAAACTGATTAACTTTGGCTGTGGCACCTTCCTCCCACGCACAGTCTACACCTGATTTGCAGGTGAGCTCTCCCAGGGGATGCTCCTGGGCATCGCATGACCCAGGCTGGTTGTAGTACTGGGGCTTCTCCCTCTTTCTGCTGGAATGGGATTAATGTTTGAGACAAGTTGATTTGGGTGGGAGTGGTAGGGGGGCCAGCTCCCAGCTCTGCTGACAGCCTTCAGCCCCTGCTCTGCCCTGGGCTGGGGCTGGAGCTGGGGCAGCCAGCCCAACAAAAACCTCCATGGGGGTAGCAGAGAGGGGGGTCTGACCCCGTGCCCAGGAGGGTTTGGTGTGCAGGCGAGGAAGGACTTGGACTGCTCTGCTCACCTTGTTTCCCTTGGCTCATTAACATTTTTGGGGGCCATGCAGGAGAGTGGGTTTTCCTCACTACCGGGTGGGTTTTTCTTTTATGTGTCATGGTTGGGCCTTGCCAGGGCTTCTGCTGCCCTCTTCCACCATCAGTGGCTTCTTTTCCAACCCTAAGTTAGTTCCAACCCAACAAGTGCCAGGTGTTGGCGAGAGGGCAGCAGGTCACCCCACGTGCCACTGGGGCAGCCCCCACATGCCCAGAGATGCTGGGGCCAGGCTCTGGGAGCAGCAGCATTCCCCTGATGAACTCTGTCTGTGTTCCTTAGGAACCCTGTCCTACAGCCTGCCAGAGTGGATCCACCACCAATGCTACCACAGCGAGGCAGCTGATGTGGTCCCTGGGCCTCCTGCTGCAGCAGCTGGTCATGGGGAAGCACCTGTTCAGGAGGGGCCAGGAGGTCATCCAGGGGTGGATCTTGTTCCCACAACGTCTCTCCCAAGGTGGATCCTTATCTCTGGGTATGGGGAGAATGCCAATGCTGGGAGACAGCAGCGGGCTCCTGAGCATCCCACTCTGGCAGCTGCTGAGGAGGTGGCACATGTCCTGCCCTCCCGCTCTCCTCCGAAGAGGGAATCCATGGGGAAGTTTGGGCACAGCTCTGGGCACACCCAGCATGGCCTGGGAACAGGAACAGGGGAACAACAACTCCAACTGACTGGTGTTTTCTGGTTTCTCTCTTTAGAGTGCCAAGATGTTATTAAGAAGTGTTTGTCCATGCAAGCCTTGGACAGGCTGTCCTTGAAAGACCTTTTCAGTGATCCTTGTCTGCAGGGTGTTCATCTGCCCTGGAGGATGGGAGAGATCCACGTGCACAGTTGGATCCAAAGGCCCGGCAGGTAACAGCTCCACACATCTCTTGGCAATCAGTGGCAAAGCAAACCAGACTGGTTTTTGTCCTGCCTGTAGCTCTGAGCAGGGGTCATCAGAAGGGAACACACAGCTCTTGGGCTGGAGCTGAGCTGGGGACCTGGTGTAGCAAGCACTGGTAGCCACCAGGTTTTTTTTTTTGTTTGTCAGGTTCATTGCTGGCTGGGGCCCTGGGCAGAGCCCTGACAGCCTGGTCTGGCCACCAGGGGAGGAGAAGGAGCCCCTGGAGAAGCTTTACCAGGTGGGGCTGCTGCTGGAGACACCAAGGACAACCTCAAGGACAACAATCTCTCCCTCCACCTGGCCAGCTGAAGATGATTGACTTCGATTCTGGCACCTTTCACAAAGACACGCTCCACGCCCAATTTGGAGGTAAGTCCACAGCTGAGGTTTGCTCCCAGATCTGGGCATGGCATGGCCTGGAGGGGCACCAAAGGTTCCCCCCTTTGCTGGGGCAGATGCAACAAATTCTTCACATGGCTGCCAAGCTGCTTTTAGGCTCTGGGCAGCTGCTGAGGGGCTGGATCTGCCGTGGCTGGCTGCAGGCTGGGCACGTGTCCTGCCCTCCTGCTCTGCTCCCAAGGGCAGCAGTGATGGGCAGCTTTGGGCCCAACTCTGAGCACGGCCAGCATGGCCTGGGCACCCTGGGTGGCTGGGACAAGGGGACAGGAGCCTTCAGCTGACGGGGGTTTCTGGTTTCTCTCCTTGCAGCCAGGCTCTGCGGGTGCAGAGGCTGCTCTGGGCTCTGCCAGGGCTCTGCTGGGCTCAGCCCTGGGCATGGCTGGGCTCGCTCTGCCCTCACATTGCTCTGACAGCTTTGTATCAGACGAGCCCATTCCGAGCACAGCGCCTGAGCTTTCTGCTTTTGCAGGTGAGTGAGACTCTCCTGCAGGACAAGAGATTGCAGTTAGGGAAATACATCCAATTGGCAAGAACCCAAACTCTCCACAGGCCCAGCTGAATGCCTGGATCTCCACAGGATATTTTGTCTGTCCCACTCTTCCTTCCTTTTTGGCTGGAATTGTGCAATTGCACTTTCTTCCTCCTCTAGAAGTGCCACGAGTGGGCAAAACCTGGTGAGTGGGCTCTGTTCTTGAGGCAGTGCAGTGTGGAGTTGATGGATGGAGAATTGCCCTTCTGCACCTCCAAACTAGAGCAAAAAGCCGTAAGTTGGATTTTGCATGTTTAAGAATCTCCTGACAGTTACAGAGGGAACGTGCAGCTCAATCACAGGGAGAGAAGGAAGGGCATCTTCTAAAGGATTTGGGATGTGACAGAGTTTAGATTCCAAGTCCTGCTTGGAGCTGGCAGGGAAAAAAGCAATTTCCTCTTGTTTCACACCAATTTCACCACAATTAAAAATAACAATGTTGGAAACAAACCCCAAGATCTTTTTGAAAAGGCTGCTGAGGTCAGTAAGATGCATCAATGCCATAGCACATTTATAAAGTAAATACCTGAGTTCTCTGTTTCAACAGATCAGTTACCTCTAAATTCAAAGTTACAGAAGATTTTTCACTTCACACTTGGGTTTTGTTTCTATCTTCCACGTTTTATAGAGGTTCTTTTCTTTTTCTTTTTTTTTTCCTTAAATCAGAAAACATGCCATCAAAAAGAAGTGTCCTTTGCTGCTGGTTCTGATGTGGAGCAGCTCCCATCCCGCTGGCTGAGCTGCTCAGGCAGAGCCCGGCAGCTCCTGGCCCTGCAGGGCTGAGGCTTTTCCCCATTTCAGGGCACAGACTGATGGAGCAGCACTGCTGAACACGGGGACACACAGAGGGACCAGAGGCAGCTGCCTTTGTCCACCTGCAGCTCCAAGGCCCAAACTCTGAGCCGACAGGGCTGGAAGAGACTGGCAGGCTCCCTGTTTGCTGTGCTGCCCCAGTTGTGCCCAGCCCACCTCTGCGGGAGGCAGAGGGAGAACAAGGGGCAGCTCCCTGCCAGCCCCCAGCCCAGGGACCCCTCCAGCCCTGGGGCTTGGGGCACTGTCAGCACCCGCTGCTCCAACCACCGCTTCTGGCACTGGGACCCCTAAACTCCTTTCTTGGCCATCCCGCCCCTCCAGCCCCAGCATCCCCACTGGGGTTCTGGCAATCCCAGGGCCTCCCCACCTCAGGGTCCCCGCTCTGGGATTCTGGGGGTCTCCTCTCTTGGGGGTCCCGCTCAGGGAAGCCGCGGCTCTCCTGGGGCTCCCCAAACCCGGTGTCCCCCCACCCCTGCCGGTCCCATGCGGTCCCCACGTGGCCCCGGCAAAGCTCGGAGGGCCCAGCCCAGGAAGCCCAACCTCCACCGTGGGGGGACCCGCATGACCCTGCACCCCATCAGGGCTCTGCTGCCACTGGGACCCCCCAAAAACACCTCCCAGGGACCCCCTGATGTCCCCTCAAGGGGCACCTGTGGCTCAGCTTTGGAGCCCTGCAAGGTCCAAACATCCACCCCATAAAAACCCAAAGGCAGGGACCCCCGGGATATTTGTGGTGAGCTCCCCCTCCCCGGGCACCTGCGGGATGGGGGCAATGGTCTCAGATCTGCAAGATCTCTGAAGGAGCTGCAGATAGAGCCAGCTGTGAAAGCACGTGGGGCCTCCTCCAGCTCCTCCTCCTTCTGCTCCTCCTCCGACTCTGTCCCTCCTCCTCCTCCCTGCTGGGACAAGATGGGAGAGGGCTGGGTGACTCCCAAACCAAGCTGGGGCAGTGGAGGTTTTGGGAGGAATAATGGGAAAGGGGCGGGAGAGGGGGCACAGGGGGATCTGGGACCCACTGAGGGTCCCCCAGTTCACCCCAGGACCCCCAAGCCCCAAGAGCCCCTCTAAGTGGGGGGCTCAGCCCAGGACCCGTCGTTGTTCGGGGCTCCTACCTGAGACGGGATGCGGATCTGTGGGTCTCCATCAGACTCTGGGGCTCTGTAGGGCTGGAATGGGGCTCCACGGGGCTGGGACACAATTCCGTGGGTCTCCATGGGTCCAGTCCCTCCCCAGGTCTCCACACCTGCAGGAGGTTTCCAGCTGTTACCTCCTGTCCCATGGGAGCATCCATGGATCTGATTGGATCAGCTTCAACGGGTGGGAATTCCTCTCCTTCCAGCTGGGATCCAGGGCATTCCTGGTGGCCGATTGTGCTGCCCAGGTCACCAAGAGGTGCTGGAAGCAAAACCAAAATGAGATCAAGGCTGAGGAATGAACAAATTCCCTGGGGCACACCTGGAATGTCTCTGGAAATATGTCAGATATGGGTGGGAGGCACTGGAGCGTAAAGTTGGGGAGGTAGAATTCCTAAGGGAATGTGGGATTTGGAAATGTGGGATTTTGAAATGTGGGATTTGGGAGGGCAAAATTTGGGAACATGGGAATTCCCACGGGACCTCCATAGGAGGATCCCACTGCTTTCCCATTCCCATGGGAATTCTGTAGATGGATCTCACTGCCATCCCATTCCCATGGAATTCCGTGGGCAGACCTCGCCCCTGTCCCACTGCCATGGACTTCCTTGGATGCATCTCACAGTTATCCCATTCCAGAACCCCCTGCTGTCCATGTGTCTGGAAAAGTGGAACACGGGATCCTGACCTTGTCCTGCTCACGTATGGATTCTACCCCAGCACCATCGGGATCAGCTGGATGAAGGGAGATGAAATCCAGGATTGTTCCCAGCAGCAACAGCACCTTCCACACCTGGGCCAGGATTGAGGCGCTGCCGGAGGAGCGGGAGCAGCACCAGTGTGGGTGGAGCATCCCAGAATGCCAGAGTCCAGGATCTTCTCCTGGGGTGAGCCTGGGAATGTGGAATGTGGGAATTGGGAATTTGGGAATGTGGAGCAGCAGGATGGGGGTTCCCCTCCTCTCCTCACCATCCTGTGCTTCCCAGAGCTGGAACCCAGTGGGAATCTCACCCTGGTGGTTGCTGTGTCCATCATGCTGCCATCATCATCATTCTCCTCATCAGATTCGGCATCTGGAGGCTCCAATCTGGTTCCCCCCAAACCCATCCTGGGGTCTCCCTGTTCTCCTCTCCCTCCCAAGACTGCTGGGGGTCCCCCCATGACCCACCCACCCCCCTAAACTCCTCCTGGGTCTGCACAGGGGACCATGTCCCCTCCCCCAGGATGATGAGGGGTCCTGGGCTGAGCCCCCCACTCAGCCGGGGGTGTGGAGGGAACTGGGGGTCCTGGTGCTGGAAGTGGCTGCTCCCAGGATGAGCCCACTTGCTCTGTCCGTGTGGTTCCACTTTCCTCAGCACTCCCAGTATGAGCCAGTCACTCCAGTCATTCCCCCATTTTGATGCAATTTGCATCTCTCTCTTTTTTT
>JAJEOU010002790.1:0-22216 GCA_021534815.1 Acrocephalus arundinaceus
TATTTGAACGTAACTTTTCCTTATGTTGTTTTTTGAAGTCAGGTGTTCACCTGCAAACCCTTTGCTATTTTATAATTAATAGCAGAATTCAAAATGACTATAAAGCTACCAAAATTACAATGAGCTGAGCAGTTCTGTAAATAGGAAAAACAGTATCAATCTATTGCTCTTGACTGTGTCATTACTCAGTTTCAGGAAAATTCATCCTCCCTTCAAGAAAATAGATTCTGATGGAAGGTAGAACTGGGTGAACATCCTGTCTATACAGCAAAGAAATTTACCAGCTCTTCAATGTGTCAAGGATATAGTTCCAAAGTAATACAGGGTTTCCATGGCAGGGTAGATGAGAATTTCAGATTTATAAAATGGAATTTAATCTTTTTCATGACAAGGATTTTAAGAGCAATGGCTAGATTCTAGTGAGAGAAGAAAACTGGAACCTCTTCTAGTTCCCCTCTTTGAAAGACTCCTCACTTGAAAGACTTTGACAAATGGAGCAATAGTGTTAAAAAAAAAAAAAAGGCAAGGAAGCTGCTTTGAGATCTCACTGCTGCCTCATGGGTTTTTTCTTTCTCTGAGAATGTAAGTGCATCCTATACCTTGAAATGGGTTCATGCAACACTTTATTTACATCAATCCCCTGTTGTGTCTCAGTATGTCCACCCTGAGGCCATGGCTAAATCTCGTAAAATTAATAAATCCCTCTGAGCCAAGGAATACCTTCTTCCAAAATTTCTCATCACAGAGACTTTGGGTAGTTCTATACTACATGCAAATTCTCTTTCAATCTCTCTTCCATAGTGTAAAAAAAAACCCATGGAAATTTCAAGTAGACAAGGACCTAGAACAAATTCTTGAATGAGAATCAAAAATGCATTTGATGAATTTTAACTAAATGGAACAAGCATACAAAATAGCTGATTATCATTCCTATCAGACTAGGAGTTGACCTTGCAAAGATTTTATTTCTTGTAAAAATTCAGTTTCTCCTCAAGCACTTTAAGTATAAAGACAGATTCATCAGATTCTGCTCAATTTAAATGAAGAAATAATTTAACATACTTGGAGTGATACCAACTAAGTACCACTCAACAGTAATGCTGCTTGCAATGTGTCCAAACCATCACTGAATTTTCTTGATATACCTCCTTCTGCCCAAGATTGGGGCTCCAGATTTGTGTGAACACTTTCACAATGAGAAACCATATCTCTTCACTGAAATAAGATATATTCAGATACAATTTACCATCATAGCCTTATGTCTAGGGCAGTATCTCTAACCAAATCCCTGAGTTTTTTCCTCACTTAAAGAACAACCCACATCACTCAACTCGGTAGGCAATAGAACCTCTGATCACCAACTTCATCCCACACAGTGAAGAACTAGAGGTGAGGTTCTTCAGTTTTATGAAAAAAGGTTATTTTCTATATAGTCACAAAAGATGAGAGAGAAAAATAATCACATCTTCTTCCTTATGAAGTCCTAACTCCTGTCGTCAAAGTTAAGCAGACAAGGACAAGTACAGCTCAGAGGATGTCAAGAGAAAAACAGCATGACCAAATAGGCTGCTGTAATAAAAGAGAATAAAGAAAAGTGATTATACTCTTTCCCACAGAGAGAAGCACATTCCTTAGCAACCATGAATTGTTCAGCTAGCAACAGCATGGAAGTACTGTAAGACACAGAGCAAAACTGTAAACTATGTGGAAAATTCATTGAACGGCCTGTTCTCAAAGGGCAGGGTCAATGGTTTGAAGTATAGCCAGTAGTCACTTGCAGTGCCCCCAGGTTAATGGAATAAACCTATGCAACAGTGCAGCCGGGGTGGGAGCTGCACAGAAAGCCATTCTACAGAAAACAACATTGGGGCCTGCTGGACAACCAGTTGAGCAGAATATGTTTGTACCCATGCAGCAAAGGCCAATTGCATCCTGGGCTGTACCATCAAGAACACAGACAGCAGATTGAGTGAAATGGTTATTCCAATCAATGTAGCACTTTTGAGAACCCATATGGAGCACTGTGTCCCATTTGCGGTGTAGCCTGTATGAGAAAGATACCAGCAAACGAGGAATTGTGATGGGAAGAGGCTCAGATCTTAAGAGAGCTGCAGGTCATAATTTAAAATGAAAAGTTGACAGAAATGGATTTGTTCAGACTTCAGAGGAGAAAGTTACAGTGGGATCTTATACTGCCTACAAGTGTCTAATGGGAAGTTTATGCAAAAAACCAAAACAAACAGATACAAATTCGAGAAAGAGAAACTGTAGTCAGATACTAAGATATATATTATTTTTTATAATGATGGTAGCTAGCCAAGTATTGGAAAAGTTTCACAGAAGTTGTGGAATACCTACACTCAGTTGCATCAATTCAAAACTCAATTGGACAGCATAGTGAGTAACTAGATCTAATTCTGAAACTTGAACTAACTTGAAAATTGTCCCTGTGAAGTTGGACACCTCCATACGTCCCTTCCAATGTACTTTTGCTGCTTCTTTTCTAATGACTGAAACAACTGAGACATCAGTCGAAGTCTTACACACCTGTAAGTAGAAAAGGCAATCACTCTTTATGAAAGGAATTCTTGTTAGCTAGAAGTAAACTTCAAATCTGTCATTCCCTCAGGATATCTTTGTGGGTTTACCCTTGCTGGATGCCAGGCACCCACCAAAGCCTCGCTATCTTTCCCCTTCTCAGCTGGACAGGGAAAAAAAATATAACAAATATTCATGAGTTGAGATAAAGACCAGGAGAGGTCACACACCAAATACCATCATGGGCAAAACAGATTCAAATTGAGAAAATAAAGTGATTTTATTGCTAACTAAAAGCAGAGAAGGATAATAAGAAATAAAGTAATTCTTAAAAGCAACTTTCCCCTACCCCTCCTTCTTACCCAGGCTCTATCTTCTTCCGCCACAGATATAGGAATGGGATTATCATTTCATCACACATTGCTCCTGCCACTGCGCAGGGAGAAGAGTCCTTCCCCTGCTCCAGTACGGAGTTCCTCCCATGGCACACAGTCCTCCACACACTTTTTCCAACCTGAGTCCATCCCATGGCCAGCAGCTCTCCCCAAACTGCCAGCACCGTTCACTTTTCCAAGGGGTACAGTATTTGGCACAGCCTGCTCCAGGATGGGTCCCCCACAGGGTCACATGTCTCACCAGGAAATTTCCTCTAGTGTGGGCTCCTCTCTCCACAGGTTTTCAGGTCCCTGACAGGAGCCTTCTCCAGCACGGGCTTCTCATAGGTTCACTGCCTCCTTTGGGAATCCAACTCCCTGCCATGATCTGCAGGGGCACAGCTGCTTCACCATGGTCTTCACCACAGGCTTCAGAGGAACCTCATCTCTGGTGACTTGAGCATCTCTTCTCCCTCCTTCTTCACTGACCTTGGTGTCTGCAGAGCTGTGCTTCTCACGTATTCACAATCTGCTCTTCTCTGACCACAATTAAAACTGCACAATATATTTTTCTGCTTCATAAACATATTATCACAGAGGTGTTACTGTCATTCCTGATTGGCTCAGCCTTGGCTAGCAGCAGGTCTATCCTGGAGTAGACAGGCATTGGATCTGTCCAACATGGGGGAAGAAGCTTCTTGGAGCTTCTCATAGATTGATTCAAGACTGCAGCAGGCAGGCAGTGTGACAAGTTACCAGGAATGGTCAAGAGATGTTCCCGTTGAATTTACCTTATTGCCAGACACAAGAGCTGTTGAAAATCTGAGGCCAGAAATAAGCCACTTGCAGCATGATCGATTTTGCTTGTGACAGTATGGAAGTTAACAGCTAAGCATACATATACTTTTAAAAAGTGTCAACACAATTTGAGGAATATATGTGAAGAATACCAGTTGATTTTGTTCATCATCCAAAACTTGTTTGCAATTAAAGCCTTGTGAGCACCAGAGATTAGATATTAAGTAACTCAGATTGATGATGATGGTGGGAATCAATGACAGAATTTGATGCAACCTGTAAATGTAAGAAGTTTCCCAGTCTTTCACTATAGATTTGAATATTTCACTTTAAACTTGTAACAGGTTGTAACAGCTGCAAAGAGATTAAAGAAAGGCTTTGCACTGAGTCCCTTTACTCAATTTCATTTTGTGTTAAAGCTCAAAGAAGACTTCAGGGGTGGGGGGAAGTGTAGGCAGAAGGAAGAAAGATAAAAAGGAAATTTAAAAAAAAGAAGGAGAAAAAAGGAAGAAAGAAGTCTTTGAAAAAGGCTTTTTAAAATCTGAGCTCTAATGACAGGACTATCATTTTGAGAGTCTCTGGGAATACATCAGAATTCATAAAAGCAGGGTTTCCATTTGCCACAGTTATTCTAGTGTAAACATTTACCACTCCAGTTGAGTTGCTGAAGGCAAATTACAAAGATGAATTATTCTCTCTCTTGTGGGTTTGTTTTTTTTTTTCCCTTGATAACTTTTGATCCAGGTAAAAGATGTTCAACCTCTGTCAGATGATCTTGCAGCCTTTTCTTAGGTGATTGTACTCCTAATTAAGAGAATTTGAAGGTAATTTTTCCTCCAAAGTATAGCCTAAAAAATAAAATATTTGCTATTAGAAGACCACAATCTGTGATATTTATCTCGTTGTTAAGTGAGTACTGAGTGTCTTTTTGTATTTGCAGCTCTGTGACTGCTGCCTGTCACAAAAGACTGACAGACCAAGGACTTCCCTGCTGGACAAAATCATAGCCCTTTGTGCAGGGTGAGGGCTACCATGAAGGCAACTGGCTGGAGAGAGAAACACACAAATAGCTCCAGAACTTAAGAGCACGGAAAGCCCAGCTCTAACTTCAAACTCCTAGCAACAAATTCAGTAACCTTGGCAACTCAATGTAACACCTGCCTATACTTCTTAAGCTGAATTTTCAACACTAGATTTTATTTTCTAAAATAATGAACGGTTGAAGTGGCTATGTAAGACTATAAAAAGCATTATAAGCAATCTGCCCCTGCTGACTGCATTGTTGCAGGCACATCCTACTTCTTGCCTCAATTTCAGCCAAGCCATTACCTTTCTGTCATAGCAGACACTGCTCTCTTTACTTTGTCAGAGGGCTCTTTCCTATGATCTTTGAGGTTTGGCTTATCTGTTCATGGTTCCTTACAGAAATTCTCTATCACCATGGGATCAGCCAGCTCCAGGTTCCTTGTTCTAACTCTCCTCTCCTTTGTTCAGCTTCCCACCGCACACTCTGGAACAGTACCCATTCTGGCTTTACACTGTTGCCATAAAAGAAAAAAATATGCCAAAAACGTCAGACACTGTCAGTCAGACATTCTCTAACACCAGCTGCCCATTTGTACAATTAAGATCAGGATCCACACCAGTGATATGCTGCGTTTTTTTCCTCTCTGAAGAGGTTTAGTCTAGAAATGACATAGTTTAGCACTCTTTTTCACCACTCTGCTTGTCAAAAATGCCATCCTTGAAATTGAAGTCTGTGGTTAAAACCTGAGTCTTAGCAGTCCTTGGAGAAAATGAGGAAAGTTCATGTCGAAGAAAGAATATAAAACCCAGTAACTGATGTGGTGTCTGCCTACAGTCTCAATGTACTGCTAAGAATAGACTGAATAGCTGCATTTGGCAAGCTCTTAAATGTTTCGTTCAATAGCTTCTTTTGTAGGATGCTCTGTTTTACCTGCTACTTCAAACTTTCTGAAAAACATTAAAAAAGAAGGTAAAAATCAAATTAAAAAGTATTTTCAGGTATTGCCTAACAGTTTCTCCAGTTGAAAGTGAAGAGGACAAGAGGAGTAAGTTTTTTTAACGTCTTGATTTCTCTCACATGCTTTGTCATTTTCACTGACCAGTAGTTTCAGACTACCTTTGTATTAATCTGCTTGGATGTACAAAGTATGTGCAGGGAGGGTGGAGTCTCATTATTCTCAATGGACATTTCTTGAAGACTATTCCAGTTTGTGACCCGTGCCCAGATTTCTTTCCATAGAAATAAAGAGTTATAGGGTGTCCATGTGTCCAGCTTTTTCCTGAATCACATATAGATGAGGTTGGATGCTTTGTGACTGGAACATAACTCATTAGCATATCTCTATACATAGTTGTACTCAAGCCCCCACACTGAATTCAGTAGGTTATATTTAAAAAAAAATAAAATTAAAAAATAAACACACATAGAAATTTTTTCAAATGTACTTGCATAAAGATGTTTACTCCAATTCACATGCACAGCTGCAATTATGAGCAACATCTTGTGAAAGAGAGTATCAATGTTCATAGACTCATAGAATCATTAAGGTTGCAAAAGATCTTTACAATCATCAAGTCCAACCATCAGACTAGCGTCACCACCTTTTTCACCATTAAACCCTGTCTCCACATACCATAGCCACATGTTTTTTCAACACTTCCAGGGATGGTGACTCCACTCTTTTCTGGGGCAGCCTGTTCCAATGCTTTACATCCCTGTCCATGATTTTTTTTCCTTAATATCTAATCTAAACCTCCCCTGAAACCATTTCCTCAAGTTCCTGAAGTTCTTTCTCACATGATCTATGATACAAGATCTAGTACTAACATTTCCATGTTTATAATAGATGTTGTCTCATAGGTCACGTGATAAGCAGACATCTTAACCACAACTTGCACATAAAATTCCTTAGACAATCTCATTCTGTTGTCACTTAGAATGTGGTAACTGGTCATTCAGTTAATGCTGGTAGTTGAAGATAAATGTTTAGTTATATATAGAATGTATATTGCACAATGAGAACTGTAGTCAAGATGTGTCCTTTGCTTTTCACCTCCTATAAAACAATTACATGAATAAACATAGCACAGCAAATATATAAAGAGAACATAAGGGCTAATCTTCGGGCTTGTTTGGAAATATACATTATTAATCCTTATGATCTTGTAATAAGTTAGTTTCTCTTGCCCCTTAGTTTATTTTTCAAGTTTTCTGAACATCCCAAGGAGTGTAATGCCCAAAATTGGCCAATACTGCAATAATAAAATCATAGAATCATTAATGTTGGAAAATAACCTTAAGATCATGGAGGCTACCCATTAACCCAGTACCACCATGGTTCATCATTAACTCACATCTCTAACCGTCACATTTCTTTTAACTCTTCTAGAGAGGGTGAATCAACCATTTCTCTGGGCAACCTGTTTCAATGCCTGACCACTCTACCAGTAAAGAATTCTATCCTAATATCCAATCTAAACTTCCTCTGGTACAACTTGAGGCCGTTTCCTCTCATCATATCACTTGTTACCTGGGAGAAGAGGCCACCCCTGACCTTGCTACACTCTCCTTTCAGGTAGTTGTAGACAGCTATAACATCCCCTCTGAGCCTCCTTTTCCCCAGGCTAGCCATCTCCAGTTCCTTCAGCAGCACCTGCTCATAGGACATGAGCTCCAGACACTTCACCAGATTTTCTGCCTTTTTCTGGACTTGCTCCAGCACCTGTCTTTCTTGCAGAGAGGGGCCCAGAGTGTGCCCCCTTCAGTGCCAAGTACATGGGGACAATCACTGGTCTTCTCCTGTTGGCCACACTGTTCCTGATACAGGCCAGGATAACACGGGCCCTCGTGAACACCTGGGCACTCTGCTGACTCACATTTAGCTGCAGTTGACCAGCACCCTAGGCCCATAAAACCTCAGCAGAACAATCTGTCCTTCTTTTAATTTTTTCCCTGGAAATATTATGCTGCCTCTCCAAGGTTTAATCTCATTTTGCTGTTGCTACTCATATTTACGATATCTCTAAGCCCCTTAAATTTGCATCAATGACCTTGTAAGACTCAACCAATTTAACAGTATGTGATTTTATTTCCAGTTCTGCCTGAATAACAAGTTAACTAAAGCTAAATCTAATAATGGTGGTGTTGTAGAACCTCAGTGGACACAATTTCATACCTATTTTAAGCAATTCATTTTATCCTTTGCAAGTTTCAGACAATTTAAATACATATGCTGACAACTCAAGGAAAAAATAATTTAATAAATTTAATTTTCTGAGTTATAGTATCAGAAATGCTACAGATCCTTAATCTTTTCTATTTAACTAGTGGCCTTAGGAAGAAGCTGAGCTTTAACAAATGTACCAAAAATAAGCATCAAGCTCACGTATCTTAGTTACTTAATTTGATCTATGTTCAGAACATTTTTGTACGTGGATGGTATTTACTAAAGTATATAAATTCTTAGCTTGTGCTTTTCACTGTGGTTTTTGATTAATTTCTTTCTCTGTCTTAGATTCATATGTAGTCATTGAGAGACATATAATAAGGCCAGTCTTCATCGAGTAAATTTTGGTTCTTGTCAAAAAATTGACAAATTATTGCATTTGTCATGAAGTACTGAAACAGCAGTGACAAATAATAATCTGTAATACTGGACTTCCATTTATATTCTGTGCTTAAGAAAAAGACAGTTTCTGAAGTTCAACATTTGTTCAATGTTTCCATGTCATTCATTGGTATAATTAAAGTAATAAAGAAGGGTGAATGTAAGTTATATGAACAACAAAAGCCAGACTTCTGTTCATATTTTTGTAAGAGTATGCTGGGAAAATAATTTTCCCTTTATAGGTAGTATGCTGTATTGTACATATTTATTTTCTGAGTAAAATGCATCTCTGCTTCTAAAGAAATTGTTGAAACCTGCATTTAATTTCCCATAAAAAGTTTTATTAAGAACTGTAAAAATAAAAAGTAATCAAACAAAAAATTAAATTAAATTAGCATAACTCAAGGGTCTCAATGGAATATCTTTTGACAACATATCTCAGAATACAATCTTTCCTTTTATATCTCTTAAAAAATATGGATTCTTGTTCTATTTACATGGTTAAAGAACTGTAGAAGAAAAGCTGAGGCATAGGATTGAAAACATCATAAGATTGAAAAGCATAGGAAGTATAGCCTAAGTCAAGCCAGTCTGTGGAAGCCATTGATTCTGTCAGTCTGTAAAAAAAAATTTAAAAAATAGGCTTATGAAGAAAACACTATACTATTACACAAGAGGATGAGAGAGTTGAGATTGTTCAGCCTGGAGAAGAGAAATCTCTGGGGACACCTAATAGCAGCATTCCAGTACCAAAAGGGAGCCAACAGGAAAGATGAGGAGAGACATTTCATGCGGGCCTGTAGGGATAGGGCAAAAGGGAATGACTTTAAACTGAAGTAGGGTAGGGTTAGAATAGATATCAGGAAGAAAACCTTTATTGAGGTTAGTGAGATGCTGGAACAGCTTGCCCAGAGAAGTTGTGGATGCCTCATCTCTGGAAGGGTTCAAGGCCAGGTTGTCACAGCTGCCACCCATGTAGCCCCTCCAGCTATCAACATCCATGCAAACCCAATATGATACATTTTTTACAAGACAATTCACTCCATACACAGAGAGATCCAGCAGTCCTATAAGATAGTTTTGTGCATAGTTTCTATTCTTATTACATTCCTTTCGGGGAAGAAGATCCAAATCTGACTAATAGATCTTCAAATCCCAGTAACCCTCTTTGCTGTTGATATGCCAAGTCCTTACTAAAAGCATATCACACATTTAAAAATATTAGACAATCTAATACCTCTTTTCATCAATCATTCTGGCCTTGGATGCATGTAGTCACTTTTCCAAGAAGCTTTCATATTAAATCTCCTCACTCTAAAATTGCTTAGTCTTCTTGACATTACAGATTCATTGTACAATGTCAGAAAATATCAGGAACATACCATTTATGCAAGAGAGAGGAGACTCAGGGACACTGTGAAGAACATGTAACTACGTTGGAGGAGAATCTGAAACCACACCAGAATTCTTTCTTCTTCCAAAGAGAAAATTGGTATAAATATTAAATTTTCAAATTAAATGCTTATTGTGCTTATGTACTTTACACTGTGTGTACCACAGAGAAATGAGAAAAAAAAATCTCTGGAACAATAGAATATTATGAGGTCAATTGTTTTGTGTTTGTTTGTTTGTTTGTTTTTAATATAGGTGTATATATATATTAACAGCTCAGTTTACATGTATACTAAATGATAGATTTGCAGAATCATTGTCACATCTTAAAAGAAAATATATATTTAGAACATACTACCTCAGTATGAACACTGCATAGACTTCGTCTAACAATGTCTTACTTTTTTTATTCTATCTACTACTACATATTTTAGGGCAACAGCATTATAGTCATATTTCTGAACTGCATCTTTCACAATATTTAAAAGTCTTAGGAGAATATCCTTATTTTTATTGCAAAACTTAGCTAATGTGTTAGAATGTCTGGAAGCCAACAGCCATTCCTCTCCATATATTAAGAGCAAGGAAGAAGATACTCACTTCAGTGAAGATTAAACTCTGTCAGGCTATGATTGCCCTAAAATGTGTGACATTAAAAAAAAAAAAAAACAAACAAAAAACCCCAAAAACTTGTAATGAACTTGGGCTAACAACTTAACTGCGAGGCCTGAATCCTATGAGCTGGAACTTTCAAGTGAGTAACTGTGAAAAACACAATCTTATGAAGGATGCAAACCTCTATTTTGGGAACTGACCTATGGGGTAGACAAGAGCACAGTGAGTTATGGCATTGGTTGTGTCTAATACTGCATGTGCTGTATGACTGCTTAGAAAGGCATACTCCTGCACCCACAGAGGTAATGGCAGTTCAACATCATATGTTGTCAAACATTTTCTGCTGCAGTAGGTGCATCAGAGTTATGAACTGAGTGATAAACTCTGCCTTTGATTGTGGGAAAATCCCTGAAGCAATAGCCTTTGATAACAATTTCTAATGAAGTAAGTTTGCCTGCTGAAAAGCAAGGGCAGAGTTTAGCTGAATGTTAGACCTCCTGTTCTAAAGTTGCATGTTTTCATTGACATAGGTTAAATTATTTATTACATTGATACATTGATAATTTGACTTATTTTTAAAAGAAACATTGCTTAGAAAAATTGTTTTAATCTTTAACACAAATTAGTATATTATTTTGTCTGAAATTGTATCTGATGCAGACAAATCTTGATTTAGTTATAATGACAACTTGAAGTCTATACAGAATAAACTGAATTTCCCTAACTTCATTACCAAGAGAGACTACACAGAAAGTTTGAACAAGCTAATATGAGTATGCATATGTGAGAGAAAAATGAATGGCACATTCTTCATTACAGAGTCCTTGGAGAGTCCTTGATCTGTCAAATTACTGACATGATACTCAGTTACTGCTTCATTGGAGCCCCAATGCCCTGTCATGTCAATATACACAAGGGAGATGAATTTCGCAAATACATCTGGGCAGAAACAGAAATAAAGCACTGAGAACAGAACTGATGACAGTTTGCCAGTGAGATAGTTTTCCATTAAGAAATATCATTTTGATTTATTTTCTGATAATCTAACAGGTACTAGGGACAAAGATAAGGAAGATTTTTAAGTTCCTTTCCCAAAACACCATGTAGCAGCCTGGCAGGACCTTGTAGACTATATACAGATGTGACCTAGTCTGTCTTCTAGTTTATGAACAGTAAATCTCATTGTTCTGGCCTCAAAACCTCTTAATTTTATGGGGTGAAAGGAAAGAGAAACAGATCATTTTGGAAAACTGAAATGTCAGTTCACTTTTCTCCAGATAAAATTTAGAAATTCTGTTTAACCTGGTCCTATTAAAAAAAAAAGTTGATATTAATCCAAAATTGTATGTGTGAATATTCATGTGCATATATATGCAAATATACAGCTATGCTGTCAATATTCTTCAGAATTTCCTGTAAAAGGGACTATCATAGTTGTCCCTGATAAATGATAAGATTTAAAGAATGGTACCATGAAATCATGTAAATGTAAAGACAAGCAAGGGCTATGTCTGTATAACGATATCAGTCTAATACATGGAAATCTGAAAAACAAGATAGCTGTAAGGATATGATGTCTGCCCTGTTCATTTTAGGGACTTTTCTTTAAAGTATTTCTAGTCTGCTCCCATAGACTAAATTCCCAGTAGTGTCTAGGAAGCATAGAATGCTCCTTGAGAGTTATTTTCTAATTTAGTTTCATACAGCTATTGCACTTCACTACCACTGAGGTGATTCACTTCAAAAACATTTATAATAAGCATATTTATGTACAATCTTTTACTACCTATGCACTCTTCTCTTACACTATAGTAGTCATTGAAATTACTGAAGTTGAATGCTGTAGGGTAAAGTCTCTAGTGATACAGTGTGAATTGTGAAAGTGATTCACTGAGATTCATAGTTAACAGTGTATAAAGGTTGACAGGTAGACTTCTATCAAATTGAAACCAAATCAGTGAAAGATTCCAGATCAGAAACGTACATCTATATGATCTATCCAAAACCCTGGCAGCAGAGAGTAGAACTGAATAAATAGCCATGAATACTCCTACCCACAACCAGGAACACCAGCCAGAATACATCAACTCACTAGATAAGCCTACCCACCACAACACTTTATTTCTTGGTATAGAAATTGATCTATGCTCTCAGCAAATTTCAGTGATAGGGACCAGAAATCCATCAGAAGACATGAGCCACTCTCCATCATTTACCATCAGTCCTGGCTCACTGGTGAGGTTCCGAATGACTGGAAGCTGGCCAATGTGACACCCACTCACAAAAAGAGTGCAAAGGAGGATCCTGGTAATTACAGACCAGTCAGCCTGACCTCAATACCTGGCAAGAATAATGGAACAGTTTATATTGAGTGTCATCACACAAAATTTACAGGATGACCAGGGTATTAGACCCAGCCAGCATGGGTTTAGGAGGGGTAGGTCGTGTTTGACCAACCTGATTTCCTTTTATGACCAGGTGACCTGCCTGGTGGATGCACGGAAGGCTGTGGATGTTGTTTATTTGGACTTCAGCAAGGCCTTTGACACTGTCTCCCACAGCATACTCCTGGCAGCCCGTGGCTTGGACAGGAGCACTCTGTACTGGGTTAGGAACTGGCTGGATGGCTGGACCCAGAGAGTGGTGGTGAATGGTGCTGCATCCAGATGGGGGCCAGTCACCAGTGGTGTTCCTCAGGGGTCTGTGCTGGGGCCAGCTCTGTTCAATATTTTGTTGATGACATGGATGAGGGTATTGAATCTTTCATTAGTAAATTTGCAGATGACACTAAGCTGGGAGCATGTGTCGATCTGTTGGAAAGATGGAGGGCTTTGCAGAGAGACCTGGATCGGTTGGATGGATGGGCAGAGTCCAATAGGATAAAGCTTAACAAATCCAAGTGCCGAGTCCTGCACTTTGGCCACAATAACCCCCTGCAACGTTATAGACTGGGGACAGTGTGGCTGGACAGTGTTCAGGCAGAAAGGGACCTGGGGGTTCTGGTCGACAGCCAGCTGAACGTGACCCAGCAGTATGCCCTGGTGGCCAAGAAGGCCAACGGCATCCTGGCCTGTATCAGGAATGGTGTGGCCAGCAGGAGCAGGGAGGTCATTCTTTTTTCCCCTGTACTCGGCACTGATGAGGCCACACCTTGAGTATTGTGTCCAGTTCTGGGCGCCTCAGTTCAGGAAGAACATTGAGATGCTTGAGCACATCCAGAGGAGGGCAACGAGGCTGCTGAGGGGCTTGGAACACAAGCCCTGTGAGGAAAGACTGTGGAAGCTGGGGTTGTTTAGCCTGGAGAAAAGGAGACTCAGAGGTGACCTTATCTCTACAACTTCCTGAAGGGTGGTTGTAGTCAGCTGGGGGTTGGTCTCTTTCTCCAGGCAACAACGGACAGAAGGAGAGGACACAGTCTCAAGCTGCATCAAGGGAAGTCTAGATTAGATCTTAGAAAAAAGTTTTTCACAGAAGGAGTGATTAAGTACTGGAATGGTCTGCCCGGGGAGGGGGTGGAGTCACCATCCCTGGATGTGTTTAAAAAAAGACTGGATGCGGCACTCGGTGCCATGGTCTAGTTGAGGTGTTGGAGCATGGGTTGGACTCGATGATCTTGGAAGTCTCTTCCAATCTTGAAATTCTGTGATTCTGTGAATATCCTAATTCTGTTAAGGAATAAGAGCTCTCAAGGAATGCCAGTCCATTCAGTGTTACAAAAGTAACCCAAAGAAGAGTAGATTGCAAAAAGGCTAATCCTCCCCCCCCCCCCCCCCCCCCAGATATCTCAGTGGCCAGTAAAGTACAGCTCTCCCCTCTTCTTTTCTGCAGGAGAACCAGGAATCACTAACAGAAAAAGTCACAGATATTCCTTCTGCCTTCCATAACCAAAGCTGTGCCAAACCACAGATGCTGCCTTCAAACTGACTCAAATTCCAGCTTTGACCTCTCACCTTCCAGACAACTCTTTCCCCAACACGCCCACCAACACCAACCTCTCCAAAGACCCACACAGGAGCCCTCAACACCCCACCAGGACCCCCAGATGTCCCTATCCCTCCACAGTTTTCCCACCCTCCAGCAGACCCCCTGGTTCTGTGCATGTGCCGTGGGATGGCACTCAGCAGGGTCTGCTCCAAGGCCTTCCCGGGTAGCAAGCTCAGGCTGCCAGGCATAGGATTCCTGGATCATCCTTCCCACTAACACTTCCTGTGCCCAGCCGTTACATTTGCACATTTGAGCTTGGACTTCTCCACTTAACCAGGACTGCTGGTAAAGGATTGAGAGCACCCTGGCAAGCTCTTTGTCCAGCTCCCTCTTTTGTCTCGGAGGATGTAGAACACTCCACAGGAAGGCAACTGGTGCCCCAAGGAGTGGGTGGCATCAAGCAGCTCTGGGAGGACCCCTCAGGACTCTCATATCCTGAGGGAACACCGTTGGACTTGACCTGTAGGTACCTACGCAAAAGCTTAAGATGAGCTGCCTCAGCTTCCAGGACCTCTCATGGCCAGCATCCTGATGCAGATGCAGGACTGCTGCGAGGCACTGCTGGGACCCAGCAGGACAGCACCGGCTGTCTGGTGTCCCTGTAGTAGCCCCTCACACCGCCAGGGTCATCCCGAGAGCAGACACATGCTCACGTGTCAGCAGAGGAGCACGGAGCACTTGGCTCCTCCCAGGGTATCGCAGCTGGGCTTGCTCCACAACATGCCCTCATTTTAAGGCCTGCTAATGCCCAGCTGCCAGAAATGCCTACCTTGTTCTCTCCAAGATGCACAGGAAGAGCTAAGGAGCAGGACACCTTGGAAGGCCAACCTTCCTTTTCTGAGACCAAGGCCACACCAAGATCAGCCAAGACTCTCAGCACTGCCTGGCCCACACAGCCCAGTTCCATGCTGGCCCAGGGCCGGAGCAGCTTCCACCAAGCAAGAGGCAAATGCCTATTGCCAGGATTTGAAACACATCAGGCGGGCAAGTTGTGAAAAGTGTGTGCGTAAAGGCTTTTTAATTCACAGCTCTCAAAGGGAGCTTTGGGGCTCGCAGCTGGACAGAGCTGCTCCTGCTCACTCCTCTGTCCAAAGAGGGATAACACACCCTGCTGCAGGTGCTTGGGTTTGCCTCTGCAGGTCCAGGCGCATGCCAAACCTGCTCCTCACAGCCTTCTCCCTTCCCCTGCCCCTCTGCCAAGTGCAACGGGCCACAAGGACTGCAAGGACCAAAGAGAGCTAAAGGGGGACGGTTGCACCTACCTCACTGGGAGCTCCTTGGGAAGCACTTTCCTTGGGAAGCAAACCCCTTTCCTCCAAAGCCGTTTCCCCAAATGTGTAGCTTTGCTGGGGATACCAACACACTCCTAAGAAACCCTGGCAAGGCTGAATTTCTTCTGGTCCTTTCAGAACAGGCACTCCAGCTCTGGTGCGAATTCACCCAAGGGTGTTTCCAGGTGGAGGTTCAGGTGTGCAGCCCCAGGCCCTCTACAAACACAAGCTGCCTGCTGCTTCTTCACCTGCCTCAACTCCTGCCTGTGGTCACGGTAGCAAAACCAGCCTGTTCCTGGCCAGAGACCAGAGCCCTGTTTCCTCAGGACGATCTTGCCAGCACCTTCCAGGACTCTCTGCTGTGCATGCAGCACTTCTCATGCCCGCTTTGAACAGGCTTTGGAACACAGAGCACAGCCTGGCTGGCTCTGCCACCAGCACACCCCAAACACAGGCGAAGGAAGGAGGAGCAGGGGCTGCTTTGCAGCCGTGCAACCAAGAGAAACTGGAAGGGTGCCCTCCCTCTGCTCTCACTTGGTTGGCTTTCTGGCTGGGTCTGAGGCGGGGTGGCGATTCCTCCGTTGTGGCGACCACAACCGCACCCGGGATCCCGGCACTGCCGGGCAGCGCTCTGGACACTGACACGGTGCCATGTCTGAGTGTCGGCCGCTGTGCTGCTGCTTCGTTTGCTCTTAGGCGCACTCAAAGCTCCCTCTTAAGCCCAGATAGTCTCTGGTTCTGCCCGCTTCCTGATGCTGTGTAGGGATGGAGCACTGCTGTGCTTTCAGGAAGCTATTCTTGAAAACTTGCAGCATTCCAAGCTCCTTTGCCCTCCGTGGACACTCGCCATGCAATCCCTCACAGCTGGGTTCAGAGCACACTCAAGCTGGATCTTCTAAAATCCAGGACCTTCAGGGTACTCAGCAAGACCTTTAGCACTACAGTCTTGTGGAACTGGACCTTCAGCACAGGGACCTTTCCAGCTGATCTGCCCTTCTTCCTCTATGTCTGTGCACAAAACACAGCGCAGAAGAGAGCAGCAGGAGGGGCCTGTGTGTCCCAGGGCTCTGGATTTACATTGCTTCAGCTCCACAGAGATGCAGATAAAGTGAACAAGACAAACTGTTTATTTGTAGAAGGAAAAACAAAGGAATGAGCTGAGAGGGAACAAAGGGGATGGGCATGGTGTCAGGGCTGAAGAGATGGAGCTGTCAAAATGGAGGAATAGTGGAGGGGAAAAAGAGGTGTGGCAGGTAGGGAGAGGGCTGAAGCCACATGAGCTCCCCACAGGCTCTGCTGTGCAAATCATCAGCTGCGCCTGGAGCTCCAGCTGGTCTCCTCTGGTCTCCAGGCAGTCTCATCTTCTGCCGTACTTGGAGATCTTGTAAGGGCACCAGTTCTTCTGAGCTGCCAGATGATCGTAGTTCTGCAGCTCGCCCCTCAAAGGTCAGTTGAACAAAATGGTTTATCATAGAGGGGCTGTCGTCTTCTCTCAGGGCCTGAAGAGCTGGAAGAGACAGGAGCAGAGCCACGATCAGAGCCCGGATCTGCGGGAATCCAAGGAGACCCTCCCGCCGAGGGCCATCCCACCCAGCTCTCACCACGGCCACGAGAGAGAGGAGGAGCCAACGGGAATGGTCGCAAGGTGCTGGCCACGAATCGCCCCGCCCGCGTCCCTGAACTCTCTCTGTACGCTCTGCCCGCGCCACCCCTCGTCCACACGGGGAGCAAAGCCGTCCGCAAGCGGGGCAGGGAATGCAGCTCCCTGCCCAGGCATTGCGTCTCCCCATGGCAGCCCCCACTGCCAGCCCGCTGCTCTCACTCACCTTCACTGAGGGCCTGGAGCTCTCCCTTCTGGCCCATGAGGAACACCCCGGCGATCCCTGGGAACACAGAGCCTGTCACAGCCCCAGCGGCACAGCTCCCTCCCAGCGGCGCTGCCAGCCCTTGTGGCCGCCACACGCCCTCCTGTCCCGGCAGGGCTCAGCCCCGGGCCCCGGCCGCATCCTGACGCCTGAGGGCACGGCTGCGAGAGGGCAGCAGCAGCCCCGAGGGCAGGCGCGGCTCCACGGTGCCGGGTGCGGATGCCGCTGCCGGGGCTGAGCTGCGACGGGGCGGGGAGGGACCCCGGGGCTCATGGCTCACCGATGACCCTGATGGCTGCCTGTCGCAGGGGCTCCTGTGGGCTCTCCACGTAGGGCAGGGTGCGGCGCAGGTGCTCGGCCGCTCGGCTCTCGTCCTCTACCAGCTGGAGAGAGCGGCAGGAGGGAAGGTTTGGCGCGGGCTCAGCCCCTCGGCCGGGCGCTCTCTGTGCCCAGCCCCGGCCTGCCCTTCCCACACAGCCCTGATGCCCAGCCGGCAGCCGCTGGCGCCGGCGTCTGGAGGGGCCAGAGGGCGGGTGCTGCCCGGGGAGCCGCGGTGCCCCCAATCCCGCTGCCCCACTGGGCCGGGGTCTGTTGGTGCCCGGCTCGGGGCCACAGGAGCCTGGAGAAGAGCCCTCACAGCCCAGGAAAGCCAGCCCAGGGTGTGTTGAGCACAGGCTGGCGCCCCCGGGTGCAGCACTGGGCAGGGGCCACAGCTGCCAGCCCCACACACTCAGCACCGCGGTCAGGGGGCTTCCCCAGGCTGAGGATTTGGCTTCTCCAGGCCGTCCTTACCAGGCACTCGGCAAACTTCAGCAGCTTCTCCTTCAGCAGCACCTGCTGGAGATTGCTTCTCTTCAGGAACACGGCTGCCCAATGCAGCGTTTCCCGAGAGGCCTGGAGAGCAGCAGAGACAGGAGATGGCAGCGCAGCCCAGGGCACAGGACCTGCGTCCCAGTGCCAAGGCCAGGAGGAGGCTGCAACCCGGAAGGTGCCCGGGCAGGAGGCAGCCCAGCCCCTCTCAGGGATGCACCAGCATCACACAAAACCTCACCTTCGCCACGCGCCAGTTCACCTCGTGGCAGTGTAAGAAGAGTGGGAGCAGGCTCTGGCTCACTGTTCTTTTCAGGAGCTTTTTTCCCTCCTCCACTACCAAGCGCATAACCTTTTGGAAAAGCTCAATGGCGAGCAGCTGCACATGGCTGTTGTCCTGAAGGAAAGGAAGCGGAAAAGACCTCAGCACCAACTTCTCCAGCCCAGCTGGGCAAAAGCCTAAAAATCCACAGGGCACAAAGTTTCTGGGCAGCAGACAGTGCCCGCGGTACAGAGGCTTACGTTTCTAAAGAGTGACAGGAGTAGGTCAGCTAGCTTCAGGGCGATGGTGCTGCCTATTGCGATGTCATTGTTCTGGAGCACATTCGTGAGCACGGAGAGGGACATGCTGACCACTTCTCCATCGGCATCACTCAGCAGCTCCAGAATGCTCTGAGACAGGCTGAGTAAACGTCTGGCCTGTGTGGAACGCAAGGCTGTACTGGGAAGCCATCAACAGCTGCACTGCCAACACCTCTCCCCCTGGCACTGGAACCCCACCCTGCTGCTGCAGGGCCCAGAGGCCAAAGGCCTGTTCCAAAGCATCTGAGCAGCTGAACCAGGAGGCAGGAGAGCTGGGAGCAGCTGCCTCAAGCTCCTGAAGCCCAGCCAGCCCAAGGGGCTGCTTTCCCCAGCGCAGCTTTGGCCGCTGCCCCCTTCTCACCATCAAGGGATCCTTGCTGAGCAGCACAAGGCCTCTGAGAGCCAGGCGACGCCTCTGCCTGCACTTGCCCCGCAGGTGCCTTGACATGACTTCCAGGACAGTGTCTGCACATTCACTCAAGTCCAGGCACTTGAGGACCTGAAAGGCACATGGCAGTGACAGGGGACCCAAAGGGCAGGAGCCCAGAACCACACAAGGCTGGGCCCAGGTAGCAGCACAGGGCTCGGGCAGTGGCCCAGGCCACTGCGGCTACGAGAGGGCAGAGAGCTGGAACAGAGCTCAGCAAGGCAGCACTGGCTCACCTCCACAAGAAATGCCAGGAAGGGCAGATCCCAGCGTGGCTCCTCCCTGCTTAGAAGCTGGAGTAGGTAGAATGCGATGTGGGAGCACATGAGGCCCAAGTCACGACGCATCTCCCTGCCAGGGACAAAAAAGGCGCCAAGACCCTGAGCTGGGCGGGGGGACAAAGCTCTCCCAGGACTGACTCACAGAGGTCTGGTCTTTCCCCAGCATCCCTGGAGGGGATGTGGGTGCTTTGGGAGGCGGCCGCTTCTGGGCACGCTCCTCTCCCAGCCTTTTCCAGCCTGCTTGGCCGTCCCTCGGTGACGAGGCCCTCAGGCCCATGACCACAGGGACTGTGTGGGGCACCTCGGGCACAGGGCACAAATGTGGGAGAGAAGAGGGTCTCACCTGGCCAGCAGACCCACGGCATAGTGCTGGGTGTCGGCGCAGAGCAGAGTTTCCCAGCCATGCTTGCTCTCCATAGCGATCAGCTCTTTGTCACACCACAGTTGGCTGAGCAGAGCCCTCATGGTCTGCACCGCAAACCTGTGTGCAGAGCAAAGCCCAGGTCGCACCGGGAGCACTGGCGCTGGCGACAAGGACATTAAAAAGACAGGAGGACTGGGACCTGTTGGGGTGGCTGGGAAGGTGGTGATCCTCCTGGCATGCTCTCCAGAAATCACCAACTTCTTTGTGCATCTCCTGTGTGGTGATGACAATGTGGAAGAGTAGAGCCACAAACAGGCGGGCTGAATAAAGGAGCATTGCCTGGTGGCACTCAGGCCCCTGGACAATCACCCACAGCACCAGAGTTGCCTGCAAAAGAAGCAGCCAGAGGCAGAGCTCAGTGCTAAGATGCCCGTGTGGCAGGGCCTGTGGTGAGATGCAGGGGGAGCAGGGGCCTGGTGCCCCCTAAACCCAGCCCTAGGCCAACGCCTAAGGCAAGGAGAGGATGGAGAGGGACCGGGCAGCGAGCAGAGGCCAGTTCTAGAAACTCACTGCCAGGGCAAAAACATCCTTCTTGTTCCCATCGGAGGTGAATGTTCTGTGCAGAGGCCAATCCTCCATCACGCTGAGCAGTGTTGGCAGTACCTTCTCCACTGTCACATCTGACGAGCCTATGGCTCTCCACATCATTGCAGCAGCTCTATGGGATCAGAGCTCTGTGTCAGGGGTGTCTCAGTCACAGTCCCATGCCCTGTGCAGCTGTGGAGACCCAGGTGACAGAGCCCTGGTGCCCTGAGGGCAGGGAGGGAGCACAGCAGCAGGCTTGGGAAACAGAGGGGCCCGAGGGTCCTGGACTGCTCCACCTGTCTGGCAGACCCCATTGGACTGGCTGTGCTAAAGGCTGCTGAGCCCTGAGCTCTCAAGGCAGGTGGGCCCCGTACCTGTCACACGTTGGGGCACAGTGCAGGAGGGTCAGCACCACGTCAGCAGGTTGTTCTTCAGCCAGCCTCAGAATGGTAATGCGCAGCCTGGCATCCTCAGTGACATGAGACGCCAGTCTCTGGTGAATGTTCTTCACCATGGCTGGCACCTGCAGGAGACATGGGGAAGACTTGGAGCGCTGTTCAAGGGAGCAGCTTCCCCAGCTTCCCCCAAGAAATGCTTCCCTTCCCGCCACACCCTGCTGGCCTCAAAGACTGAGGTGGCCCAGTGGCTGTGGCCTGAGGGGGCACACGATCCTGGGAGGCCTTCAGCCCTGGCCCCAAGCTGCTTACCGACTGCTGAGCACTCTCCTTGAAAAACTCCATAGCGGGAGCATGAATCGCAGAGGGAATGAGCATGGCGTCAGTAGTTGCGATGCCTTGAGTCTCTCTGGTGTTGGTGTTTGTGATGGCCACGTCCTCAGACACTGCCATGTCAGTCTTTGCCCTGTCGTCATTCCTTGCAGTGTCAGAGTCTTCCAAGTACTCAGTCGAATCTGGGCTGACATCACGCTCTGCCTGGAGCTGGGTCAGCCCAGAGTCAGGCTCGGCTGTGCCCTCAGTTGCTGTGGTGCTGCTCTTTCTATGTCGAAGGGGCACAAGCTTCCGCAAGGCCTGCAGGAGAACAAAGGACAGGGAAGAGAGGCATGTTCCATGGAGTGTTCCAAGCACGGTACTCAGCTGAGCAGGGACTGAAGGCCCAGCCCAGGTGGGGATGGCTGCAGGTACCTTCAGTGTCCTGCGGAAGCGGCCACGGGAGGGCTTCTGCTCTTGTGTCCCGTCCACAGCTGCATCTGGCAAACGGGAGCGCAGCCAGAGCTGAGAGGCTGCAGGAGAGGCCAGAGAACACAGCCCAGCCCTGCGCTCCCCAGGCAGGGACAGCTCCAGGATGCCCCAGGGGATGGAGCACAACTGCTGCAGGGGCAGCCTTGGCTCCTCTTCCATCCGGTCCATAGGTGGGATGGGAAGGAAGGATGGGATGGGATGGGATGGGATGGGATGGGATGGGATGGGATGGGATGGATGGGATGGGGATGGGATGGGATGGGATGGGATGGGATGGATGGGATGGGATGGGGGATGGGATGGGATGGATGGGATGGGATGGGGATGGGATGGGATGGGATGGGATGGGATGGGATGGGATGGGATGGGATGGGATGGGATGGGATGGGATGGATGGGAATGGGATGGGATGGGATGGGATGGGATGGGATGGGATGGGATGGGATGGGATGGGGGATGGGATGGGATGGGATGGGATGGGATGGGATGGGATGGGA
>JAJEOU010000783.1:0-63216 GCA_021534815.1 Acrocephalus arundinaceus
AAGAGAGATAGACATGTATATATATTTTTCCTTTTGGGAAGAATATTCTGAATTTGGGATGGCTGCAGGAAAAAGAAACATTTTTTGCTTTGGAAAGAATAATCCAAATTTGGGATGAATGTAGGAAATAGAATAATTTTTCCCTTTGGGAAGAATATTCCAAATTTAGGATGAATGTAGGAAATCAAATAATTTTTCCCTTTGGGAAGAATATTTCAAATTTGGAATGGCTTTAGGAAATAGAATCATTTTTCCCTTTGGAAAGAATAACCCAAATTTAGGATGAATGTAGGAAATCGAATCATTTTTCCTTTTGGAAAGAATAATCCAAATTTAGGATGAATGTAGGAAATCGAATCATTTTTCCCTTTGGGAAGAATAATCTGAATTTGGGATGAATGTAGGAAATCGAATCATTTTTCCCTTTGGGAAGAGTATTCCGAATTTGGAATGGTTGTAGGAAATCGAATCATTTTTCCCTTTGGGAAGAATATTTCAAATTTGGAATGGCTTTAGGAAATAGAATCACTTTTTCCCTTTGGAAAGAATAATCCAAATTTAGGATGAATGTAGGAAATAGAATCATTTTTCCCTTTGGGAAGAATAATCTGAATTTGGGATGAATGTAGGAAATCGAATCATTTTTCCCTTTGGGAAGAATGTTCTGAATTTGGGATGAACATAGTAAAAACAAAATCATTTTTCCCTTTGGAAAGAATAATCCAAATTTGGGATGAATATAGCAAAAAGAATAATTTTTCCCTTTGGGAACAATAATCTGAATTTGGGATGCCTGTAGCAAAAAATAATTTTTCCCTTTGGGAAGAAAATTCTGAGTTTGGGATGGCTGTAGCAAAAATGGTAATTTCGTTTTGGGAAGAATAATCTGAATTTGGTATGATAGTAGGAAATGGAATAATTTTTCCCTTTAGGAAGAATAATCTGAATTTGGGATGGCTGTAGGAAATAGCATAATTTTTCCTTTTGGGAAGAAGATTCGGAATTTGGAATGGTTACAGGAAGAAGAATCATTTTTCGCTTTGGAAAGAATAATCCAAATTTGGGATGAATGTAGGAAATCAAATAATTTTTCCCTTTGGGAAGAATATTTCAAATTTGGAATGGCTTTAGGAAATAGAATCATTTTTCCCTTTGGAAAGAATAATCCGAATTTGGGATGAATGTAGGAAATCGAATCATTTTTCCCTTTGGGAAGAATGTTCTGAATTTGGGATGAACATAGTAAAAACCATTTTTCCCTTTGGAAAGAATAATCCAAATTTGGGATGAATGTAGGAAATCAAATAATTTTTCCCTTTGGGAAGAATATTTCAAATTTGGAATGGCTTTAGGAAATAGAATCATTTTTCCCTTTGGAAAGAATAATCCAAATTTAGGATGAATGTAGGAAATCAAATAATTTTTCCCTTTGGGAAGAATAATCTGAATTTCGAATGGTTGTAGGAAATAGAATCATTTTTCCCTTTAGGAAGACCATTCTGAATTTTCACCCCACCACCTCTCCCCAACCCCATGACCCCATCCCCGATGACCCCAAACCTTCCCCCCAAGGATCCCCCGAGCTCTGCCAAGCCTGGCGGGTTGGTTGCTTGCCTCATGCCCCGTGTGTGCCGTGCGAGTGGGAATTTCCAGGGAAGGATTTTCCTTGTGTTTTACCTGCCATCTGCAGATGCTGCACAGACTCTCCCAAAGGAGCAGAGCGTCGCTAAGCCCAGCCCAGACCAGCTGCAGGTAAACCCCACTGCCCGGTGGGTTCTTTTCTTGTACAGAGTCGCCCCTTCTCTGTACCTCTGCATGGTGGACTGCCAGAACTTTGGATTTTTTTATTTTATTTTTTTTTAATTTTTTTTTTTTTGGTTATGCCGCTCCTCCTTCACCTTCCTGACAGAAAAAAAAAATAAACCCCCCCAAATTAAAAAAAAAAGTTCTTGGAGTCCACAGAGCAGGGACAGAGTCACCCTTCTCTGTTCTCCTCATGACAGAGTGCCAGTCTCTGAACGTGTTTTTCTGGGGTGCAGCACTTCCAGCCCTCAGCTTCTCCAGCCATGCTCTCCTGCCTTTTTCCCATCCTTTTATCCCACTTTTTCTCCCAGTAGGAATTGCCAAATAATTCACTGTGCCTAGTTAGGATTTGTTTCCAGCAGCTTTTTCAGGCAGAGGTGAAAACTGAGGAAAAATCTTGTTGCTTTCCAAAGTTTTTCCAGCTGTGGTTTGGGAGGTGTCAGAGAATCACAAAATGATTTTTATTGCAGGAAAAATGCCAGCTTTCTGATTTTTACCAAGCTGAAAGATTTTTCCTTGGTTGTTAGTGCTGATTCCAGAGGCTTGAAAGATAAACTAGTTGGTAGTTTTTATTTGGATTTATTTCCTCTTCCTACCTGCTTGCTCTCATCCTGCAGCTGGTGCCTGGGGATGGAAGTGCTGCATCCCCTTGTCCCTGCAAGCTCTGCTGGGCTAATTCCTGGATTTTCCTTCCTGCAGCTCAGCCAGGAGGAAGGATCTGATTCTGGTATCCTGGAGGGTGACAGCAAAACCTCTGCTCCAGCTACCTCAGAGCCTAAATGTGACACTTGTGAAGGTGAGGGAGGAATTTCTGCACGATCACAGCGTTTCCAAACCTTCTGTGTGGGACACACAGCAGCAAAATGCTGGAGGAAGGAGTTGGGAGACTCAAAAAAAAATCCCCTGGTTTGGAATAGAATTCTTAAAAAAAATCTTGATGTTAAAAACTGAGAAATTGCAAAGTTCACCACAGGTATTTTGTTATTTTCTGGCTCATAAATAAATGCTCTGAATGCTGTGGCAGGTTAAGCCCCCAAATCCCATGTCTCACTGAGCAATGCCATGAAAAAACCCTTCCAGACCTTGCTGGAGGGTGTTTAAAATGCTGGAATTATCCTTGGATCCATCCGCTTTCCTGAGCACCCAGAACCCAGCCTGGGCTGGCTGCAGTCGTTCCCTGCAAACCAAGCAGGGAATTGAACAAAAATTAGGAATTTTTTTGGTGGATCTGTCATATTTTCACATTTCCCCCCATGGGGATTTTTTGCTGGGTCACTCGTGGAGATTTTAGAAGTTTTGGGAGCAATTTTCCCATTTTTCCACTTTTTATTCTCTTGTATAAAGGAACTTCAGTTGGAAAAACAGCTTTTTGTGTCCAGCTCAAATGGGAGAGCTGGAAATTCCCTGGATTTACAAACCAGCCTTGGAAAACTCTGGGCACTGAAGGGAGGGAGATCCAAGGTGATCCTGGAATATCCAGAGTGCTCAGTTTGGGAAGGATGGATCCCCATTTCTTGGGAATTCAGGAGCTGCAAACTGAATCCAAGCCTGTCCTTTGCAGTTTTAAATCACTCAAAAAAATCCACTCAGGGTTGGCTCAGGGAATGTTTGTGTTTGTGTGGTGAAATTTTAAATTAAACTCAACCCGTCCCAGTACAGGGGCACTGGGAACACTGGGATGTTCCCTGACTTGTGCAGGGAATTTTTGCCAATCCAAACTCCAGAGCTCTCAGCCCGGTGCAAGAACTAAAAAATAAATCAGATTTGGGCCAAATTTTTCTCTTACTTGCACTCTGCTTGGCTCTTCCAGACAAAGACTTGCTAGAAAACCTCTCCAAAAGCAAAAAACCCAAGCTGGATCTGGTTTTTGAGGAGTGGGATGTGGCTGGGCTGCCGTGGTGGTTTTTAGGGAATCTCAGAAGCAATTACAAATCCAGGAGTAATGGATCCACGGATATCCAAACTAACCAGGTATGTAACCACTTTAAAAAAGGGCCTTGTGTCTTCTTCCCCTCCTCTTTTGGGTTCTAAGAAAATCAAATATTCTGGGTTTTTTCCTCTCTTTCCACTTCCCACTCCAGGATTTTCAGCCTTTTTCCCAGTTTGGGCCTATCCCGGCCTTTCCCAGCAGGTGGTTGGTGACTTTTAGTGGTTTTAAATCCACCAAATTCTTCCCTCAGAGGTGGCTGGAATTCAGGATGGGATTTATTTTTATTTTATTTTTTTATTGGGATGAACGTTGTAGGGTGGTGGCCAAGCTGGAAGCAGGTGGAAGTTGGAAAAGGGAAGGAAATTTAGGTGGAAACTGGGAAAAGATTGGAAAAAGGGGAACTTGTGAGGTAGAAATTGAGAAAAGGGGAATTTGTGAGGTGGAAATTGAGGAAAGTGCAAGCCTGTGAGGTGAAAATTTTAAAAATGGAAGCCTGTGAGGGGGAAATTGGGGAAAGGGAGATCTTGTGAGGTAGAAATTGAGGAAAATGCAAGCCTGTGAGGTAAAAAATTTAAAAATGGAAGCCTGTGAGGGGGGAAATGCGGAAAAGAGGAGATTGTGAGGTGGAAATTGGGAAAAGGGGGAACTTGTGAGGTGGAAATTGGAAAAAAAGGGAATCTCTGAGGTGAAAATATAAAAAATGGAAGCCTGTGATATGGAAATTGGGAATAACTGAGTCAGTGAGGGGGAAATTGGGAGAAGGGGGAACTTGTGAGGTGGAAATTGGGGAAAATGCCAGCCTGTGAGGTGAAAATATAAAAAATGGAAGCCTGTGGGGTGGAAATTGGGAGAAGGAGGAACTTGTGAGGTGGAATTTAGGAAAAAAGGGAATCTGTGAGGTGAAAATTTCAAAAATGGAAGCCTGTGAGGGGGAAATTGGGAAAAGAGAAACCTGTGAGGGCAAAATTTTTAAAAGGGGAGCCTTTGAGGTGAAAATTTTAAAAATGGAAGCGTGTGAAGTGGAAATTGGGAAAAGGGGCAACTTGTGAGGTAGAAATTGGAAAAAAGGGCATCTGTGAGGTGAAAAATTCAAAATGGAAGCCTGTGAAGTAGAAATTGGGAAAAGAGAAGCCTGTGAGGGCAGAATTTTTAAAAGGGGAGCCTGTGAGGTGGAAATTGGGAAAAGGGGAACTTGTGAGATGGAAGTTGGGAAAAAGGGAATCTGTGAGGTGAAAAGTTCAAAGATGGAAGCCTGTGAGGGGGAAATTGGGAAAAGAGAAGCCTGTGAAGGTAGAATTTTAAAAAGGGGAGCCCGTGAGGTGGGAATTGAGAAAAGGGGGGCCAGTGAGGTAGAAATTGGAAAAAAGAGAATCTGTGAGGTGAAAAATTCAAAAATGGAAGCCTGTGAGGTGGAAATGGGGAAAAGAGAAGCCTGTGAGGGCAAAATTTTAAAAAGGGGAGTCTGTGAGGTAGAAATTGGGAAAGGGTGGGAACTTGTGAAGTGGAAATTGTGAAAAGGGGGGCCTGTGAGGTGGAAATTGGGAAAAGGGGAACTTGTGAGATGGAAGTTGGAAAAAAAGGGAATCTGTGAGGTGAAAATTTCAAACATGAAAGCCTGTGAGGTGGAAATTGGGAAAAGGGAGGCCTGTGAGGCAGAAATTTGGAAAAGAGAAGCCTGTGAGGGGAAGATTGTACAAAGGGGAGCCTGGGAGGTGGAAATTGGGAAAAGGGGGAACTTGTGAAGTGGAAATTGGGGAAAGTTTGGGAAAAGGAGAGTCTGTGAGGTGGGAATTGGGGAAAGGGGAACGTGTGAGGGAGAAATTTTTAAAAGGATTGTCTGAGGGCAGTGAGGTGCCCAGGAGGTCGTTGGAGAGGAAAATGGGGCCATGCTGGATGTGGAGCTGCTCCTGAATGGTTTTTCCTGGATTTTTTTTCCCTCAGGACATTGACACTGCCATAGTTTCAGACACCACTGATGACCTTTGGTTCCTCAATGAGTGTCCCCTGGACCAGAGCAATGCTGGGCTCAAGATGGAGGCGCTGGACTGTGAGGAGGTCACAGAAGGTGACACCAAGGTACCTCTGCCACAGTTTTCTCTGGTTTAATTCATCCCATGATGCTCTGCTGCCCTTGGAAAAACTGGATCTGTTCCCATCCAGAAGCTAAATCCTGTTTAGAAAAGGTTGTCACCATTCCTTATATGTTTCATGGTTTTCCTGCTTAGGTTTTGGTTTAAATTCATATTTTCAAGGCATAAAATCAATTTAAAATGAGTTAAACTCCTCGCAGTGGCTTAAGTGGGTTTCTAACCGATAGCTGCAAGAGTTATAAATCAAAAATCATGGAATTAAGTTTGGAAAAGGCTGTTAAAGATCAAATCCAGCTAAAGGCTCAACGAGGAAAATATGATCACGGTAAACCAGCAAAAAATGTCAAAAAACCACTGCAAAAATGGCTTTTTATTCACTTTTAGTAGTGATTTAATGAGCAGGGTGATGATACAATCCTTTAATGGGGGTGTGCAGTGCCAGGTAAATGATAAATAAGGAATATTCCAACATTCCCACCCTCTGATAATGCTTCCCTGGAATTCCAGGTGCCTGAGGATGTGTGCTTGGACCAGCTGGAGGATTCCCAGTGCCTGAGTGATGACACAGACACAGAAGCTGCTTCTGAGGTGGGAATTCCTTGGGATCTTGGGATTCCTGGGGCTGGAAGCTCATCCCACATCTGCTGCCGCTTTTGGGGTGGGGAAAGCTGATTTTTCTTGTGGGTTTCCAAAAAAAAAGTGGCTGGGTGAAGTTATATTGATACCCAGGTATGGTTTAATAAGGTTTTTAATAAGGTTTTAATAAGGTTTTTAATAAGGTTTTTAATGAGGTTTTAATAAGATTTTAATTCCATGTGGTCCTTTGGATGAAAATCTGGAAGATTGTCCTTGGAAGGGACCTGGAAATCCTAAGTAGCATTTTATAATCACTCAAAAAATTCCAAGTTGTAATAATTTTAGGAGATTTTTAGTGGTTCTTAGTACATTTTTAGTGGGTTTTGGCAGTATTTTAATAATTTTAGCAGAATTTTAATGGTTTTAGCAGCATTTTCCAGCCTGGAATAAATGGGGATGTCCCTGGCTTTGGACAGCTGAGTCCTGGCTCTGCACTTGGGCAGCTCCTGCCCTTTTCTGTGAGATAATTAATTAATAAATCCATTGATTGTGCAGGTTCATCAGCTGGTAAGTGATGGCTGAGCCTGGAAAACAAATTCCTGCTAAATTCCAGGAGCTCTCCCTTTGAATTTTGAGCAAACGATTGAAAATTCTCTTGAAATGAAATAAAAATAAACTGCCCTAGCTTGGATTCTTCCAGAGGGCTGGGAGAGAGGAGGGAAAGCAATTCATGAGGGAGAGATCTGGGATGAATCAATCCCAAGCCACAAAATGTTGATTTTCCAGCTTATAAATCACTCATAAATCAATTTTTTTTAACAAAGCTTCCTTGCTGCTTTTCCCCACATGGCTAAAACGAGGAATACCCTAAAATAAATGGATTATTTTGCTGGATTCTATTTTTTTTTTTTGCCTTAAATCCCCTCAGGATTGCTGGCAATGCTCCAAATGCAGGAAGTTTAATTCACCAGGGAAAAGGTACTGCTATCGCTGCTGGGCCCTGCGCAAGGACTGGTACCGAGACTGCCCCAAACTGCCCCATTCCCTGTCCCTTTCCAACATCAATTCCATGGAAAACCAGGAGCACGATGAAGGGGTGGACGTCCCAGATTGCAGGAGGACAATTTCAGCTCCGGCTGGCCAACCCAAACACATTTTCCTAGGGGAAAACAAACCCCGAGTGGACGCCGGCAGCTCCATCGAATCCTTGGATTTGGCACGGGATGGGAAAAAACGGGATTTACCCGAGCTGAAAAAAGAGGAGGAGGTGGCATCTTTGGAGAGCATCAAAACCTTGCTGAATCCCTGCTTCCTGTGCCAGCACAGGCCTCGGGATGGGAATATTGTCCATGGAAGGACTGCTCACCTGGTGGCCTGCTTCAGGTGTGCCAAGATGCTGAAGAAGAAGAGGTCGCCGTGCCCCGTGTGCAGGAAGGAGATCAAGATGGTCATCAGGATCTTCATGGGGTAGGGAGGTTTTCTGCCCCTAAAGCAACCCCAAAATCAGGGTTTTTGCACTCAAACTCCCACTACAGTATGTGCAGAAAGGAGATCAAAAGAGTCAACAGAATCTTGCTAAAATAACCCCCAAAAGAGGATGTTTGCACTCAAATCCCAATTTCAGTGTGTGCAGGAAGGAGATCAAGATGATCATTGGGATCTTCATGGGGTAGGGAGGCTTTCTGCCCCTAAAACAACCCCAAAATCAGGGTTTTTGCACTCAAACTCCCACTACAGTATGTGCAGAAAGGAGATCGAAAGAGTCAGCAGAATCTTAGTAAAATAGGCCCCCCAAAAAGATGATTTTTTTTTTGCACTCAAATCTCAATTTCAGTGTGTGCAGGAAGGAGATCAAGATGATCATTGGGATCTTCATGGGGTAGGGAGGCTTTCTGTCCCTAAAGCAACCCCAAAATCAGGGTTTTTGCACTCAAACTCCCACTACAGTATGTGCAGAAAGGAGATAGAGTCTTCAGAATCTTATTAAAATAGCCCCCAAAAAAGAGGAGGTTTTTTGCACTCAAATCCCAATTTCAGTGTGTGCAGGAGGGAGATCAGGATGATCATCAGGATCTTCATGGGGTAGCAAGGCTTTCTGCCCCTAAAGCAACCCCAAAATCAGGGTTTTTGCACTCAAACTCCCACTACAGTATGTGCAGAAAGGAGATCAAAAGAGTCAGCAGAATCTTATTAAAACAGCCCCCCAAAAAGAGGAGTTTTGCACTCAAATCCCAATTTCAGTGCGTGCAGGAAGGAGATCCGGATGGTCATCAGGATATTCATGGGGTAGCAGGATCTTCTGACCCAAAAATAACCCCCAAAAGAGGATGTTTGCATTCAAATCCCAATTTCAGTGTGTGCAGGCAGGAAGGAGATCAGGATGGTCATTGGGATCTTCATGGGCTAGCAGGACCTTCTGCCCTTAAAACATCCCCAAAAAGAGGATTTTTTTTGCACTCAAATCCCAATTTTACTGTGTGCAGGAAAGAGATCAGGATGACCATCGGGATCTTCATGGGGTAGCAGGATCTTCTGATCCTAAAATAACCCCAAAAGAGGATTTTTGCACTCAAATCCCAATTTCAATGTGTGCAGGAAAGGAGATCAGGATGACCATCGGGATCTTCATGGGGTAGCAGGATCTTCTGATCCTAAAATAACCCCAAAAGAGGATTTTTGCACTCAAATCCCAATTTTATTGTGTGCAGGAAAGGAGATCAGGATGATCATTGGGATCTTCATGGCATAACACAACCTTCTAGTTCTAAAATAGCCCCTAAAATTAGGAGTTTTTGCACAAAAACCCCAATTCCAGAGGATCAGGATGGTCATCAGGATCTTTAGGGGGTCGCAGGGCTCTTTGCTCCTAAAATAATCCCAAAATCCAGATTTTTGCACTCAAATCCCAATTTCAGTGTGTGCAGGAAGGAGATCAGGATGATCATCGGGATCTTTATGGGGTAGCAGAACCTTCTGCCCCTAAAACAACCCCAAAATGAGGATTTTTGCACTCAAATCCCAATCCCAGAGCTCAGCCAGTGAAACCAAAGAAAACCAAGGTTTAAATTCCACCAAGAATCCTCGGCAGGATCCAATTTTTCCATGGAAAAATCACCTGGAGATCAAAATCTCAGCTTGGAAATTTTCCCAATTTCCCAACTTTAGCCCAATTTTATCCATTGGGCTTTTTTCTCCTGACCAAGAACAGAAGATTTGGGTAAAGTTGTGACTTTTGGAATGTTTTTTTTCCATAAATCCTGACTTGTGCAATTCCTTTGGAGCTGAGGGATAAAGATACGAATAAATATTTATGGTGGGAGGGCAGGGGATTTGTTTTGGAGATATGAGAATGAACTTTATTCCTGATTTTTTTATTGTTTAAGGTTGGCAGGGTGAAGAATTCCTTTGTCCCAGATGGGAAATAAATCCATGTTTTTAATCCACGCCTCTCAGGTCACAAATCAGATGGAATAATAATAATAATGTTATATTTTGCTTTCTTTTTGGGCTCTTCAATTTCTATTTCTTCTCTTTTTTATATATTTAAATCTATTCTGTGTCACCTCTGTCCAGCAGGATCCAATTCCAAATCCTCATTTTTGAGTGAAGTGGCTTTAAAAACAAAACACAAACTTTTGAGGGATAAAAATAATTCCTTTAAAGCCCCATTTGCACCCTTTTCAGGCACAATTTTCCCCTTTTCTGGCAGATTTTTCCCCTTTTCAAATACTTCTTTTTTCCTCTTTCCAGGCAGATTTTTCTCCCTTTTTCAGATATATTTTTCCCCCTTTCCAGGCAGACTTTCCCCCCTTTTTTCCCCTTTCCAGGCAGATTTTTCCCTCTTTTCAGACAGATCTTTCCCTCTTTCCAGGCAGACTTTTCCCCCTTCTAAAAAAAATTTTTTCCCCTTTTCCAGGCAGACTTTTCCCCCTTTTTAGGAAAATTTTCCCCTTTCCAGGCAGACTTTTTCCCTCTTTTCAGACAGATTTTTCCCCCCTTTCCAGGCAGACTTTTTCCCTCTTTTCAGACAGATTTTTCCCCCCTTTCCAGGCAGACTTTTTCCCCTTTTTAGGAAAATTTTCCTCTTTTCAGACAGATTTTTCCCTCCTTTCCAGGCAGACTTTCCCCCCTTTTTAGGAAAATTTTTCCCCTTTCCAGGCAGATTTTTCCCCTTTTTAGGAAAATTTTCCCCTTTTCCAGGCAGACTTTTCTGTGTTTTTAGGAAAATTTTCCCCCTTTCCAGGCAGATTTTTCCTTCTTTTCAGACAGATTTTTCCCCCCTTTCCAGGTGGACTTTCCCCCCTTTTTAGGAAATTTTTCCCCCTTTCCAGGCAGATTTTTCCCTCTTTTCAGACAGATCTTTCCCTCTTTCCAGGCAGACTTTTCCCCCTTCTAAAAAAAATTTTTCCCCTTTTCCAGGCAGACTTTTTCCCCTTTTTAGGAAAGATTTTCCATCTTTCCAGGCAGATTTTTACCTCTTTTCAGACAGATTTTTTCCCCTTTTCCAGGCAGACTTTCCCCCCTGTTTAGGAAAATTTTTCCCCCTTTCCAGGGAGACTTTTCTCCTTTTTAGGAAAATTTTCCCCTTTTCCAGGCAGACTTTTCTGTGTTTTTAGGAAAATTTTCCCCCTTTCCAGGCAGATTTTTCCCTCTTTTCAGACAGATTTTTCCCTCCTTTTTAGGAATTTTTTTCACCTTTCCAGGCAGATTTTTCCCCTTCCAATGTCTGCAAAATCCCTCAGGAACGGAGCAGCAAAACCTCTGGATTTTGTTCTCCAGCCCAATCCCAATCCCATCACCGTGGGATCACCCACCCTGTGACAATTCCAAGCAGGATTTTCCTCCCTTTTCCCGCTGATTTTTGGGATCAGTGCTGCTCACTAGAGGGCACCCACGCCCCGCTCCTGCCGCTCTCCCTCCTTCCAGGATCCTCATTCCCGCCTGGAAAAGGCACTCGGGGACACAGAATCCCAAAATCCCAAATCCCAGCGATGCCACTCGAACCCCTCCAGGTGCATCCCAACATTCCCAGTTTTTTTTCCTTGTGTTTTTTTACACCAACCCACAACTTCCTCCCCTCTTTTCTTCCTGTTTTTCCTTTTTTTTTTTTGTTTTATCCTTTATCCACAAAAATTTGGGGGTCCACGATCCATCCAGCCCCACAGGGAAGTGTCACCGTCCCCATTTCTTTTATCCCAAATCCCTTCCTGCTTCCCCCCAGGTGACAGAGCAGGGGGTGACACTTGGTTTGATGGTCCCAACACTCAAAAAAACCCCAAAAAATAACCTCGAACTCCACACAAATCCCAAAGGAAAAAAAAAAATCTATTTTTTAAGGTTTTTTTAGGTTTTTCTTGTATTTCCAAAGCAGGGACTGTCCAGCGAGGGAGGTGATGCTTTGTTTGATGATCCCAACGCTCCAAAAAAACCCCAAAAATGAAACCCCAGCCCCCACACAGATCCTAAAGGAAAAAACCTCTTTTTTTTTAGGGTTTTTTTATCTTTCCAAAGCGAGGATGTGACACCTCTGGGGTGTCCCTGGTGCCAGGGGGACGCGGGTTTGGGGTTCCTCTTTATGGCTCTTCACCCACTTGGGGCATCGTCCCCGCAGCGTTCTCAGTCCCCTCCCATCTTCCCAGCAGGGTTTTTTTTGGGATCCACAGCCAAATCCAGCCTCTCCACACAGATCCAGGACCACCACAGGCTCCTCTCCCATGGATCCAGAGGCTCCTCAAGGTCACATCCACTAAATCCCATTTTTTCCCGCCGTCTGTCTTTTTTTGGTAAAAAAACCCTTTCCCCCCTCCCCACCCACCCCAAAATCCCACTGAACCCCCCTCCCCAAAATCCATCCTCCCTCAGCACTCCAGAGGCGCCGCCTGCACCTCCACGGCCAGCAGATGTCCCCGGGGCTGCACGGGATAAACCACGCGCACCGCCCCGGCCCCACGGAGCGATTCCCGCCGCGCTCCGGCGCTCACCGCCACCCCCAGGAGCGCCAGGCACAGCAGCAGCGCCACCACCAGCGTCCCCTGTCCCCACGGCACCCCTTGGGTGACCTCTTTAGTCCTGGCGGTGACACAAGCCACCCTGACGGGCGATGCCACCAAGGCGACGTGCAGACACGCCCGGTACTCGGTGTCGGGGCGCAGCCGCGTGACGTTGAAGCTGTGGGTGCCCGCCGGGATCCTCGCCGAGCCCAACCGGGACCCCAGCGCCACGCCAGCCCAGGTGAGGTTGGAGGAGACGGCGTTGAGGCGCGGCCTCCAGGCCAGCAGGACGTGATGGGGTTGGACATCCACCACCAGCAGCTCCAGCTCGGCCCGGCCCAGCGGGAAGGAGCGGTTGACCAAGACGCGGACGCCGCGCGTGTCGGCGCCCAGCAGGTTGTGAGCCACGCAAGTGTAGAGCCCGGCCTCTCCCACCTCAATCCCACGGATCTCCAGCGTCCCTTCAGAATGCACCTTGAACTTCCCATCATCCCGAAACGGCAGCAGCTTCACCCCGGACGGCGTCACCCAATAAATCTCCGGCTCCGGCTCCGCCAACGCCCGGCAGTGCAGCGCCACATCATCGCCCACCTCGGCCTCCAGGCGCGCCGGGATGCTGCGGGCGGAGATGAGCGGCAGGCACTGCTCCGTCATCTCACGGAAGGGCACATCGCGGATGTGGCGGCGCTGGAGGTCCGGGGGCTCGGCGCAGAGCGTGGATTGAGGCTCGATGAAGCGCACGCGGGGCCGGGTGCTGTTGACCCAGCGGATGACGCAGTCGCAGCGCAGCGGGTTGCCGTGGATGCTGATCTCCTGCAGGTTGGGCAGCGACTCCACCGTCTGCCGGTGCAAGGCACTTAGGGCGTTGTTGTTGAGCATCAGCGTCTCCAACTGCGGAAGGTGCTGGAAGGCCTTGGGGTGGATGAAGGACAGCTTGGGGTTGTTGGTGACGTCCAGCTTGGTGAGCTCGGGGAGGTTGATGAGGGCGAACTGGTCGATGGACACCAGCTCGTCCATGTTGTTGAGGCCCAGTTCCTTGAGGTGCAGCATGTTGGTGAAGTCGCTCTGCTTGACCCTCTGCAGCGGGTTCTTGTTCAGATCCAGGAATTTCAGGCCGGGCACCTGCTGCAGAGCCCTCTTGGGGACATCTGCCAGCTTGTTGTCATAGAAGGAGAGGCTCTCCAGGCTCCTCAACCCTTCCAGCGCATAATCCGAGATCTCCCGCAGCTGCATCCCGGCCAGCACCAAACTCCTCAGGTTACCCAAGGGCCGGAAATTCATGTCGGGGATGGCGTCCACCTTGTTCCCTCCCACCATGAGGATCTCCAGGCTGGGCAGCATCTGGAACCAGCGGCTGTCCAGCGTCCTCAGCAGGTTGGAGTTGAGGTGGAGCCGCAGGAGGCTGCCCAGGCCGGCGAAGGCGCGGGGGGCGATGCTGCGCAGCCGGTTGTGGTTCAGGTAGAGCTCCTGAAGGTTCCCCAACCCCGGGAAGCTGCTGTCGGGCAGCTCGGTGAGCTGATTCTCCTCCAGGTGCAAGCTGAGCAGCTGGGGCATATTCCTGAGCCCGAAATCCCAGACGTGCGAGAAGCTGTTCTGTGACAGATCCAGCTCAGACAGGTTCCGCAGGTAGCCCAGCTCGCCCTGCTCCAGCCTGGCGATGTTGTTGCTCTGCAGCAGCAAGGTCTGCGTGCCCTCGGGCAGCTCCGGCGGCACCGAGGTGATGAAGAGATCGTTGCAATCCACCGTGGCCGCCTCTCGGTAGGCGGAGCGGGGCGTGTACCAGGGCCGGATCTGGCAGACGCAGCGCGGGGGACACGCCACCCTCCAGGGCACCGTGGGCATGGCGCTGGCGGCCACCGCGCACAGCAGCAGGCAGCTGGCTTGGAGACCTCTCATTTTGGGCTGGACAAAGTCACAGGGAGCATCCAGAGCTGGCCGCGGGGTGGCAGCGGTGACAGCGGTGACAGCGAGGTGGGGACGGTGCTTCTATAGGGAGATGCTCCATGCGAGCCGCTGGAAGCGTCGGGCCCTGCCCGGCTCCCCCGAAATGGGGGCTCGAAGCACTGGGGGCGCCTCAGTCACAGCTGCGCCTCCTCTTCCTCCCCGAAGGAGTCGTTCCCGTGCTCGGCTGCATCTTCCGGGCTCCTCCTGGAGGTCATTCCTGGAAAAACAGCGAGGTTGGGTTAGAGGAGGGTTTGGGCTGGTGGGGAATGAGGGGCAGGGACAAGGAACAGGTTGGAGAGGTGAAAAGCTGAGCATGGGAATACCGGGACGCCCAGTGCCCTCAAAACCGCCCAGCAAATCCATGAATTCCATTTTATATCCATGGCATTTTCTGTGTCCTCCCATCCCAGAAAATCTGGATGGAATTATCCCATGGAATCTGCTCAGGACCCCCGAAACAAATCCATGAAATCCATTTATATCCATGATTTAACTGTGCCCCCAATCCCAGAAAATCTGGGTGGAATTATCCCATGGAATCTGCTCAGGACCCCCAACACTCTTAAAACAAATCATTAAATTCCTCTTTATATCCATGGCATTCACTGTGTCCTCCCATCCCAGAAAATCTGGGTGGAATTATCCCGTGGAATTTGCCCAGGACCCCCAAAACAAATCCATGAATTCCACTTTATATCCATGATATAACATGATTTAACTGTGCCCTCCCATCCCAGAGAATCTGAGTGGAATTATCCCATGGAATCTGCCCAGGACCCCCAAAACAAATCCATTAAATCCATTTTATATCCATGGCATTTTCTGTGTCCTCCCATCCCAGAAAATCTGGGTGGAATTAGCCCATGGAATCTACCCAGGACCCTCAAAACAAATCCATGAATTCCAGTTTATATCCATGATTTAACTATGTCCCCAATCCCAGAAAATCTGGGTGGAATTATCCCATGGAATCTGCTCAGGACCCCCAACACTCTTAAAACAAATCATTAAATTCCTCTTTATATCCATGGCATTCTCTGTGTCCTCTCATCCCATGGGATCTGGGTGGAATTACCCCATGGAATCTGCCTAGGACCCTGGAAATAATTCCATGAATTCCATTTTATATCCATGGCATTTTCTGTGCCTTCTCATCCCAGGAAATCTGGGTGGAATTACCCCGTGAAATCTGCCCAGGACCCCCAACACTCTCAAAACAAATCCATGAAACCCATTTATATCCATGATTTAACTGTGCCCTCCCATCCCAGAGAATCTGAGTGGAATTATCCCATGGGATCTGCCCAGGACCCCCACAACAAATCCTTTAATTCCACTTTATATCCATGATTTAACTGTCCTCCCATCCCAGAGAATCTGAGTGGAATTATCCCATGGAATCTGCTCAGGACGCCCTAAACAAATCCTTAAATTTCACTTTATAGCTATGATTTAACTGTGCCCTCCCATTGCACGAGATCTGAGTGGAATTATCCCATGGGATCTGCCCAGGACCCCCACAACAAATCCATGAAATCCATTTTATGTCCATGGCATTCACTGTGCCCTCCCATCCCAGAGAATCTGAGTGGAATTACCCTGTGGAACCTGCTCAGGACCCCCAAAACAAATCCATTAAATCCATTTTATATCCATGGCATTTTCTATGTCCTCCCATCCCAGAGAATCTGGGTGGAATTATCCCGTGGAATTTGCCCAGGACCCCCAAAACAAATCCTTAAATTCCACTTTATATCCATGATATAACATGATTTAACTGTGCCCTCCCATCCCAGAGAATCTGAGTGGAATTATCCCATGGAATCTGCCCAGGACCCCCAAAGCAAATCCATTAAATCCATTTTATATCCATGGCATTTTCTGTGCCCTCCCATCCCAGAAAATCTGGGTGGAATTACCCCATGGAATCTACCCAGGACCCTCAAAACAAATCCATGAATTCCAGTTTATATCCATGATTTAACTATGCCCCCAATCCCAGAAAATCTGGGTGGAATTATCCCATGGAATCTGCTCAGGACCCCCAACACTCTTAAAACAAATCATTAAATTCCTCTTTATATCCATGGCATTCTCTGTGCCCTCTCATCCCATGGGATCTGGGTGGAATTACCCCATGGAATCTGCCCAGGACCCTGGAAATAATTCCATGAATTCCATTTTATATCCATGGCATTTTCTGTGCCCTCTCATCCCAGAAAAATCTGGATAGAATTATCCTGTGAAATCTGCCCAGGACCCCCAACACTCTCAAAACAAATCCATGAAACCCATTTATATCCATGATTTAACTGTCCTCCCATCCCAGAGAATCTGAGTGGAATTATCCCATGGGATCTGCCCAGGACCCCCACAACAAATCCTTTAATTCCACTTTATATCCATGATTTAACTGTGCCCTCCCATCCCAGAAAATCTGGGTGGAATTACCCTGTGGAATCTGCCCAGGATCCCCCAAAAAAATCCTTTAATTCCACTTTATATCCATGATTTAACTGTGCCCTCCACGGGATCTGAGTGGAATTATCCCGTGGAATCTGTCCAGGACCCTCCAAACAAATCCCTGAAATCCATTTTATATCCATGGCATTCTCTGTGCCCTCTCATCCCATGGGATCTGAGTGGAATTATCCCATGGAATCTGCCCAGGACCCCCAAAACAAATCCTTAAATTCCACTTTATATCCATGATTTAACTGTGCCCTCCCATCCCAGAAAAATCTGGGTGGAATTATCCCATGGAATCTGCCCAGGATCCCCCAAAAAAATCCTTAAATTCCACTTTATATCCATGATTTAACTGTGCCCTCCACGGGATCTGAGTGGAATTATCCCGTGGAATCTGCCCAGGACCCTCCAAACAAATCCATGAATTCCCTTTAATATCCATGATTTAACTGTGCCCTCCCATCCCAGAAAATCTGGGTGGAATTATCCCATGGAATCTGCCCCCAGCAGCCCCTGGATCTGGAGCAGAGCCAGAGCTGCGAGTATTGGGAATAATCATCCATGGGAATAATTATCCATGGGGATAATTATCCATGGGGTTAATTATCCATGGGGATAACCTTCCTGCAGGCTCTGCTCCCTGCTCCTCATCCTCCCCAGCTCCAAATTCCCACATCCAGGAGCTCCAGCCCCATTTAGGACATTCCTTAGGCAAAAAAACCATCCCGGGAATGCTCAGGGAGGGGCTGGGATGGCTTTGAACCCTCTCCCAATCCAGCCAGAGCCGCCTTTGATTCCAGGATTTCCTCCTGATTTCCTCTCCTGCCCCACGCTGACCCCAATCCAAGCTTTTCTTCCCTTAAAAGCCTCTCCCCCAGCAGGAAAGGAACCAAACAAACGCTCAAAGAGCGGGGAAAGCAAAATTTCTGTTTTATCCCCTGCAAAGAGCTCCGGAGCCGAGTTTATTCCGCATCGACTCCTCCCGGATCGATCCCGCTCTTTTCCCTCCTCTCCCGCTGTTTTTAAAGCAGCTCCTGAACAACGGCATGAAAGGCAGGGATGGATCCATCGATTCCCGCTGCCCTGGGATGGATCCACACTTTTCCTTTTAAGTGCTCCGGTGTTGTCGGGGCTGTAAAAGTCTCCAGATGTTCAAATATCTTGGGAATGTTTTCTCCTTTAAAAAAAATATTATGGAGGTGTTTGGTGGGGATTTTATTCTTCATCTTCTCCATCTTCTCTGGTTTCTCCAGCTTTTCCAGCTTCTCCAGCTTCTCTGGTTTCTCCAGCTTCTCCAGCTTCTCCAGCTTCCCCAGCTTTTCCAGCTTTTCCAGCTTTTCCAGCTTCTCCAGCTTCTCCAGCTTCTCCAGCTTTTCCAGCTTTTCCAGCTTTTCCAGCTTTTCCAGTTTTTCCAGCTTCTCCAGTTTTTCCAGCTTCTCCAGCTTCTCCAGCTTCCCCAGCTTCCCCAGCTTCTCCAGCTTCTCCAGCTTCCCCAGCTTTCCCAGCTCTCCAGCTTTTCCAGCTTTTCCAGTTTTTCCAGCTTCTCCAGTTTTTCCAGCTTCTCCAGCTTTTCCAGCTTTTCCAGCTTCCCCAGCTTCCCCAGCTTCTCCAGCTTCTCCAGCTTCTCCAGCCTCTCCAGCTTCTCCAGTTTTTCCAGCTTCCCCAGCTTCTCCAGCTTCTCCAGCTCTCCAGCTTCCCCAGCTTCTCCAGCTTCTCCAGCTTTTCCAGCTTTTCCAGCTTCTCCAGCTCTCCAGCTTCTCCAGCTTCTCCAGCTTTTCCAGCTTCTCCAGCCTCTCCAGCTTCTCCAGCTTTTCCAGCTTCTCCAGCTTCTCCAGCTTCTCCAGCTTCTCCAGCTTCTCCATCTTCTCTGGATTCTCCACCTTCCCCAGCTTCTCTGGCTTCTCCATTTTCCCCATTTTCTGCATTTTCTCCAGCTTCTCCAACTTTTTCAGCTTCTCCAGTTTTTCCATCTTCCCTGGCTTCTGCAGCTTCCCCGTTTTCCCCAGCTTCCCCATCTTCCTTGGCTTTTCCACCTACTCCAACTTCTCCACCTTCTCCATCTTCTCTGGATTCTCCATCATCCCCAGCTTCTCTGGGTTCTCCATTTTCCCCATTTTCTCCAGGTTCTCCAGTTTTTCCATCTTCCCTGCCTTTTGCAGCTTTCATATCTTCCCCAGCTTCTCCAGGTTTTCTGGCTTCCTCAGCTTCTCTATCTTCTCTGGATTCTCCATTTTCCCCATTTTCTCAATTTTCCCCATTTTCTCCATTTTCCCCATTTTCTCCAGCTTCTCCAGTTTTCCCATCTTCCTTGGCCTTTCCAGCTTCTCCAGCATCTCCAGGTTTTCCATCTTCCCCAACTTTTCCAGCTTCCCCAGCTTCTCCAGCTTCTCCAATTTCTCGAGCTTCTCCAGTCTTTCCATCTGAGTGGAATTATCCCATGGAATCTGCCCAGGAGCCCCATTTTAAATACAGGGGAAAAGGAGAAATAAAAAGGGACAAAGGAGAAATAAAAAGGGACAAAGGAGAAATAAAAAGGGACAAAGGAAAAATAAAGGGACAAAAGGGAAATAAAGGGGGAAAGGAGGAATAAAAAGGGACAAAGGAGAAATAAATAAAGAGACAAGGGAGAAAGAAGTAAAGGGACAATGGAGAAATACCAGGAAAAGGAGAAATAAAGGGACAAAAGGGAAAAAAAGGGGGAAAGGAGGAATAAAAAGGGACAAGGGAGAAATAAATTAAGGGACAAAGCAGAAATAAAGGGACAAAAGAGGAAATAAAGGCACAAAGCAAAAATAAATACAGGGACAAGGGAGAAATAAATAAGGGGTCAAAGGAGAAATACAGGGAAAAGGAGAAATAAAGGGACAAAAGGGAAATAAAGGGGGAAAGGAGAAATAAAAAGGGACAAAGCAGAAATAAATAAAGGGACAAAGCAGAAATAAATAAAGGGACAAAGGAGAAATAAGTGAAGGGTCAAAGGAGAAATACCAGGAAAAGAAGAAATAAAGGGACAAAAGAAAAAAGAGGGAAAGGAGAAATAAAAAGGGACAAGGGAGAAATAAATAAAGGGACAGAAGAGAAATAAGTAAAGGGAAAATGGAGAAACACAGGGGAAAGGAGAAATAAAGGGATAAAAGAGAAATAAAGGGACATAAGAGAAATGAAGGCACAAAGCAGAAATAAATAAAGGGACAGAGCAGAAATAAATAAAGGGACAGAGCAGAAATAAATAAATGCACAAAGCAGAAATAAATAAAGGGACGAAGGGCCCCGAGCGCCGCCGGTGCCGTGGCAACCGCCCGCCCCATCCCTGATCTGTATGCCCGGCCTGAGCCCCGCGGCCCCGCGGCTCCATGGAAACCCCGAGCCCGGAGCCCCGGAGCCCCGGGCTGGAGCCGGGCTGGAGCCCCGGGCCGGAGCCGGAGCCCCCGGGAGAAATTCCTGGGTTTGAGGCGCTCGCAGAAATCCCGGGTGGATTCGGTGTTGGGCATTTTGGGGCGTGGGTGTTCCCCAGGTGGGTGTTGGCGGGATGGGAGGGTTTCCTGGGATAGGAAGATTTTCCTGGGACATGAGGGTTTTCCTGGGATGCAAGAGTTTTCCTGGGATACGAGGCTTTTCCTTGGGATGTGAGGGTTTTCCTGGGATGCCAAGCATTTCCTGGGATACAGGGGTTTTCCTGGGATGAGAGGGTTTTCCTGGGATACCAGGATGTTCCTTGGATACAAGAGTTTTCCTTAGGATGGGAGGCTTTTCCTGGGATATGGGGGTTCTCCTGGGATGCCAGGCTGTTCCTGGAATAGGAGGCTTTTCCTGAGATTCCAGGCTTTTCCTGGGATATGAGGCTGTTCCTGGGATGGAAGGATGTTCCTGAAACATGAGTTTTCCTGGGATGGGAGGGGTTTCCTGGGATGCCAGGCTGTTCCTGGGTTGGGAAGATTTTCCTAGGATATGAGAGTTTTCCTGGGATAGGAGAGTTTTCCTGGGATACGAGGCTTTTCCTGGGATACGAGGGTTTTCTGGGATGGAAGGGTGTTTCTTAAATATGAGTTTTCCTGAGATTTGAGGCTTTTCCTGGGATATGAGGCCGTTCCCACCCTCTTTTCCAGCACCTTCACTCCTGGCTCCCCTCCTGACCCCGGGATGTCCCAGGAAGGGCTGGAGCCCCCCAGGAGCTGTCACTGTCCCTGGAGCTGCTCCTGCTGAGGCCTCACTCCCGGTTTTTCCAAGCAGAGGAGGGAGAAAGGCTGAGAAAAATCCCTGGGGATTTATCCCAACAGGAATGAACCTTCGGAATGCCCAAATCCCACGGGAGGAGCTGAATTTTGGAGAAGGGACCCAGCCCAGGGGCCTGAGCATCTCCTCAGCCTCCAGAGCTGGGACATGGATGGGATGGGATGGGATGGGATGGGATGGGATGGGATGGGATGGGATGGGATGGGATGGGATGGGATGGGATGGGATGGGATGGGATGGGATGGGATGGGATGGGATGGGATGGGATGGGATGGGATGGGATGGGATGGGATGGGATGGGATGGGATGGGATGGGATGGGATGGGATGGGATGTGCAATCCCGAGGGAATGGCTTTGGGATCCCAGCTCCTCTGGAATGCTCAGTTTGAGGCCGACAGGGCCGAATTCTGCCTTTATTTCCAGGCTGGAGGCTGAGCCTGGATTGGGGAAGCCACAGGAGCCGGTGGGAGCGTTTTGAGGGGGGGGAAAACACAACCAAAACAATTCCAGAGGCAAAACAACAATTCCAGAAACAAAACAACTCCAGAAACAAAATGACAACTCCAGAAACAAAACTATTCCAGAAAAACAAAACAACTCCAGAGGCAATACAAGAACTCCAGACGCAAAACAATTCCAGAAACCAAACAATTCCAGAGGCAAAATAACAACTCCAGAAACAAAACAACTCCAGAGTCAAGACAATTCCAGAGGCAAAACAACTCCAGAGGTAAGATGACAATTCCAGAAACAAAACAACGATTCCAGAAACAAAACAATTCCAGAGACAAAACAACAACTCCAGAGGAAAAACAATTCCAGAAACAAAACAACTCCAGAAACAAAACAATTCCAGAGGCAAAACAACAATTCCAGAGCCAAGACAACAACTCCAGAGGAAAAACAATTCCAGAAAAACAAAACAAGAACTCCAGAGGCAAAACAATTCCAGAAACAAAACAATTCCAGAGACAAAACTATTCCAGAAACAAAACAACTCCAGAAACAAAACAACTCCAGAAACAAAACAATTCCAGAGACAAAACAATTCCAGAGACAAAACAATTCCAGAGACAAAACAATTCCAGAGACAAAACAATTCCAGAGACAAAACAACTCCAGAGACAAAACAATTCCAGAGACAAAACAATTCCAGAGACAAAACAACACCAGAGACAAAACAATTCCAGAGACAAAACAATTCCAGAGACAAAACAATTCCAGAAACAAAACAACTCCAGAGACAAAACAACTCCAGAAACAAAACAATTCCAGAGACAAAACAACTCCAGAGACAAAACAACTCCAGAGACAAAACAATTCCAGAGCCAAGACAACAACTCCAGAGGGGTGCGCACGCCGCTGATTTCCCAGCCCTCCTCATTAAAACGCGGCCGGGAGAGGCAGAGCCGAGATCGGAGATCAGAGCCCGGATCAGCTCCGCAGCCCGGAGCTCCCGGCTGCTCCTCAGCCCGGTTTTGTCTCCCGGCTGCCTCCCAGACGAGCAGGAATGACAGGAACCGCAGAGAGGCAGGAGGATGGAGGAAAAAAAACCCCAAAAAACCAACCAAACAAAAAACCACCAAAAAATCCCCACCTAAATTAAAATGAAATAAAATTAAATAATAATAATAAATAAAATAAAATAAAATATTAAAAAAATAAAATAAAATAAAATAAAATTTAAAAATTAAGTAAAATAAAATAAGTAAAGTAAAATAAAATAGTAAAATAAAATAAAATAGTAAAATAAAATAAAATAGTAAAATAAAATAGTAAACTAAACTAAACTAAACTAAAATAAAATAAGTAAAATAAAATAAAGTAAAATAAACTAAACTAAAATAAAATAAAATAAGTAAAGTAAAATAAAATAAAATAGTAAAATAAAATAAACTAAACTAAAATAATGTGAAATAAACTAAACTAAACTAAAATAAAATAAGTAAAGTAAAATAAAATAGTAAAATAAAATAAAATAAGTAAAGTAAAGTAAAATAAAGCGAAAGGAAAGGAAAGGAAAGGAAAGGAAAGGAAAGGAAAGGAAAGGAAAGGAAAGGAAAGGAAAGGAAAGGAAAGGAAAGGAAAGGAAAGGAAAGGAAAGGAAAGGAAAGGAAAGGAAAGGAAAGGAAAGGAAAGGAAAGGAAAGGAAAGGAAAGGAAAGGAAAGGAAAGGAAAGGAAAGGAAAGGAAAGGAAAGGAAAGGAAAGGAAAGGAAAGGGAAAGGAAAGGAAAGTTCAGCATTCCCTGAACATCCCAGAGAAATCCAGAATTCCCTGCGTATCCCAGAAAAAGTTCAGCATTCCCTGAACATCCCAGAGAAATTCAGAATTCCCTGAGTATCCCAGAAAAAGTTCAGCATTCCCTGAGCATCCCAGAGAGGTTCGGGATGCCCTGAGCTGGGAGCCGCTCATTGCCCCGGTGGCTCTGCAGGTTCGGGAGTTCATTGTGCTGATCCCGGTGGGGATGGAGCGGGAACGGATCGGGAATGAAAGGGGAATGGAACAGGAGTGGATCAGGAATGGATCGGGAATGGATCGGGAATGGAACAGGAGTGGATCAGGAATGGAACGAGAATGGATTGGGAATGGATCAGGAGTGGATCAGGAATGGATCAGGCAGGGATCAACCCCCCAAAATCCAAAAAGATTCCATAAAAAATCATAAATCTCATCAAAATTCCATGAAAAAATCCCATCAAAATCCCATTAAAAATCCATAAAAATCCCATCAAAATCCCGTAAAAATCCCATCAAAATTCCATTAAAATCCCATTAAAATCCCATTAAAATTCCATGAAACCCGCGCTGCTCCACCCAGGGCATGCCAGGGCTGCCGCTGTGTCATTCCCGGTGCCCTTCCCGGCGGGAAGGATCGATAATTATTAATTAACTCCTAATTAATTCCTCGTTTGCTGAGCCCTTCCCCCTCCAAGGGCAGCGGGACGGGCACGGAAACTCCCGGGAATGTCAAAGGATTTGAGATCCCAAATCCACCTAAAAATTTATGGATTCCCATAAATTGTGGGATTCCCAACCAGTCCCTCCCAGTGGGACACTGGGAATGCTGGAGGAGGCGGCTCCCGGCATTCCCAAATCCTGGATTTGGGGGGAAAAACTTCCCAACCCCCAGATCCAGAGGTTGGGAATGGCCGGGAGAAATTTGTGGGAAGAAATATTCAGGATTCCCTCCGGAGGGATAAATCCCGGCTCCTCAAACTTCCCCCAGGCAGGGAGGGAGGGGAAATCCGGGTTATTAAAAGTGGGAAAAAAAATTGGGAATGATTCCCTGGGTGTGATTAAAATCAAACCTGAGGTGGGAGCGCTGCTGGAATTTCTCCAGAGGTTCCTGGGGTTGGGAAAAAATATTCCTATGGCTCCGTGTGATTGCTGCAGGTGGGAATGCTGCACTGGGAAGAGGCTGGAGAGGCCTGGAAATCCCAGGGAATCCCACTGGAGAACTGGGAATCCCACTGGAGAACTGGGAATCCCACTGGAGAACTGGGAATCCAGCTGGAAAGCCAGGAATTTTGGTGGAAAACTGGGAATTTTGCTGGAGAACTGGGAATTTTGGTGGAGAACCGGGAATCTGGATGGAGAACTGGGAATCTGGCTGGAAAACCAGGAATTTTGATGGAAACTGGGAATTTTGGTGGAGAACTGGGAATCCCACTGGAGAACTGGGAATCCAGCTGGAAAGCCAGGAATTTTGCTGGAGAACAGGGAATCCCACTGGAGAACTGGAATCTGGCTGGAGAACTGGGAAATTTGATGGAAAACTGGGAATCCTGGTGGAGAACCAGGAATTTTGGTGGAATACCAAGAATCTCACTGGAGAACCAGGAATTTTGCTGGAGAACTGGGAATCCTACTGGAAAACCAAGAATCTGACTGGAAAACTGGGAATTTTGATGGAAACTGGGAATTTTGGTGGAGAACCAGGAATCTCACTGGAGAACCAGGAATTTTCCTGGAGAACTGAGAATCTTGCTGGAGAACTGGGAATCCCTCTGGAAAACCGGGAATTTTTGGTTGAAAACTGGGAAATTTGCTGGAGAACCAGGATCTGGTTGGAGAACTGCTAATCTGGTTGGAGAACCAGGAATCTCACTGAAAAACTGGGAATCCCACTGGAAAACTGGGAATTTTGGTGGAGAACCAGGAATTCCGTCCAGGCGCGGATGCTCTGCCGGGCCCTTCTCACTTCCAGCTTTTTTCTCTCCATCCATGAATGGAACTGAAAGGGAAGTAGGGCAGTGATCCCAGGGAATTCCAGCCTCGATCCCAGGGAATTCCAGCCTCGATCCCAGGGAATTCCAGCCTCGATCCCAGAGAATTCCAGCCTTGATCCCAGGGAATTCCAGCCTCGATCCCAGAGAATTCCAGCCTTGATCCCAGGGAATTCCAGCCTCGATCCCAGAGAATTCCAGTCTCAATCCCAGGGAATTCCAGCCTTGATCCCAGGGAATTCCAGCCTCGATCCCAGGGAATTCCAGCCTCAATCCCAGGGAATTCCAGCCTCGATCCCAGGGAATTCCAGCCTCGATCTCAGGGAATTCCAGCCTTGATCCCAGGGAATTCCAGCCTCAATCCCAGGGAATTCCAGCCTCAATCCCAGGGAATTCCAGCCTCGATCCCAGGGAATTCCAGCCTCGATCCCAGGGAATTCCAGCCTCGATCCCAGAGAATTCCAGCCTCAATCCCAGAGAATTCCAGCCTCAATCCCAGGGAATTCCAGCCTCAATCCCAGGGAATTCCAGCCTCGATCCCAGGGAATTCCAGCCTCAATCCCAGGGAATTCCAGCCTCGATCCCAGGGAATTCCAGCCTCGATCTCAGGGAATTCCAGCCTCGATCTCAGGGAATTCCAGCCTCGATCCCAGGGAATTCCAGCCTCGATCCCAGAGAATTCCAGCCTCAATCCCAGAGAATTCCAGCCTCAATCCCAGGGAATTCCAGCCTCAATCCCAGGGAATTCCAGCCTCGATCCCAGGGAATTCCAGCCTCAATCCCAGGGAATTCCAGCCTCGATCCCAGGGAATTCCAGCCTCGATCTTAGGGAATTCCAGCCTCGATCCCAGGGAATTCCAGCCTCGATCCCAGGGAATTCCAGCCTCGATCCCAGGGAATTCCAGCCTCGATCTCAGGGAATTCCAGCCTCGATCTCAGGGAATTCCAGCCTCGATCTCAGGGAATTCCAGCCTCGATCTCAGGGAATTCCAGCCTCAATCCCAGGGAATTCCAGCCTTGATCCCAGGGAATTCCAGTGATCCCAGTGAATTCCAGCCTCAATCCCAGGGAATTCCAGCCTCGATCTCAGGGAATTCCAGCCTCGATCCCAGGGAATTCCAGCCTTGATCCCAGGGAATTCCAGCCTCAATCCCAGGGAATTCCAGCCTCAATGCCAGGGAATTCCAGCCTTGATCCCAGGGAATTCCAGCCTCAATCCCAGGGAATTCCAGCCTCAATCCCAGGGAATTCCAGCCTCTGTGGATGCCCTAAAGGAGCGACCAAACCCATCCCGACCCTTTGGAATCGAATCCCAACCGGATCCGGGATTCTCCTGTGAGAGCCAATCCTGCCCTGGGGATCCCTGGAATTCCACAATTCCCGCGGGCAGAGCTGGAATTCCCAATTCCCGACAAATTCCAAGCCTGGAATAAAATAAATCTCCGGCCGCAGGGCAGGGCGAAAAGCAGGGAAGCTCCAGAGGTTAAAAAAACCCCAAAAAACCGGGAAAAGATCAAATCCGAGCTTTCCAAGGAAAGGGAACAATCCCAAAAAAAGCCGCGGATGGGCGCGGATGCCAAGGAATCATCAGGAATCCTCGGGAAAATGTGCGGTTGCCATGGAAACTGCCGGGAGCGGCTCCGGGGCTGCCTCGGCGCTCCCCGGGCCCGGAGCGGATCCGGGGGATGGAGGCGAATCCCGGGAAAGGCTCGGGGGGTTGGGAAAGGGATGGAGCGGTGTTTTTATGGAATTTCGGGGGTTGAGAGGGATTTTCCAGCGGGATGTGGATCCTGCGAATCACCTCGGGGTGGGAAAACCTTCCCTGATTCCAGGGAAATTCCAATTCCTGCTTGGCTGGGATGGAATCATCCCAGGGAGTGTTGGGAGAGGAGGGAAAAGTGGAATTAATCCAGGGAGGGAAATGGAATTAATCCATGGAGGGAATTAATCCATGGAGGGAAAAGTGGAATTAATCCATGGAGGGAAAAGTGGAATTAATCCATGGAGGGAAAAGGGAATTAATCCATGGAGGGAAAAGGGAATTAATCCATGGAGGGAAATGGAATTAATCCATGGAGGGAATTAATCCATGGAGGGAAATGGAATTAATCCATGGAGGGAAAAGTGGAATTAATCCATGGAGGGAAAAGGGAATTAATCCATGGAGGGAAATGGAATTATTCCATGGAGGGGAAAGTGGAATTAATCCATGGAGGGAAAAGGGAATTGATCCATGGAGGGAAAAGGGAATTGATCCATGGAGGGAAAACAATTTTCCATGGGAATCCAAACATTCTTGGGAAAAACGCGGCAATTTGCAATTCGGGATCAAAGCCGCCGCCCTTTTTTCCCTTTTTTCCTGGTTTTTTTTTTGGGATTTCAAGGCCAGGGAGAGGCTTTGATGAGGCTCAAACACCGCTTGGGGCAGCCCAAATATTCCTTGGAATTTAAGGATCCTCCTGGAACAGGCGATGGAAAAGCTTTGGAAAACTTCTCCTGGCACAGAGAATTTCCACATTTTTCACGGATGATAATTAGGAAAAATCCCTTTTTTTCCCGCTTTTCCAGGTGACCAGAATTTATATTTTTAATCTTTATTTTTCCTTCTTTATTCCCAAAGGTTCTGCTGGGAATCAGGGAAGCAAAGCTGGATTTTTTTCCCCTTTCCTAAAAAAAGCTCCAGATCCGGCTCCTGTGATCCTTTGGGAAAAGCTGATTTAAGATACAAAATCCCTTTTCCTGCTGATTCCAAACTCCTCGTTTAAAATTCCTGATTAAAACCTCTCTCTTCCCATAAAAATCCGATTTTTTTCCAGCCTGGATTCTCCTCGTTTCGCCCACCGGGAAGGACAAAGCCCCGACCCTCAAATTCCATCCAGGATTGATTAATTTTTTTAGGATCGTTCCAAATTCCATTAAAAATGGGATTTTTACAGAGATTGGGAGCCTGGGTGGGGTCAGGAAAATCCAGGATTATTCCCAGAGGGAAAATCCGGCCTTAATTCCAAGCGGGGTTGGTGAATAATTAATCCCAAAAAATAATTAATCCTGGAATAATTTATGGATCGAGTCTGGGTGAGCAGAGCCCCAGACTTCAATCCCAATTTAGGCCTTTGTGAATGGTCTGGGAACGGATCCCAATTTTTTTTTCCTGGATTTGTCGGTGTTCTCTGGGATCGCGCTCCAACCCTAATTCCCGCTTTTCCCGTGTGTTTGCAAACAGCTCCCGCCGCCAGGACTCGGAATGGGCCGAATTTTTCCAGCCCTTATCCCACAAATCTCTGGGAATTTTCCATGGGAATGATCCCCAACAACTCCTGGCTGGATGGAGAGGGGACAGCAAAATCCCGGAGCGATATTCCCAAAAAAAAAATCCTTAAATTCAACCGCCAGATCCGCCTTTTCCAAAGCTTTTTGTAAATCCTGGAATGCTGCTGGGCATTCCAGAGGTCCTGGATGCTCAGAACAGCCAGATTTATCCAGGTTTATCCAGGTTTTTCCAGGTTTTTCCAGGTTTATCCAAGTTTTTCCAAGTTTTTCCAGGTTTATCCAGGTTTATCCAGGTTTATCCAGGTTTTTCCAAGTTTTTCCAGGTTTTTCCAGGTTTATTCCCTGACTCAGGAGTGGTGATGCCGATCCCAAAATTCCACCCCAAAATTCCACCCCAAAATCCCAATGTGGGAACGCCCCTGAATTTCAGGAATTTTAAACTCATCCCATTTTCCTGCTCATCCCATGCCCTGGCTGGGGTTGGAATTCTCCTTCCCGAGTTGGGTTGGGAATTATTCCCTTGGGAATAATCCCATAAAACCAAAGTCAGGGGGGAGAGATCCCAGCCCTCATTCCAGGGGCTGGAATTTCAGGATTGGGAACAAACAGCGGGAACGGCTCCTTCATTTTGGGATTTGGGAGCAGAAATGGGAGCGGTGACGAATTTGGGCCGGCACTTTGGGACATCGGGAATGTTATCCCATGGAATCTCACAGGGAAGGGAAGAGGTGATCCAGGAGAAAATCTGGGAATGAAGAGGCGGAGATTTTCGGGATTCACGTGGGCAGGTGGAATTCCCAACCTTCCCCACGGCAGCTCTGGACATTCCCGGCATTCCCCCAATGTCTTGGCAAGGAAATCTGGGATCAGGTCCCTAAAGGACAGGGAAGAGTTTTCCCAGCTAAAAGCAGGAGCAGGGATGAGCCTTTGGAGAAGGAGCCGTGGCTGGAGCGCGGCTCCGCCTCTGGAATGGGAATTATGTGGGAATCTGAACTTCTGTGGGAATGGGAACGGCTCCTTGGAACCCTGGAGGGGGAAATTCCAGAGTTTTGGGAAAAGGGAATTCCTGCGGCTCCAGAGCCCGGCTGAGGCAGGATGGGGTTGGGATGGGGTCGGGATGGGGTCGGGATGGGGTCGGATCGGGGTCCTGCAGAATTCCCGACCTTTTCCCTGTGCCGGAGCGATCCCACGGGCTCTGGGCACGGCTCAGCTCCCGATTTTCTACTGAGGATGGGAAGAGAGATCCCACATGGAGGGTTGGGAATGGGAAAAGAGATCCCAGCCAAGGAGAAGGGTTGGGAATGGGAAAAGAGATCCCAGCCAAGGAGAAGGGTTGGGAATGGGAAAAGAGATCCCAGCCAAAGGGTTGGGAATGGGAAAAGAGATCCCAGCCAAAGGGAAAAGTTGGGAATGGGAAGAGAGATCCCAGCCAAGGGAAGGGTTGGGAACAGCCGAGGAGCCGAGGCCCAGCCCAGCCCTCCCATCCTGATCCTGCTCTGAGCTTCCCATGGTGCCAGAGGGGACACAGGGAGCCGGGAATCCCAGGGAAAGCCTGAACAGGGCAGGATCAGGATCAGGATCCCTGGAGCAGGGAGCCAGGGCTGGAGCTGGGAGACGCTGCCCGGTGTCCCAGGAGTGACCCGAGGGACATCCCAGGACAATTCCTGGGACAGGGAATCGTGTCCTGAGCCACCTCCCGTCACCGCAGGCTGGGCTGGGCCGGACAGGGCCGGGCAGGGCCGGGCAGGGCCGGGCAGGGATGGATGGGCCGGGCAGGGATGGATGGGCCGGGCAGGGCCGGGCAGGGCTGGATGGGCCGGGATGAGCCGGGCAGGGCTGGATGAGCCGTTCCCATCCCAGATTTTCCAGGGGCTCTGCCCGCAGGATTTGGGCTCCAGGGAAGGCAGGGCTGGCTCCTGACTCGGCACCAGCGCCGCGTCCCAAGGAGGGGACAGGGAGGGGACACAGGAGGGGACTCAGAGGGGACACGGAGGTGACACGGAGGGGACAGAGGTGGCACCCGGAGCTCCCAGCCTCGGCACACCCAGGCTGGAGGAAGCTCTGGCAGCCCAAACATTCCCGGGAACGCCGCTCCGAGGGGATTTTCCCAGCCCCGCTCCCCTCCGGGCTCTCCCCAGGACCCGCCCTGCGTGTCCAGCCCCTCCTGGGCCGCTCCGATCCCGTTTTTTTCCAGGCTCTGGGAGAAGCCAGGGCCGGGCTGAGCCCCGCGGGGTCCCTGCCAGCCCCGAGCCCTTTCCCGGGATGATCCCGAGGTGATCCCGGGATGATTCCAGGATGATTCCAGGATGCTCCCGGAGCTCTCCGGGCTGGCTGGGCGCTGCCCCGGGCAGGGCTGGGCGCTGCTGGCACACGGCCCCGGGCACTGCGGGCGGTGCAGCCGCGGCGGGGAGGGGCAGGGCTGGGCAGCGGGGAGAGATCAACACGGCACGGGCACGGAAAGCCGGAAAAATGACATTAAAATGACATTAAAATGGCATTAAAATGGCATTAAAATGGCATTAAAATTGTATAAAAATGGCATAAAAATGGCATTAAATGGCATTAAAATGACACCAGCGCTGCTCCCGAGGTGTCCTTTGCCACCACCTTTGCTGTCCCCCCCTCCCGGCCTGGCTGTCGCCTCCCCGGGGTGGCCGCAGGTGAAGCGGGGCAGGGCAGGGCCCGCTCTGGTTTTTGTATTTCACCCCCCACGTCCCTCCCGTCACATTTTCCTCTCCGCTCGGGCACGCAGGGGTTAAGGCCGCTCCCGCCTGGATGCCGCCAGCATCCCTGGATTCCAGCCCCGCCGGCGGCTCCGTGACCAGCGCATCACCCCCGGCTCCCATCCCTGCCCGGGTGAGGATCCGCTGGATCCCGGAGGAGTTTCCAGGAGCGGGAATGCGGCTCCGAGCCCCGGGAATCATCCCTGCCCTCCTCCCGTACCCTTCACCCCCTCCCGGGGCTCCGCTCTCCGTCAATTCCCGATTTTAATTATTTTTTTAATTTATTTTTCCCCACCCCCTTTTGATTTCCAATCGTTTCTTTTCTCCTCAAACCCAGCGCCGAGCAGGGAAAGGAAAATGGAACGGGGAGGAAAAAAAAAAATCAAAGCCAACCCCGAGCAAACAGCCGAGGCGCCGGCTCGGTGCTGCAGAGCGCGGGAGGCCCCCAAAAATCACCCCAAAATCATCTAAAATCACCCCGAATCAGCCAAAATGACCAAAAATCACCCTAAACCCACCTAAACCACCCCAAATCACCCCAAATCAACCTAAAATCCCCCCAAATCAACCCCAAATCAGCTCAAATCACCCCAAAATCATCTAAAATCATCCAAAATCACCCCCAGATCAGCCAAAATCACCCCCAAATCATCCCAAATCATCCCAAAATCGCCCAAAATTACCCCAAAATCAGCCAAACCCACCCCAAATCAGCCAAAATCACCCCCAAACCACCCCAAAATCACCTCAAAATCACCCCCAAATCAGCCAAAATCACCCCCAAATCATCCCAAATCATCCCAAATCACTCAATTCACCCCAAAATCGCCCCAAATCATCCCCACTCACCCTCGGAGTCTGTCCCCGTCCCCCGGCTCCGCTGTCACCACCCGCCGCCCCCCGCCGCAGCTGCGGGCACATCTGGCCGGGCGGGCGGACACAAGGCCGGGGTGGCCTCGGTCGGATTTGTCACCTTTGTCCCTTCAGGACGGCGACAGCGCCAGCGGGACCCTCGGGCGGCGGGCGGGGAGAGCCCTTCAGCCTCGGCTCGCCCGGCGCCTTTGCAGCCGCGCAGCGCCCGCTCCTCCTCCTCTTCCTCCTCCTCCTCCTCCTCCTCCTCCTCCTCCTCCTCCTCCCTTTCCCCTTCCTCCTCCTCCTCCTCCTCACTCCAGCCGAGCCGCCCACCCCAGGCGGCTCCGCTTTAACCCCTGCGGCTCCGGCAGCCCCCGAGGGGGGATGAGCGCGGGCTTGGATCCGTTCCTCACCCCGGGAATGCTCGGCCGGGCCCGGCCCCGGCCCCGCTGCGCCACCGCGGCCAGGGGTGGGTGGGGGACACTCGGTGGGTTTGGGGTTTGGGGTTTGGGGTTTGGGGTTTGGGGTTTGGGATTTGGGATTTGGGATTTGAGGTTTGGGGTTTGGGGTTTGGGATTTGGGATTTGGGGTTTGGGGTTTAGGATTTGGGGTTTGGGGTTTGGGGTTTGGGATTTGGGGTTTGGGGTTTGGGGTTTGGGTTTGGGATTTGGGGTTTGGGATTTGGGATTTGGGATTTGGGGTTTAGGATTTGGGGTTTGGGGTTTGGGGTTTGGGGTTTGGGGTTTGGGGTTCGGGATTTGGGGTTTGGGTTTGGGATTTGGGTCCCGAATCTTCTCCTCCTCCTCCTCACCGGGAATTTTTGGGGTTTCCACAAGGGGACACCCCAGGGTTTCCCAGCGAGGCCCCAAGCAGGGAGCGCTGCCAGGGGCTCAATTTTCCTCAAAAAGGGAAGTTCAGGGACTCTGAACTTTGGGGAAAATTGGGATAAATTGGGAAAAATTGGGGAAAATTGGGAAAAATAATTGGGGAAATTTGGGAAACATTGGGGAAAATCGTGAAAAATAGGGGAAAATTTGGGAAAACTGGGAAAAATTGGGGTAAATTGGGAAAATTTGGGAAATTGGGAAAATTTGGGAAAAATTGGGAAAAATTGGGGAAAATTTGGGGAAAATTGAGGAAAATTTGGGGAAAAATTGGGGAAAAATGGGAAAAATTGGGAAAATGGGGAAAAATTTGGGGAAAAATGGGGAAAATTGGGGAAAATTGGGAAAAATTGGGAAAAATTGGGAAAATTGGGAAAATTTGGGAAAAATTGGGGAAAATTGGGGGAAAATTGGGGGGAAATTGGGGAAAATTTGGGGAAAAAATTGGGAAAATTTGGGAAAAATTGGGGAAATTTGGGAAAAATTGGGGAAATTTGGGAAAAATTGGGGAAAGTTGGGAAAAATTGGGAAAAATTGGGAAAAGTTGGGAAAAATTGGGAAAAATTGGGAAAAATTGGGGAAAATTTGGAAAACTGGGAAAAATTGGGAAAAATTGGGGAAAATTGGGAAAAATTGGGAAAAATTGGGAAAAATTGGGAAAGTTGGGAAAAATTTGGGAAAATTGGGAAAAACTGGGAAAAATTGTGGAAAAGTTGGAAAAAATTGAGAAAATTCTGCCCTTTGCTCTGGGGAGAGCCAGGGTCCCAGCAGTGTCACCCAGAGACCCCCACCCACGGTGACACCCAAGGTGACACCAGGACACAGCCGCAGCTGCGGCCGGACACGGGCGGGTTTGGGGTTTTGAGCGGCCCCAGGTTCGTTCTGTGTCCCAGAAAAGCTTTTCCAGCCCCGGGGAATGGCAGAGGCCGCGGGGAGGGGGCGGTGACAGCGGAACCAGCCCGCGGTGCGCGGGGCTTGGCCAGAGGAGCCGGGGCTTGGATCCTTCCCAGAGCTGCGGGGATGGAGGGGGACTGGAGCAGGGATGGATCGGGGATGGAGCGGGGATGGAGCAGGGATGGAGCGGGGATGGAGCGGGGATGGATCGGGGATGGAGCGGGGATGGAGCAGGGATGGAGCAGGGATGGAGCGGGGATGGAGCGGGGATGGAGCGGGGATGGAGTTCAGGGATGGAGCGGGGATGGATCAGGGATGGAGCGGGGATGGATCAGGGATGGAGCGGGGATGGAGCAGGGATGGAGTGAGGCTGCAGCTCGGGGTTGGATCTCGGGGTTGGAGCTCGGGAGTGGAGCGGGGCGGGAGATCGGCTGGAGCTGGGGGCTGGAGCGGGGATGGAACGAGGATGGATCAGGGATGGAGAGGGCATGGAGTGGGGATGGATCAGAGATGGAGCAGGGATGGAGCAGGGATAGGTTTAGGGATAGGATCAGGGCTGGAGCGGGGAAGGAGCAGGGCTGGATCAGGGATGGAGTGAGGCTGCAGCTCGGGATTGGAGCTCGGGGTTGGAGCTCGGGGCTGAAGCTCGGGGATGGAGCGGGGCCGGGTCTCGGCTGGAGCTCGGGGCTGGAGCTCGGGGATGGATCTGGGCTGGATCTCGGGTCTGGAGCGGGGCCGCGCACACGCCGAGCAGCGCTCGCAGCCTTTGCAGAGCTCGCAGCGCTCTCAGGGCTCTCTCGCATTGACCCGATTTAATTGGCAGCGCTTCAATGGCACCGAGCCCCTCCCGCCCCCCTCAGCAGGGCCGGGCTCGGGCCCAGCCTCCCCGCCGGGCTTGGCAGCGCATCCCCGGGTCGGGGGTTCAGCTGCACCGGGGCCCGAGGATCCTCCAACAGCGAAAGGAAAAATCGGAGATTTCAGCCAGCGCTGGGTCATACAAGGAAATTCCCATTTATCTTTTTCCCAAATCCCATCAGCATCCTGTGGGAAGCATTTTGGAGCTCCGGGGGGCTGGGAAAGATTTTTCAGGTGGATTTTGTGCCCGTGCTCACTGCCAGGGGAAAAGGGAAAATGGGAGGTTTGAGCCAGCCCTGGGTCATACAAGGAAATTCCCATTTATTTATTTTTTCCCCAGATCCCATCAGCATCCTATGGAAAGCACTGAGGAGCTCCCGGGGGGCTGGGAAAGATTTTCCAGGAGGATTTTTTGCTCGTACCCACTGCCAGGGGAAAAGGGGAAATCGGAGATTTCAGCCAGTGTTGGGTCATAGAAAGAAATTCCCATTTATTTATTTTTTCCCCAAATCTCTTTAGTATCCTGTGGGAAGCACTGAGGAGCTCCAGGGGGGCTGGGAAAGCTTTTCCAGGAGGATTTTGTGCCCGTGCTCTCTGCCGGGGCTGGGGGAACCTGGAGCTGGGGTTGGTTTGCAGCCCCCCCGAGCTGGGAGCATTCCTGGCACCTCCATTCCACCGATCCCAAGGAATTCCCGGCACCTCCATTCCCTCTGATCCCAGGGAATTCCCGGCACCTCCATTCCCTCTGATCCCAGGGAACTCCCGACAGGGCCAGGAAGGATTTTCCTGCTGGATTCTCCTGCTCGTGGCTGTGTCCCCCTGCACAGCCCGGAGCTGTTTTGGGGCACCCATCGCCCCTAAATGCACCCCTAAAGGCGCTGGGGTGGCAGCAGCTCCAGCCCGGCTGCATCCAGCAGGGTGGGGACACCCCTGGCACTGTCACTGCCAGGGTGGGGACACCCCTGGCACTGTCACTGTCACTGCCGGGGTGGGGACACCCCTGTCACCTCCCTGGTGCCATGGCACTGTCACTGCCGGGGTGGGGACACTGCTGTCACTGTCACTGCCAGGTGGGGACACCTCTGTCACCTCCCTGGCCCCATGGCACTGTCACTGCCAGCGTGGGGACACCTCTGTCACTGTCAGGGTGAGGACACCACTGTCACTGTCACTGCCAGCGTGGGGACACCGCTGTCACCTCCTTTGTGCCATGGCACTGTCACTGCCGGGGTGGGGACACCCCTGTCACTGTCACTGCCAGCGTGGGGACACCCCTGTCACTGTCACTGCCAGGGTGGGGACACCGCTGTCACCTCCCTGGTGGGGACACCCCTGGCACCTCCTTGGCACTGTGGCGCTGTCACTGCCAGAGTGGGGACACCGCTGTCACTTCCTTTGTGCCATGGCACTGTCACTGCCAGGGTGAGGACACCCCTGTCACTGTCAGGGTGAGGACACCCCTGTCACTGTCAGGGTGAGGACACCCCTGTCACTGTCACTGCCGGGTGGGGACACCGCTGTCACCTCCCTGGTGGGGACACCTCTGTCACTGTCACTGCCGGGGTGGGGACACCTCTGTCACCTCCCTGGCCCCGTGGCCTTACAGAGGGCCCGTCCTGGCCCACCCTGGCGCTGTCCCCAACCCACTTTGGGATCGTCCCTGCAACTGCACTTGGAGACAGCTCCAGGGGGAAGGAAGGAGCTGGAATCTGACATTCCCATTGCCGCAGACATTCCCTAGGAGACTGAAGGAGCTGGAATTCGGCATTCCCACTGCTCCAGACATTCCCTGGAGGAAATAAGGAGATGGAATCAGACATTCCCACTGCCCCACACATTCCTTGGAGGAAGGAAGGAGCTGGAATTCGGCATTCCCACTGCCCCACACATTCCCTGGGAAACTGAAGGAGCTGGAATTCGGCATTCCCACTGCTCCAGCCATTCCTTGGGAGACTGAAGGAGCTGGAAATCGACATTCTTACTGCCCCACACATTCCCTGGGGGAAATAAGGAGCTGGAATTGATATTCCAACTGCACCACACATTCCTTGGGAAAAAGAAGGAGCTGGAATCCGGCATTCCAACTGCCCCAGACATTCCCTGGGGGATGGAACAAGCTGGAATCCGGCATTCCCACTGCCTCACACAGTCCTCGGAGGACAGAAGGATCTGGAATCAGAGATTGCCACTGCCCCACACATTCCCTGGGGGAAATAAGGAGCTGGAATTGATATTCCCAACACCCCACACATTCCTTGGGCAACAGAAGGAGCTGGAATCCGACATTCCAAGTGCCCCAGACATTCCCTGGGGGCTGGAACAAGCTGGAATCCGGCATTCCCACCGCCTCACACATTCCTTGGGGGACTGAAGGATCTGGAATCCTGTATTGCCCCTGCCCCACACATTCCCTGGGAGACTGAAGGATCTGGAATTCGGCAATTCCCACTGCCCCTCACATTCCTTGGGGGACTGAAGGAGCTGGAATCAAAGATTCCCTCTTCCCCACACATTCCTTGGAGGACAGAACGAGCTGGAATCCATCATTCCCGCTGCCCCACACATTCCCTGGGGGACAGAACGAGCTGGAATCCGACATTCCCACCGCCCCACACATTCCTTGGGGGCTGGAACGAGCTGGAATCCGACATTCCCACCGCCCCACACATTCCCTGGGGGCTGGAACGAGCTGGAATCCGTCATTCCCACTGCCCCACACATTCCTTGGGGGACTGAAGGATCTGGAATTCGGCATTCCCGCTGCCCCTCACATTCCTTGGGGGACTGAAGGAGCTGGAATCAAAGATTCCCTCTTCCCCACACTTTCCCTGGGGGACAGAACGAGCTGGATTCCCTCATTCCCGCTGCCCCACACATTCCCTGGGGGACAGAACGAGCTGGAATCCATCATTCCCGCTGCCCCACACTTTCCCTGGGGGACAGAACGAGCTGGAATCCGACATTCCCACCGCCCCACACATTCCTTGGAGGACAGAACGAGCTGGAATCCGACATTCCCACCACCCCGCACATTCCCTGGGGGCTGGAACGAGCTGGAATCCCTCATTCCCACCGCCCCACACATTCCCTGGGTGCTGGAACGAGCTGGAATCCCTCATTCCCACCGCCCCACACATTCCCTGGGGGCTGGAACAAACTGGAATCCCTCATTCCCACTGCCCCACACATTCCCTGGGGGCCGGACGAGCTGTCCCGGGGCCCTGCCCGTGCCCGCCTCTCCCCCGCCGCTCCCGCCGCGCTCGCTGCCGCAGAGGCTGAGTAATTCCTGTGGCTCCTCCGGCAGCCGGGAACATCCCGATCCAGGATTTAATTGCGTGGGATCGCAGCCGAGCCGCCGCTGATTTATCCTCCCTGCTGCGCCAGCGGCTTCTGCCGGGAGAAAATTCCCTGGGAAAGGGTTAAAAGTTTTCCTTGGGAAAAGAAAAAAAAACCAACCCCCCCCCGCAAAAAAACCCCAAACCACCCCCCCCCAAAAAAAAAACCCAAAAAAACCCCCAAAAAACCAAACAAAACCAAACCAAAAAACCAAAACCCCCCCCAAAAAAACCCCAAACCAAACCCAAAACCAAAAAGAAAAAAAAAAAAAAAACCAAAAAAACCCAGAAAACAAAAAAAACCCCAAAAACCCAAAATCAAGACCAAAAAAAAATAAACCAACAAACCCAAAAAAACCCGAAAACAAAACATAAAACACCAAAAAAACCAAAACCAAACCCCCCCAAAAAACAGAAAAACAAAAAAACCCCAAAACCAGAAAAACAAAAAAACCCCAAAAAACCCAAACCCAAAATCAAAACCAAAAAAAACCCCCAAAAAACCAGAAAAAACAAAAAAAACCCCAAAACCCCCAGAAAAACAAAAAAATAACCCCAAAAAACCAGAAAAACAACAACAACAACAAAAACCCCAAAAAACCCAAAACCAAAAAAAACCCCAAAGCCCCAAAAAACCAGAAAAACAAAAAAACCCAAAAAACCCAGAAAAACAAAAACCCCCAAAAAACCCAAACCCAAAACCAAAAAAAACCCCAAACCCCAAAAAACCCAGAAAAACAAACAAACAAAAAAACCCCAAAAAAACCCCAAACCAAAAGAAAACCCAACCCCTCCTCCAAAAAAACCCCCAAAAACCCTCGGAGCCTGGGTTGGGTTTTTCCCTCTGACACTTGTGGGGTCGTGAGGAAATTCCCGATCTTTTATCCCTTCAGACACCCCAGGGAGCCGCCCTGAGGGATTGAGGGATTTTCCTGGAGAATCGGGGGATTTGGGGGTTAAGCCGGGCTCAGCCAAGCTCAGCTCTGCCAGACCTGGATGAGCAAAAAGCTCCAGCGCCTTTTGTTCCCTTCTGGATCCGGGAATCCCTGCACGATCCCAAATCCCGGCTTTGTCCTCCGCTCCCCCATCCCAAATTAAACCCAATTCCCATAAATTTTGGGGATTCCCATGTCCCTGTGGCAGGGATGGGGATGGGATCCCAAATTGGGAAATTCCCAAATCCAGAGGCCTGAATTCCCTTCCCACATCCCAAGAATTCCTCACCTTTCCACCCCTCCAATGTGGGATCCCAAATCCCGTTTTTAACCCCAATCCCAAATCATGGCGGCCTCCCCAAATCCCATGGAAAGACCCCAAAATCCTTCGGAAATCCTTCCCACCATCCAGGGATGGGAATTTTCCTTCCCTTCCCTCATTCCCCATTTGGGGCCATTTTATGGCCGCCCATAAATCCGGGCTGATCCCATAAAAAGTGGGAATAATGGGAATTAGAGCCCCAATGGGATCCGCTCCCTCCTCCAGCACTGGGAATTTCTCCTTCCCTCATTCCCAGACATTTTCACCTTGGGAAGGAATTCCGGGCTCAACACACCTGGTGGAGCTTCCCCTTTTATAGGGTTTTTGTAATGGATAAAATGGGGTTTTTAATGGATAATGTGGGAAATTTTGTGGATAATATGGGAATTTTTTTATGGATAATGTGGTTTTTTTTTAATGGATAATGTGTGGGGTTTTTTATGGATAATGTGGGGATTTTTATGGATAATGTGGGGTTTTTATGGATAATGTGGGGTTTTTATGGATAATGTGGGGTTTTTATGGATAATGAGGGTTTTTTAATGGATAATATGGGAAATTTTATGGATAACATGGGAATTTTTTATGGATAATGTGGGATTTTTTATGGATAATATGGGAATTTTTTATGGATAACATGGGAATTTTTTATGGATAACATGGGAATTTTTTATGGATAATGTGGGATTTTTTTATGGATAATATGGGAATTTTTTATGGATAACATGGGAATTTTTTATGGATAATGTGGGATTTTTTATGGATAAAGTGGGATTTTTTTATGGATAATGTGGGTTTATTTATGGATAACATGGGCGATGTTTTATGGATAACTTGGGGTTCTTTATGGATAATGTGGGGATTTTTTATGGATAACTTGGGAATTTTTTATGGATAATGTGGGGAGGTTTATGGATAACGTGGGGGGTGGATTATAAATAATTTGGGTTTTTTATGGATAATGTGGGGTTTTTATGGATAATGAGAGTTTTTTAATGGATAATGTGGGGATTTTTTATGGATAACTTGGGATTTTTCTATGGATAATGAGGGGGTTTTTATGGATAACATGAGGGGGTTTTTATGGATAATATGGGATTTTTTATGGATAACATGGGGGTGGTTTATGAATAACTTGGGGTTTTTAATGGATAATTTGAGAGTTTTTTATGGATAATGTGGGAATTTTTTAATGGATAATGTGGGGGATTTTTATGGATAACTTGGGGGGTGTTTTATGGATAATGAGGGGTTTTTTATGGATAATGTGGGTTTATTTATGGATACCATGGGGAGGGATTTTATGGATAATGAGGGGGTTTTTATGGAAAACATGAGGGTTATTTTATGAATAGTATGGGATTTTTTATGGATAATGAGGGTTTTTTTATGGATAACATGGAATTTTTTATGGATAACATGGGGGGTGGTTTATGTATAACATGGGGGGTGGTTTATGGCTAATTTGGGTTTTTTTTATGGATAATGAGGGTTTTTTTATGGATAACATGGAATTTTTTATGGATAACATGGGGGGTGGTTTATGTATAACATGGGGGGTTTTTTATGGATAATGTGGGAATGTTTTTAATGGATAATGTGGGATTTTTTAATGGATAATGAGGGATTTTTTATGGACAATGTGGGTTTATTTATGGATAATATGGTGGGGGGTTATAGAAAATGAGGGTTTTTTATGGATAACATGGAATTTTTTAAATGGATAATGTGGGGGGTTTATGGATAACATGGGGGTGGTTTATAAATAACTTGGGGTTTTTTATGGATAATGTGGGATTTTTTATGGATAATGTGGGTTTATTTATGGATAGCATGGGTGATGTTTTATGGATAACTTGGGGTTCTTTATGGATAATGTGGGGATTTTTTATGGATAACTTGGGATTTTTCTATGGATAATGAGGGGGTTTTTACGGATAACATGAGGGGGTTTTTATGGATAATATGGGATTTTTTATGGATAACATGGTGGGTGGTTTATGAATAACTTGGGGTTTTTAATGGATAATTTGAGAGTTTTTTATGGATAATGTGGGAATTTTTTAATGGATAATGTGGAGGATTTTTATGGATAACTTGGGGGGTGTTTTATGGATAATGAGGGTTTTTTATGGATAATGTGGGTTTATTTATGGATACCATGGGGAGGGATTTTATGGATAATGAGGGGGTTTTTATGGAAAACATGAGGTTATTTTATGGATAGTATGGGATTTTTTATGGATAATGAGGGTTTTTTATGGATAACATGGAATTTTTTATGGATAACATGGGGGGTGGTTTATGTATAACATGGGGGTTTTTTTATGGATAATGTGGGAATTTTAATGGATAATGTGGGAATTTTTAAATGGATAATGTGGGATTTTTTATGGATAATGTGGGTTTATTTATGGATAATATGGTGGGGGGGTTACAGAAAATGAGGGTTTTTTATGGATAACATGGAATTTTTTAAATGGATAATGTGTGGGGTTTATGGATAACATGGGGGTGGTTTATAAATAACTTGGGTTTTTTTTTATGGATAACGTGGGAATTGTTATGGATAATGTGGGTTTATTTATGGATAACATGGGGGGTGTTTTATGGATAATGAGGTTTTTTTATGGATAATGTGGGAATTTTTATGGATAACGTGGGTTTATTTATGGATAACATGGGGGGTGTTTTATGGATAATGAGGGTTTTTTTATGGATAATGTGGTGATTTTTTTATGGATAACTTGGGAATTTTTTATGGATAACGTGGGGGGTGGATTATAAATAATTTGGGTTTTTTATGGATAATGTGGGAATTTTTTATGGATAATGTGGGGGTTTTTTTTAAGGATAATGTGGGGTGTTTTTTATGGATAATGTGTGGGGTTTTTTATGGATAATGTGGGGTTTTTATGGATAATGAGAGTTTTTTAATGGATAATATGGGAATTTTTTATGGATAACATGGGAATTTTTTATGGATAATGTGGGATTTTTTATGGATAACGTGGGTTTATTTATGGATTACACGGGCGATGTTTTATGGATAACTTGGGGTTCTTTATGGATAATGTGGGGATTTTTTATGGATAACTTGGGATTTTTCTATGGATAATGAGGCGGTTTTTATGGATAACATGAGGGGGTTTTTATGGATAATGTGGGATTTTTTATGTATAACATGGGGGTGGTTTATGAATAACTTGGGGTTTTTAATGGATAATTTGAGAGTTTTTTATCGAGAATGTGGGAATTTTTTAATGGATAATGTGGGGGATTTTTATGGATAACTTGGGGGGTGTTTTATGGATAATGAGGGTTTTTTATGGATAATGTGGGTTTATTTATGGATACCATGGGGAGGGATTTTATGGATAATGAGGGGGTTTTTATGGAAAACATGAGGTTATTTTATGGATAGTATGGGATTTTTTATGGATAATGAGGGTTTTTTTATGGATAATGAGGGTTTTTTATGGATAACATGGAATTTTTTATGGATAACATGGGGGGTGGTTTATGTATAACATGGGGGGGTTTTTTATGGATAATGTGGGAATTTTTTTATGGATAATGTGGGGTTTTTTATGGATAATGTGGGTTTATTTATGGATAATATGGTGGGGGGTTATAGAAAATGAGGATTTTTTTATGGATAACATGGAATTTTTTATGGATAATGTGGGGGGGGTTATGGATAACATGGGGGTGGATTATAAATAACTTGGGGTTTTTTTATGGATAACGTGGGAATTTTTATGGATAACGTGGGTTTATTTATGGATAACATGGGGGGTGTTTTATGGATAATGAAGGGTTTTTTATGGATAATGTGGGGATTTTTTATGGATAACTTGGGAATTTTTTATGGACAATGTGGGGGTTTTTATGGTTAATGAGGGTTTTTCATGGATAATGTGGGGTTTTTATGGATAACATGGGGGGTGGTTTATGAATAACTTGGGGTTTTTAATGGATAATTTGAGAGTTTTTTATGGATAATGTGGGAATTTTTTAATGGATAATCTGGGATTTTTTATGGATAATGTGGGAATTTTTTAATGGATAACGTGGGTTTATTTATGGATAACATGGGGGGTTTATTTATGGATAATGAGGGTTTTTTATGGATAATGTGGGGATTTTTTATGGATAACTTGGGAATTTTTTATGGACAATGTGGGGTTTTTATGGATAATGAGGAGTTTTTTATGGATAACGTGGGATTTTTTTATGGATAACATGGGGGTGGTTTATGAATAACTTGGGGTTTTTAATGGATAATGTGAGAGTTTTTTATGGATAACATGGGAATTTTTTATGGATAATCTGGGATTTTTTATGGATAATGTGGGAATTTTTATGGATAACGTGGGTTTATTTATGGATAACATGGGGGGTTTATTTATGGATAATGAGGGGTTTTTTATGGATAATGTGGGGATTTTTTTATGGATAACTTGGTTTTTTTATGGATAATGTGAGGATTTTTTAATGGATATCATGGGAATTTTTAATGGCTAATGTGAGTTTTTTAATGGATCACGTTGGGGGTGTTTATGGATAACGAGGGGTTTTTTATGGATAATGTGGTGGAATTTTTAATGGATAACTTGGGAATTCTTATGGATGATAACAGAGGGATATTTTATGGATAACACAGAGGATTTTTTATGGATAATGTGGAGTGTCAGTGTCACAGGGGCTGTGGGATGTCACCATCACAGGGTTCAGTGCAGTGTCCCCGCAGCCGTGACAGGGGTTGGGTTCCCTGGCAGTTTTCCACAGTTCCTTCATAGGGAAAAAAATCCTGGAGCCCTCTTGAATCACTGGGAATGGCTCATCTGTGAGTGGCCCTTGTCCTTGGCCTTGTCCTTGTCCTCATCCTTGTCCTTGTCCTCGTCCTCGTCCTTGTCCTTGTCCTTGTCCTTGTCCTTGTCCTCGTCCTCATCCTTGTCCTTGTCCTCGTCCTCGTCCTCGTCCTCGTCCTTGTCCTTGTCCTTGTCCTCGTCCTCGTCCTCGTCCTTGTCCTCGTCCTCGTCCTCGTCCTCGTCCTCATCCTTGTCCTTGTCCTCGTCCTCGTCCTCGTCCTCGTCCTCATCCTTGTCCTTGTCCTCGTCCTCGTCCTCGTCCTCATCCTTGTCCTTGTCCTCGTCCTCGTCCTCGTCCTTGTCCTTGTCCTTGTCCTTGTCCTTGTCCTCGTCCTCGTCCTTGTCCTTGTCCTCGTCCTTGTCCTTGTCCTTGTCCTCGTCCTCATCCTTGTCCTCATCCTCATCCTCGTCCTCATCCTTGTCCTCGTCCTCGTCCTCGTCCTCGTCCTTGTCCTTGTCCTTGTCCTTGTCCTTGTCCTTGTCCCCTCCTTGTCCTTGTCTTTGTCCCTGTCCTTGTCCTTGTCCTCGTCCCTGTCTTTGTCCTCATCCTCATCCTCGTCCTCATCCTTGTCCTTGTCCTCGTCCTCGTCCTCATCCTCATCCTCATCCTCATCCTCTTCCTCTTCCTCTTCCTCTTCCTCTTCCTCTTCCTCTTCCTCTTCCTCTTCCTCTTCCTCTTCCTCTTCCTCTTCCTTGTCCTCATTATTGTCCTTGTTCTTTTTTCCATGTTCCTCATCCTCATCCTCATTCCCTGTCCTTGTCCCCCATTAGTTCCATGCCAAGGGACCAGGTCACCCCCCAGACCCCATTTTAATGGGATTTCCGTGATCCCTGGTCCCCATTTTAATGGGATTTCTGTGTTCCTGATCCCCATTTTAACGGGATTTCTGTGTTTCTGGTCCCCATTTTAATGGGATTTCCATGTTTCTGGTGCTCCCCCAAACCCCATTCATGGGATTTCCGTGCTCCTGGTCCTCATTTTAATGGGATTTCCTTGTTCCCAGTGCCCCCACAGACCCCATAATGGGATTTCCTGATCCTGCTCCAGCTCCTCCAGACCCCAGGCCTGGCCACGAATTCCTTGGGTTCCTTGGATTCCGTGGATTCCTTGGATCGCCCCTGCACGGTTTGGAGCTCAATTCCCACAAACCCCGTGGATTTTCCAGGGCTCCAACCCCATTGGGATCAGCCGGAAGTGCTGCAGTGCTGAGAGGCAAAACCCACCGGGATGGAGAGGATGGAGCAGGGAGAAAAACCCACAGGAATGGGAAAAATGGGAGAAAAACCCACAGGAATGGGAAAAATGAGAGAAAAACCCACAAGAATCGGAAAAATGGGAGAAAACCCCACAGGAATTGGAAAAATGGGAGAAAAACCCACAGGAATGGGAAAAATGGGAGAAAAATCCACAGGAATGGGAAAAATGGGAGAAAAACCCACAGGAATTGGAAAAATGGGAGAAAACCCCACAGGAATGGGAAAAATGGGAGAAAACCCCACAGGAATGGGTAAAATGGGAGAAAACCCCACAGGAATGGGAAAAATGGGAGAAAAATCCACAGGAATGGGAAAAATGGGAGAAAAATCCACAGGAATGGGAAAAATTGGAGAAAAATCCACAGGAATGGGAAAAATGGGAGAAAAATCCACAGGAATGGGAAAAATGGGAGAAAAACCCACAGGAATTGGAAAAATGGAAGAAAAATCAACAGGAATGGGAAAAATGGGAGAAAAACCCACAGGAATGGGGAAAATGGGAGAAAAATCCACAGGAATGGGAAAAATGGGGAAAAAACCCACAGGAATTGGAAAAATGGGAGAAAACCCCACAGGAATGGGAAAAAAGGGAGAAAAATCCACAGGAATGGGAAAAATGGGGAAAAACCCACAGGAATGGGAAAAATGGGAGAAAAATCCACAGGAATCAGAAAAATGGGAGAAAACCCCTGGAATCTGCTTTTTAGGGGGGCACGGAAATGTTTTTCTGCAGCTTTGGCACATCCTGGAGGGGTGGGTGAGGCTCAGACCGGGCAGGACGAGGTTTGCTCCCAGTTTGTCCCAGTTTGTCCCAGTTCCTGGCAGTGGAGCCCTGGAAAGGCGGTGGGAGATCGGGAATGCTCCCGGCTGGAGGAGGAGGAGGAGGAAGAGGAGGAGGAGGCTCAGGGTTGCCATGGCGATCGAGCATCTCCAAATCCCGGGATTATTTATCCCCGGGTTTGTTTGGGCGGAGGGAAAACCCTGAGGGTTGGGATGTGAGGAAGAGGAGCGTGGGAGCCCAGGAATTCTGAGCCTGGAGGAGAAATCCCGAAATTCCAGCTCTGGGGCTCAGCTCCGCCTTTGGAGCAGCAAAATTTGGGGAGTTTGGGGTGGTTTGTGGGGGTTTTGTCCTCTCGGGGATGCTGTGATCCCAAATCCGCCCTGGATTTCCACTGTGGGATCTGACCCACGGAATCCAGGCTTCATTTTGGGATTAATTGGGAATCCAGGCTTCTTTTTGGGATTTGGAATCCAGGTTTCACTTTGGGGTCAATTTGGGAATCCAGGCTTCTTTTTGGGATTTGGAATCCAGGTTTCACTTTGGGGTCAATTTGGGAATCCAGGCTTCATTTTGGGATTTTTGGGAATACAGGTTTTATTTTGGGATTTGGAATCCAGGCTTTATTTTGGGATCAATTTGGGAATCCAGGCTTCATTTTGGCATTAATTTTGGAATCCAGGCTTCATTTTGGGATTTGTGAATCCAGGTTTTATTTTGGGATTAATTTGTGAATCCAGGTTTTATTTTGGGATTTGGAATCCAGGCTTCATTTTGGGATTTGGAATCCAGGCTTCATTTTGGGATCAATTTGGGTGTCTGGATGGGTTTGGATCAGGCCCTGGCGCTGTCTGTGCAGCCGGCTGGATGCTGGGAATTCTTCCCAAAGCCATTTCCCGAATTCCAGAGGGGCTGGATTGAGGGATCCTCTGATTTCTGGGATTCAACTCCACCTCCCTCTATCCCTTCCTGGAGTCCTGGAGCATCCCGGGCACTTCCAGCTGCAAATTCCCTTGGGAAGAACCACCCGGGTCCCCTCCTTGGGCCTCAGCCTGTGCCGGGGTTGGCGACATTCCAGGGATTGCTCCAGGGATTCCTCCAGGAATTCAGGATGCTCCTTCCAGACACGTCCCTGCTCTGCCACTCCCGAGGAAAACCGGGACACCTGGGGATGTTCGGGGCTGGAATTTCTGGATAAAACCAGACAAGAGGCACCGAGAGAGGCGGGAATGTTGTGGTGTTTGCTGTGGTTCCAGCTCCCTCCTTTCCATGGGATCCGGAATTGCTCCCAAACCTCATCCCCGATTCCTTTTGATGCTTCCGGTGTCCCTGTTCTGTAAATCCCAGTGTGGGAACACCGTGGATTTTATGGATGAGGGGGCACCTCGGGTTTTCACATCAAAGGATGAGGGGGAAAAATAAAACTCCAGGAAATCAGGAGGGAAAAAGGAGAAATGGATTAATTTTGGGTTTGCCAACAGAGGTCAGTGGGAAGCGTGGAGGAGGTTGGAACTGGGGGAAGGAATCCCGTTATTCTGGGAATGTTTTCAGAGCAGGAAAGGGAGGGAAAAGGGAAAAAGACAAGGGAAAAGGGAAAAGATAGAAGGGAAAGGGGGAAAGGAAAAGGGAAAGGGATTAAAGGACAAAAATGGGGTAAAAATGGGGAACGGGGAAAGAAGGGAAAAGGTGGAAAAGGGAAGGGAAAAGGGAAGGGAAAAGGGAAAAGAAGGGAAAAGAAGGGAAAGAAGGGAAGGGAAGGGAAGGGAAGGGAAGGGAAGGAAGGGAAGGGAAGGGAAGGGAAGGGAAGGGAAGGGAAGGGAAGGGAAGGGAAGGGAAGGGAAGGGAAGGGAAGGGAAGGGAAGGGAAGGGAAGGGAAGGGAAGGGAAGGGAAGGGAAGGGAAGGGAAGGGAAGGGAAGGAAAGGAAAGGAAAGGAAAGGAAAGGAAAGGAAAGGAAAGGAAAGGAAAGGAAAGGAAAGGAAAGGAAAGGAAAGGAAAGGAAAGGAAAGGAAAGGAAAGGAAAGGAAAGGAAAGGAAAGGAAAGGAAAGGAAAGGAAAGGAAGGAAAGGAAAGGAAAGGAAAGGAAAGGAAAGGAAAGGAAAGGAAAGGAAAGGAAAGGAAAGGAAAGGAAAGGAAAGGAAAGGAAAGGAAAGGAAAGGAAAGGAAAGGAAAGGAAAGGAAAGGAAAGGAAAGGAAAGGAAAGGAAAGGAAAGGAAAGGAAAGGAAAGGAAAGGAAAGGAAATCCCTTTCCCAACCCTTGGACAATGGATTCCCCTCTTTGCCCCCTCTCTGGATCACTTTGCCGCCCTTCCTTTATTTCTTGGAGTGAGTTTTGTTTTCCTTGGGCATTCCCGGGCTCCAGCTGGTGCCAGGTTGGGCCATTCCAGGCCTCAGCTCCCGCTGCTCCCAGAGCCCCAGCTGGGATTGGAGCCCGTCTGCCCGAGGCCCCTCCAGAGCTTTCCAGAGCTTTCTGCAGCTCTGACTGGGAATTCTTCAGAAAAACACGACAGGAAAGAGTAAATGGAGCTGCTGAACCCCATTCCCCTTCCCAAGGGATTTCTGGGAAGGCCAAGGAGCACCCTCAGGGAATGAGGGTCCCACCGGAGCTGTCACCCATGGGTGGGAGCAGGGATGAGGATTTTTCCTGGCTGTGGGTGCTGAAGGAGCTTTGGGAATCCTCCCAAAATCAGGGAATGGTTTGGAATGGAGGTCACAGGATCCCTGAGCAGGGACATCTCCCGCCAAACCTCATCCCAGAGCCAGCAGGATGATATTCCATGGAAAAACAGCACGGACAACACTCCCAGAACTCCAAAACCCCAGGAAAAAAAAACGAGATTTGGCTAAAAAACCCTCAACCACTCTAGGGGAGGAGAGGAAAAATCCAGGAATATTTTCCAAGAGCCTCCCCCTGCTCCAGCACGGGGAGGACAATGACAAACGAGGTGAACTCGGGGAGGCTGCGGAGAAAATCTTGGCAGCGGGCGGAAAAGGCGCTGCCAGATCCCGGGGAATTTTAACTGGCATTTAATTAGCGGCGCTCAGGTGGTCACAGGAGCGCTGGCGGTGCCGCAGTTCCCGGCATTTGTTAATTAAAGCCGCTCCTGACAGGGATTAACGACTTCTTAATGAATCTGTTGTCGTAATGGCTTATTAAGTTGTGGCTTTGCACCCCACGCCGCCGGTTTTCCTGGGAATTGTGGTGTCCAAAGGGATGGGGGGATGGGAGGGATGGGGGCACGGCTCCTCCCAAAAAATTGGGAATTTGTGGATTGAGGTGTGGGAATAGGGAGAGGAGGTGGCGTGGCCATGGAGGTAAAATTTTGGGAGGTGCTGCTGGTGGAGGGAAACGGGAATTTGGGATGGGGTGGGAGATCCCAGTGCTGCTGGTGGAAAAAATGGGAATCAGGGATGGGGTGGGATATCCCAACTCTGCTCCTGGAGAATAATGGGAATTTGGGATGGGTGTGGGAGATCCCAGCATTGCTGATGGAAAAAAATGGGAATCAGGGATCAAGGTGGGAGATGCCAACTGTGCTCCTGGAGGACATCGGGAATCAGGGATGGATGTGGCAGAGCCCAGCCCTGCTCCTGGAGCTCCACCTGAAAGTCTCGGAAAACGGCTCCGAAAATGAGGAGCAGGGAATGAGGAGAACAAGGAATTCTGCCAGGCTGGGATTCCAGAAATGGAGGAAAACGGACCCAGAGTTTCCTTCCTGGTGGAGCATTGGACGGGATTGTGCCCATCCCATCCCATGGATCCCATCCCATCCTGTGGAACCCATCCCATGGATCCCATCCTACCCCATGGATCCCATCCCATCCCGTGGATCCCATCCCATCGACCCCATCCCATCCCATTCTATAGATCCCATCCCATGGAATCCATCGCATCCCATGGATGCCATCCCATGGGTCCCATCCCATCCCATTCTATAGATCCCATCCCATGGATCCCATCTCATCCCATGGATCCCATCCCATCCCATCCCATGGATCCCATCCTATGGATCCCATCCCATCCCATGGATCCCACCCCATGGGTCCCATCCCATCCCATGGATCCCATCCCATTCTATAGATCCCATCCCATGGATCCCATCCCGTTCCATTCTATAGATGCCATTCCATGGAAACCATCCCATCCCATGGATCCCATCCTACCCCATGGATCCCATAGATCTCACCCCATCCCATGGATCCCATCCCATCCCATGGATCCTGTCCCACAGATCCCATCCCACAGATCCCATCCCATCCCATCCCATCCCATCCCATCCCATCCCATCCCATCCCATCCCATCCCATCCCATCCCATCCCATCCCATCCCATCCCATCCTATCCCATTCCATCCCAGCTGCTTTCCCACACGGCTCCCTCAGAACCGGACACAGAGTCAGATTTTCCCCCAAAAGCCACCTGCAGGATCCAGGATCCTCACCCCATCCATTCCCCAGGCCCTGCCGCATTCCCGCATTCCCAGGAATTCCTGCTGGCAGCCCACAGAAGGCGCCGCCGTTGACATTCCCGGGAGCACAAATCCCAGGAATAGCTCCCGTCCCATTTCACTCCGGCTAAATTTAACCTCCACGTTCTCCTCGGAGCGGGCTCGGCTCCAATTAGCTAATGAGGAGGATGATTAAGGATCATTCCCGAGCTTTGCGTCTCCAGCCTCTCTCCCACTCCTTCCCTGAATAACAATTCCTGCTTGTGCAGCATGGGCAGAGCATTCCCAGGAAAGGGAAGAGCAGCTCCATTCTTTTTCCATGGAAGGACCTTGGAATTCCCTTCCTTGTGTCCATTTCCATGGAAAGATCTTGGAATTCCTTTCCTTGTGTTGCTTTTCCATGGAAAGAACCTTGGAATTCCCTTCCTTGTGTCCCTTTTCCATGGAAAGATCTTGGAATTCCTTTCCTTGTGTTGCTTTTCCATGGAAAGAACCTTGGAATTCCTTTCCTCTGTTCTCTTTTTCATGGAAAAAACCTCAGAATTCCCTTCCTCATCTCCCTTTTTTTCTGGAAGAACCTTGGAATTCCTTTCCTCGTGTCCCTTTTTCATGGAAAAAACCTCGGAATTCCCTTCCTCATCTCCCTTTTTGTGGAAGAACCTTGGAATTCCTTCCTTGTGTCCCTTTTGCATGGAAAAGACCTTGGAATTCCTTTCCTCATCTGCCTTTTTTGTGGAAGAACCTTGGAATTCCTTCCTTGTGTCCATTTCCATGGAAAGAACCTTGAAATTCCTTTCCTCATGTCCCCTTTTCATGGAAAGATCTTGGAATTCCCTTCCTTGTGCCCCTTTTCCATGGAACACTCTTTGGAATTCCCCTCCTCCCTGTGCTGCTCCCCATGAGGGCTGAATACCTAAAAAAATCCCTGGATATTGATTCCCTGGAGCTCCATGGAGATGAAAGGGGAATGATCCCTTAAAGGGGTCAGGGAGAGGATGAATCCCCTGTTCGCTCATCCCAAACCCGGGATGGGGTTGGGATCCCGGCTGGGATCATCCCGAGGTTTCAGGGGAGAGGGAACAGCTCGGGAATGGGATGGAATCACGGGAATGTCGCTGCTGGGACTGGGATGGATCCAAGCTCCGTTCCTGGTTGGATTTGCGTTATCCCGGGCTGGGCTGGGCAGGAAGGATCCCAAAATCTCATCCCATATCCCACCCCAACACCTCCCACTATCCCAGGCTGCTCCAAGCCCTGTCCAGCCTGGAATTGGACAATTCCAGGGATTCAGCCAGAGCTCTGCAGGGAATTCCATCCCAGCCGGGAATTCTTTCCCAACATCCCATCCATCCCACCCCTCTGGCAGTGGGAAACCATTCCCTATGTCCTGCTGAAAATTCCTTTTCCCACTTCCAGGAATTCTCCTGGCAGGTGGGACCACCTGGGATCCATCCCACTCCACTTCCCACGGGATTTTCCTGTCCTTGGAATTCCCAACACTGCCGCAGATCCGCGGCCTCCGGAGTCTCATTCCCGCTGATCCATGTCCTGTCCGCGCCTAAGCAGATGTTAATTTATTAATTAATTGCTGTGGTTAATGACAGGGTGAGGATTAACGAGGGCCGATCCCGCTGAGCGTTCCTTGGGAAGTGACAGCTCCGCGCATCCGACGCTTCCCGGGGGGTTTGGGAACCTCCAAAAATCCTTCCAAGGGTTTTTTGGGAAGCTCAGGACTCGTGGAAAGTCCTTGGAATTACTCAAACCATTCAGGATGGAATTATTCCCATGGAATTTTCCCGTGGAAGCACCTCCGGTCGGGAGCTGCTTCCCACCGGCTCAGATTTGTCAGGCCAAGGTTGGAACGGAGAAAATTCCTCCCAGGAAATAATTCCAAGGACAAATTTTTGCCTGGAAAACTTCCCTGTGAGCGGCTTTTGGGTTTTCCTGGCCGGACAAAAATAAATTTATGGAATGTTTCCCTCGGCAACCGCTCAGGGAGAGATTTTTGGGATGAACTCCAAGCTCTGGCTCCGTTTTCCTTCCATCCCTTCCTCTTCCCGGCAGGATGGCGCTGGGATTGCTGGGGACGGGCAGCTCTGGATTCGTTTTCTGGAAAACTCTTTCCAAAGGTTCCATTGGATTTGGCTGTTGGCTCCAGTGAGGGAGCCAAGAAATCCATCAGCAAAATATTAATGGAAAAAAACCGGAGCTGGAGGAGCTCACGGAGGAGAAATTCGGCTCCTCAGTTGGGGTTGGAGACTGGAAACCGGGAAATGTTGGGAATTCAGGCACTGAAACCTGGGAAATGTTGTGAGTTCAGACACTGGGAAATGTTGGGAATTCAGACTCTGGGCACTGGGAATTCAGGCATTGGAAAATGTTGGGAATTCAGACATTGGGAAATGTTGGGAATTCAGACTCTGGGCATTGGGAAGTGTTGGGAATTCAGGAACTGAGAACTGGGAAATGTTGGGAATTCAGACACTGGGAAATGTTGGGAATTCAGGCACTGATGACTGGGAAATGTTGGGAATTGAGACATTGGAAAATGTTGGGAATTCACACTGAGAAATGTTGGGAATTCAGGCAATGAGAATTGGAAAATGTTGGGAATTTAGACATGGGGAAATGTTGGGAATTCACACTGAGAAATGTTGGGAATTCAGGTGCTGAAAACTGGGAAGTGTTGGGAATTTAGACTCTGGACACTGGGAAGTGCTGGGAATTGAGACATTGGAAAACGTTGGAAATTCAGACATTGGGAAATGTTGGGAATTCAGGCACTGAGAACCGGGAAATGTTGGGAATTCAGACATTGGGAAATGTTGGGAATTTAGGCACTGAAAACTGGGAAATGTTGGGAATTTAGACATCGAGGACTGGGAAATGTTGGGAATTCAGACTCTGGGAAATGTTGGGAATTCAGGCATTGAGAACTGGGAAATGTTGGGAATTCAGACATTGGGAAATGTTGGGAATTCAGGCACTGAGCACTGTAAAGTGTTGGGAATTCACACTGGGAAATGTTGGGAATTCAGACTCTGGACACTGGGAAGTGCTGGGAATTGAGACATTGGAAAATGTTGGAAATTCAGACATTGGGAAATGTTGGGAATTCAGGCACTGAAAACTGGGAAATGTTGGGAATTGAGACAGTGGGAATGTTGGGAATTCAGGCACTGAGGATTAGGAAGTGTTGGGAATTCAGACTCTGGGCACTGGAAATGTTGGGAATTGAGACTGGAAAATGTTGGGAATTCACACTGGGAAATGTTGGGAATTCAAACTAAGGACACTGGGAAGTGCTGGGAATTCAGACATTGGGAAATGTTGGGAGCCAGAAATTCCCCCTGAGCCTCCTTTGCTCCAGGCTGAGCTTCCCCAGCTCCCTCAGGATTCTCCAGGCCCTTCCCAGCTCCCTCAGGATTCTCCAGACCCTTCCAAACTCCCTCAGGATTCTCCAGTCCCTTCCCAGCTCCCTCAGGATTCTCCAGACCCTTCCCAGCTCCCTCAGGATTCTCCAGACCCTTTCTCATCTCCATTCCTTTCCCTGGACACGCTCCAGCCCTAAATTCCCTCCCTGAACCGAGGGAATGAGGGATAATTCCCTTTCCTTAGGATCAACCCCACGGATCAGTCAGAATTAAACAATTTAGGGTTGGAACCAGACCTTGGAAGCCCCTCCCAACCCAAACCCCGCTGTAATTCCACGGATAATGAATTATTCCCTGGATAACGAAGCCGAGGCGGCTGCCGTGGTGCGGGAGTTCCTGGGAATGGTTCCAAGAGGAGAAATCCAAGGATTGCAGCAGCTCCCGCCTCACTCCAGCTAAAATTAACTCCGCTCTCGAGCTGCACTTAAGCAAAACCAGTTGCCATGGCCACGCCGGGGGGCTCCTGGATGCGGGAAAACCGGGAATTCTGGGATAATGAAAAGCTCTGGAATATCCTGGGGAAGTTCATCCACCCTGGAGGATCCTGGGGAAGTTCATCCACCTGTTAAACCCGGAGCGTCCAGGATTTGGGAATGGAAATTCCCCCTCTCTTCCCGATCCGGGATGGGGTTGGACGAGCTGGAGGAAAAATTTGGAATAAATAAAAAGGTGGATAATGGGAGGCTGGCAGGGATCTGAGGGGATTTTTTGGGATTTTGGGATTTGCTGGAAGGTGCTGGAATAGGAGAGGGATGCGGATGTTTATGGCAGCTGATGAATCCTTGATTTGCTGCTGCTCGAATTCCAGTTGGGAATCAGATCTGCACTCCAGGCCTGCTGGGGGCTCTGGGAAAAGCAGGAAAAGAGCCCTGATCCCATGGGAAATGTAGGAAAAATCCCAATCCTACAAAAAGGCAGAAAAGATCCCTGATCCTATGGGAAACCCAGGAAAGGATCCTTGATCCTATGGGAGATCCAGGAAAAGAGCCCAAATCCTATGGGAAATGCAGGAAAACCCCCTGATCCTATAGGAAATGCAGGGGGAAAAAAATCCCAATCCTACAAAAAGGCAGAAAAGAGCCCTGATCTTATGGGAAACCCAGGAAAAGATCCCTGATCCTATGGGAGAGGCAGGAAAAAATCCCAATCCTACAAAAAGACAAAAGAGAGCCCTGATCCTATTGCAAATGCAGGAAAAAAATCCCAATCCTACAAAAAGGCAGAAAAGAGCCCCAATCCTATGGGAGAGGCAGGAAAAAATCGCAATCCTACAAAAAGGCAGAAGAGAGCTCTGATCCTACAGGAGAGTCAGGAAAAAGGCCCTGATCCTACAGGAAATGTAGGAAAAAATCCCAATCCTACAAAAAGGCAGAAAAGATCCCTGATCCTATGGGAAACACAGGAAAAAAAGCCCCAATCCTATGGGAGAGGCAGGAAAACCCCCTGATCCTATTGGAAATGCAGGAAAAAATCCCAATCATACAAAAAAGCAGGAAAAGAGCCCTGATCCTATGGGAAACACAGGAAAAGAGCTCTGATCCTATGGGAAACACGGGAAAAAATCCCAATCCTACAAAAAGGCAGAAGAGAGCCCTGATCTTATGGGAAATGCAGGAAAAGAGCCCAATCTTACAAAAAGGCAGAAAAGAGCCCCAATCCTATGGCAGAGGCAGGAAAACACCCTGATCCTATGGGAAATTCAGGAAAAAAGCCCTGATCCTATGGAAAACCCAGGAAAAGGGCCCTGATCCTACAGGAGAGGCAGGAAAAGATTCCTGATCCCATGGGAAACACAGGAAAAGAGCCCTGATTCTATGGGAAACACGGGAAAAAATCCCAATCCTACAAAAAGGCAGGAAAAGAGCTCCGATCCTACAAAAAGGCAGAAGAGAGCTCTGATCCTATGGGAAACCCAGGGAAAGAACCCTGATCCTATGGGAAATGCAGGAAAAGGTCCCTGATCCTACAGGAAATGTAGGAAAAAACCCTGATCCTATGGGAGAGGCTGGAAAAAAATCCCAATCCTACAAAAAGGCAGAAAAGGTCTCTGATCCTACAGGGGAGGACACCGCGGCTCCTCCCGTGCCATAAATCCCAAATCCCGGCTTTCCCATCCCCTCCCGATCCCACACGAACTCTGGGGCCCGGCACGTTCCTTTGCCGCACGCACAAACACGAACTCATTAGCAGCGCTAATTAACAGCGCTAATTAGCGGGATGCTCCAAAGGGAAGGGAAATGAAGGAGGAGATGGAAGAGGCAGAGAAGAGCGGGGGAGGGATTGGGAAGGGGAAAAAATGGGAATACAAAAGGCACGGAGAGAAAAATCGGGATAAAAACAGAGCTGGGGTTGTTCCCGGATTGTGCCCGGCCGGGATCGGGCACCGGCAGTGCCAGGAAGGATTCCCAATATTCCTGATATCCCTGATATTCCCAATATTCCCGATATTTCTGATAGTCCTGATATTTGGGTGTAAATCGGTGGGAATGTTTTCCCAAGGAAATCCTTGGGAATGGGGGAGGCAAAGGGTGGAAAGGGGTGGGAATGGAAGGAGAGGACTGGGAATGGATGGGAATGGGTGGGAAGGAGTGGGAAAAGGTGGGAATGGAAGGGAATGGAAGGAGAGGATTGGGAATAGCTGGGAATGGATGGGAAGGAGTGGGAATGGGTGGGAACGTGTGGGAATAGGAGTGGGAATGGGCAGGAAGGATTGGGAATGGATTTGAAGGAATGGGAATAGGAGTGGGAATAGGGGTGGGGAGGATTGGGAATGGGCAGGAAGGAGTGGGAATAGGGGTGGGAATAGCTGGGAATAGCTGGGAATGGGTGGGAATGGGAGGGAATGGAAGGGGAGGAGTGGGAATAGGGGTGGGAAAGAGTGGGAATGAATGGGAAGGAATGGGAATGGGTGGGAAGAAGGGGGGAAAGATGGGAATGGGTGGGAATAGGTGGGGAGGATTGGGAATGGATGTGAAGGAGTGGGAATGGGAGTGGGAATGGGTGAGAAGGAATGGGAATAGGAGTGGGAATGGGTGGGAATAGGAGTGGGAAGGGGTGGGAATGGGTGGGAATAGGTGGGAATAGATGGGAAGGAATGGGAATAGGGGTGGGAATAAGTGGGGAGGATTGGGAATGGGCAGGAAGGAGTGGGAATAGGGATGGGAATGAGTGGGAATGGGTGGGAAGAGATGGGAGTGGGAGTGGGAATGGGTGGGAATGGAAGGGAATGGAAGGGAATGGAAGGGGAGGAGTGGGAATAGGAGTGGGAAAGGGTGAGAATGGGTGGGAAGGAGGGGGAAAAGATGGGAAAGGGTGGGAATAGGTGGGGAGGATTGGGAATGGAGTGGGAATGGGTGAGAAGGAATGGGAATAAGAGTGAGAAGAGTAGTGGTGGGAATAGCTGGGAATGGGTGGGAATAGGGGTGGGAATGGATGTGAAGGATTGGGAATAGGAGTGGGAAGGGGTGGGAATGGGTGCAAATAGGTGGGAACAGATGGGAATGGAAGAGAAGAAGTGGGAATAGCTGGGAAAGGGTGGGAATAGGGGTGGGAATGAGTGGGGAGGATTGGGAATGAGCGGGAAGGGGTGGGAATAGCTGGGAAGGAATGGGAATAGGAGTGGGAATGGATGGAAATGGAAGGGGAGGAATGGGAATAGGAGTGGGAATAGGGCTGGGAAAAGGTGAGAATGGAAGGGAATGGAAGGAGAGGATTTGGAATAGCTGGGAATGGATGGGAATGGATGGGAAGGAGTGGGAATGGGTGGGAAGAAGGGGGGAAAGATGGGAAAGGGTGGGAATAGGTGGGGAGGATTGGGAATGGATGTGAAGGAGTGGGAATGGGAGTGGGAATGGGTGAGAAGGAATGGGAATAGGAGTGGGAATAGGATTGGGAATAGGAGTGGGAAGGGGTGGGAATGGGTGGGAATAGGTGGGAATGGAAGGGAAGGAATGGGAATAGGGGTGGGAATGAGTGGGGAGGATTTGGAATGGGCAGGAAGGAGTGGGAATAGGGATGGGAATGAGTGGGAATGGGTGGGAAGAGATGGGAGTGGGAGTGGGAATGGGTGGGAATGGAAGGGAATGGAAGGGGAGGAGTGGGAATAAGAGTGGGAAAGGGTGAGAATGGATGGGAAGGAGGGGGAAAAGATGGGAAAGGGTGGGAATAGGTGGGGAGGATTGGGAATGGAGTGGGAATGGGTGCGAAGGAATGGGAATAAGAGTGAGAAGAGTAGTGGTGGAATAGCTGGGAATAGGGGGGAATAGGGGTGGGAATGGATGTGAAGGATTGGGAATAGGAGTGGGAAGGGGTGGGAATGGGTGCAAATAGGTGGGAACAGATGGGAATGGAAGAGAAGAAGTGGGAATAGCTGGGAAAGGGTGGGAATAGGGGTGGGAATGAGTGGGGAGGATTTGGAATGAGTGGGAACGGGTGGGAATGGGTGGGAATAGGGGTGGGAATGTGTGGGGAGGATTGGGAATGAGCGGGAAGGGGTGGGAATAGCTGGGAAGGAATGGGAATAGGAGTGGGAATAGGGGTGGGAAAAGGTGGGAATGGAAGGGAATGGAAGGAGAGGATTGGGAATAGCTGGGAATGGATGGGAAGGAGTGGGAATGGGTGGGAACGTGTGGGAATAGGAGTGGGAATGGGCAGGAAGGATTGGGAATGGATTTGAAGGAATGGGAATAGAAGTGGGAATAGGGGTGGGAATGGGCAGGAAGGATTGGGAATGGATTTGAAGGAATGGGAATAGGAGTGGGAATGGGCAGGAAGGATTGGGAATGGATTTGAAGGAATGGGAATAGGAGTGGGAATAGGGGTGGGGAGGATTGGGAATGGGCAGGAAGGAGTGGGAATAGGGGTGGGAAGGAGTGGGAACAGCTGGGAATGGGTGGGAATGGAAGGGAATGGAAGGGGGGGAGTGGGAATAGGGGTGGGAATGAGTGGGAATGAATGGGAAGGAGTGGGAATGGGTGGGAAGAAGGGGGGAAAGATGGGAATGGGTGGGAATAGGTGGGGAGGATTGGGAATGGATGTGAAGGAGTGGGAATGGGAGTGGGAATGGGTGAGAAGGAATGGGAATAGGAGTGGGAATAGGATTGGGAATAGGAGTGGGAATAGGAGTGGGAATGGGTGGGAATGGGTGGGAACGGAAGGGAAGGAATGGGAATAGGGGTGGGAATGAGTGGGGAGGATTTGGAATGGGCAGGAAGGAGTGGGAATAGGGATGGGAATGAGTGGGAATGGGTGGGAAAAGATGGGAGTGGAAGGGGAGGAGTGGAAATAACTGGGAAAGGGTGGGAAGGAGGGGGAAAAGATGGGAAAGGGTGGGAATGGATGTGAAGGATTGGGAATAAGAGTGGGAATGGGTGAGAAGGAATGGGAATAGGATGGGAAGGGGTGGGAATGGGTGGGAAGGGATGAGAATGGAAGGGGAGGTGTGGGAATAGCTGGGAATGGATGGGAATAGGAGTGGGAATAGAATGGGAAGGGGTGGGAATAAGGGGAAGGAGTGGGAATGGATGCGGAGGATTGGGAATAGGGATGGAAATGGGTGGGAATGCATGGGAATGGAAGTGCCGGATGGATCCCCTTGGAATGACCCAGGCAGCCTCAGAGCCCCGACACTTCCTAAATCCCATTCCCTAAAACATCCCAATAGTTGGGACCAACATCCCAAAAAATCCCAGCTCCGAACGGACGGAGAAACTCCAAAAAAACCAAATTTGTGGGAGAAGGGTCCCAAAGCCACTTCCAGGGAAATATTTGAACAAATTCCTTTCATTTCTTCATCCATCTTTTTATATTTTTTCAGGAGATGGAACAGCTCCATCCTGATCCGGAGCTTCCCAGAGAAATTCCAATGGGAACAATCCCTGCTGCTGACTTTGAGCTTAATTTGTTGAAGAGAGGGAGGGAAAAGCAGAGATCAAAAGGAATTTTTTAGAGGAAAAGTGGCGAAAAAAAGGCCGGGAATTGTGGAGGAGGGGGAAAAACTATTTTGGGATTCGGAGGAATCAGCTCGGAAAAATCGCCGGAGTTTGGGATGGATCCGTGGGGATTTGGTGGGAATGAGGACGGAGCTGCTCCCGAGGCTCTCCTGTGCTCCCCACCCTGGAAAAACAAAATTCCTTGGAGAATTCCTGGAATTTTCTGCTCCCCCCTCGCCCCTTCCCGCGTGATTCCCACATGGAAGCATCCAAGGATTCCTTGGAGCTCCGCTGGCCGTGGGGATGTTAAAAAAAAAAAAAAATCTGGGAAGGTTTTCTGCTCTTCCCTGGAAAATCTGGGATTTCTGCTCCTCTGGAAAGGCAGGAATGAATCCCAGGAATTGCAGGGGTTTTTTCCATGTTTTTTTTTTCCTTTTTTTTCCCCCCATTTTTTTTCCATGTTTATTTTTTCCATTTTTTCCCCATGTTTATTTTTTCCAATTTTTTCCCATGGGTTTTTCCATTTTTTTTCCATTTTTTCCCCCTTTCCCCCCCTTTTTTCCCCATTTTTTCCCCCTTTTTTTCCTCCATGGTTTTTTCCCATTTTTTCCCTGTTTTCTTCCATGATCTTTTTCCGTATTCCCCCATGGTTTTTCCCCATGGTTTTTTCCCATGGGTTTTTCCCCTTTTTTTCCCTTTTTTTTTTCCCATGGTTTTTTTCCCATTTTTTTTCCCCCAAGTTTTTTTCTCCATGTTTTTTCTCCATGTTTTTTTTTCCTTTTTTTCCCCATGGTTTTTTCCATGGTTTTTTCGATGTTTTTTTCCCTTTTTTCCCCCATTATTTTCCCCATTTTTTTCCCCATGGTTTTTTCCCTTTTTTTTCCCTTTTTTTTTTCCTTTTTTCCCCCCTTTTTTTCTCCATGTTTTTTCTCCGTGTTTTTTCCCCTTTTTCCCATGTTTTTTTCCATTTTTTCCATGTTTTTTCCCATGCTTTATTTCCAGTTTTTCCCATGTTTTTCCCCATGTTTTTCCCCATTTCCCCCCCCATTTTTTTTCTATTTTTTTTCCACATTTTTTCCACTTTTTTTATCTCCCTTCTTTCCCACCCTCATCCATCCTCCCCTGGCATCCCCCGGGATGAATTCCCATGATAAATTCCCGCGGTTTTGTTGTTTGAGGGATCGGGACAGGCTGGGCTCTTCGGGGAGATTAATTTTTGATTTATGGCCGCTCCCAGGATTTATTCCCATTTTTCTCCGGAGGTAAAAGCATTTTAAATTCCAGAGGCTCTGCTGGAAAGGGGGCTGGGATCAATCGGAATCATGGCGGCTTTTCCATGGAATTACTCCAAACATCTGCCGGGAAAGGAGGAAAAGGGAAGAAAATCCCGATATTCTAAATTGGGTTTTATGAACTGAGGGATCTTCCGGGATTTCTCCTCTTGCTGATGGGAATAAATGGAATTTTGGAGCTGGATAAAACTGAGGGATAGATGGGATTAATGGGATCTGGGTTAAAGATCCCAAAAAACCCCACAAGAAAGGACTTTGGAGCTGTTTGGGGCTTTTGGATTCAAATCCCACCAATCCCAAGGAAAGGGCTCAGCATTCCCAAAGTTTCGGCCAGGGATGGATGTGGGAATGGTGATGGGATGGACGGAGAGGAGAAATCCCTGGAGTCAGGGCTGGGTTTGGATTTATTGCACAGGGTGTGGGTGAAGGGCCCGGCCACGAACTCAGAGCAGAGAGAGTGAGGAGGAGGAGGAAGGAGAGAGGAGAGGAAAGGGGAAGGGAAAGGGGAAGAGGAAGGAGAAGGGAAGGGAAGGGAAGGGAAGGAAAGGAAAGGAAAGGAAAGGAAAGGAAAGGAAAGGAAAGGAAAGGAAAGGAAAGGAAAGGAAAGGAAAGGAAAGGAAAGGAAAGGAAAGGAAAGGAAAGGAAAGGAAAGGAAAGGAAAGGAAAGGAAAGGAAAGGAAGAAGGAGAAGAGAAGAGGAAGAGGAGGAAGAAGAGGAAGAGGAGGAGAGAGGAGAAGAGAGCAAAGTTCCCATTCCAGTCCATCAAATCTTTTTCTCTACTGAATATTCTGATTTACACCAACCAATCCAGCACAAGATACAAATCCTGCAGCATTTACACACATCTTTTTCCTTTTTTTTCCTTTTTTATCCCTTTTTTCCTTTTTTTTTTTTTTTTTTTTTTTCCTTTTTTTTTTTTTTTGTCTTTTTTATTTTTTCATTTTTTAATCCATTTTTATCCATTTTTATCCACTATCCAACCTAACCTTGTACACTTCCAGGCATGGACCAACCACACCTCCTCTGGAAATTCCTGTAAGAATCATTACATTGCCATCCTGTGTTATATTTTAAACCCTAAAAACCACAAACCCTACAGCATTTACACAGTTTATAAGAATCATTCCATTCCCATCCTGTGTTATATTTTAAACCCTAAAAACGACTCTTGGGACCCCTCCTGCCGAGCCAGCAGGGTCTGCTCTGACCCTTGGGCTCTTGGGAAGGAGAAGGGCATTGTTTAATTAATTAATTTAATTGTTTAACCCTCAGCTGGCCATGCTGTTGTTTTCCAGTTGTTCAGTAACCAAAGCTCGGCATCTCAGACATCAAAATTTGCTTCAATTTTATTTCACTTACAGGTTTTATATTCTCTAAAAATAAGCAGTTGTATTTATAAAGCTTTTCTGTTTCATCTTCCCCAACAGGCAGGAATTCAGGGATGGGAAAAGGGCAGGAATTTGAGGATGGGAACTTGTCCTTGAAGTGGGAAAAGGGCAGGAATTCTGGGATGGGAAAAAAGCAGGAATTCAGGGATTTGGAAATGTCCCTGTGGTGGGACAAGGGCAGGAATTTGGGGATGGGAAAAAAGCAGGAATTCAGGGATTTGGAAATGTCCTTGTGGTGGGACAAGGGCAGGAATTTGGGGATGGGACAAGGGCAGGAAATTGGGGATGCAACAGGGCAGGAATTTGGGGGATGAACGTTTTCGTGCAGTGGGATAAGGGCAGGAATTCAGGGGGATGTGACAGGGCAGGAATTTGGGAATGTGGATGGGACAAGGGCAGGAATTTCCTGGGAAGTTGTCCCTGGAAGTGGGGGAAAAGGGAAATGGGCAGGGAAAATTTCTGATCTTTCTTTCTTTTTCCCCCC